>CP025658.1:17547706-17560931 GCA_003576665.1 Ipomoea trifida | reverse complement strand
TAATCTCCACTGATGTTGTTGTCAATGACCCACCAAAAAAAAAATTCTGTGATGAATTTAAATTCTGCGACTCAACGTCGATATATTGCGCTCCTTAGTGCACCACTAAGTTACCCTTCGGGGCGTGGCGTTTCAATGGGCCCGCACGAGGAGAGGGTGGCGAGTATCTCTATCTTTTTCTTGCAAGGTACGTGCAGTGTGAGAGCTAAGTCATCCTAACGAGCAGCATGTGGGGGAGGCTGTAGAAACCGAGCACCGGGCTGTCTAGAAGATATGAAGAGCTTTCACCAAGAGTCGAGAGGGTTAAGGCACGTAGAGGGACGAGAGTGTCTATATTTTCTCTGCTCGTCAAAGACAAACAAAGAAAGTGGGGGACTTATGATGCATGCGGCCATGGGAACCTAGGGTTCATTTTATTGGGAAAGTCTTAGCCCAAGTGGGGTAGAAAAAAGTTGGCCCAAATCCTTTTGGGTTATGAAGGCATGGTGGGCCAAAAAGGAGGCCAGGGTTAAAGTATGTGTGACTTGTGACTCAGACCACCGGGCAACCCTATCACTTGTGTACTAAGTCGTTACTTCTTATATTTATTCCCTACATTCTGGGCTGGCAGATTTACTAAACCCCCCCCCCCCCCCGACTGCCTATCGGTCGGCCAATGATTCGCCGATGGCGTGGCCAACCTGCCACCTCTGACCACGGCGCCCCCGGCGAGCCTAGGGTGGCCCGTGTTGTGGTTACGACGCCCCACCGGAAGGGGGGCACAGTACCGAAGGTGTGCATGGCCACCGGGGGTGGCGACTAGTGTGCGTGCGTGGTGGCATGGCAAAGCATGGCATGGCGGGGTGCTGGCTGCATGGCATGGAGGTAGGCAAGAAGATAGCTAGGGTGCAAGATAGAGTCAAGCAAGACCAAAAGGAGAGGTCGTGCAAGGTACTAGGCAAGGCGCTACAAGACAAGATGGAGAGCCAAGATAGACGTGGGGCGCCCGGTGCAGCCAGCACACCAGAGGGGTCGCCTGAGGGTGCAACCGCCGCCCGATGTCAAGGCGCCGAATGTGCCCTCCTACGCTTTGGCTGCTTGCTAGGTCGCCCGAGGTGGCGACTAGTCGTGCTGTGCCCTTGCGTGAGGGCAACCGGGCGTGACACCAAGACAACTTTCCTGAATGCATGCAACCAAACACTAGAAAGAAAAGTGTTTTTTTGCTAAATGACTCAATTTTCATAAAGTTATTTTCATGCTTTCCAAAAACGCCCTAAAAGAATGAACACTTGTCAACGCAATTAATGCCTCTAAAGACATCGGCACATTTTGTGATCAATATCCAATATTTGATATTCCCATCCCACAACTTAAATTTCGATCCTTAATTTGTTCGTCGAACTTCAATGCCCTTAACCACAAAGCCAGATAACCAGTACTGATCTGATACATGCCACAGTTGAAATTCAACCCCACCTTCATTTCCACTGCTAACGTAAAAGTCTCCAAGCTTGATCTCCATCCATCCATCAGAACGGTCATCGGCCGGAAACTGACCGCAATCTCCATAAGACTTTGTCTTTGCTATAAAGACCTGAGAGTTCCGATTCTGTCCCCGCAACTTACCGTATAGGTTCTTGTCCTTTGAATATCTTACGCATGTGAGTGCTGTGTTGACATCCTGAAAGCCTCCCACTACAAGTTTGAATACAAGATATGCAGAGTATAAAGTCATCTTTGATAGGCACCGAATGTCACAGGTAAATCCGATTTCAAACCAGCTCATTTGCAAAAGTTCTGCAACCTCATACCTACACGCAATTAACCATCTTTATATAGATCAAAAGGAGCAGTATAATTAATATATACTTAGCTTAGCTTGTTATTCTAGTTAATTAAAGTTATATTTGCCCAGATAGATTTGCATACCCAGTTGTAGAGTCCAAAGTCCATGACCAATAACTAGGTTCTTCACCACCGGAAATCCTTAGCTTCCTTGCTTCAAAGCAAAGGCTCTACATATATAAAACGTAACATCGATCCAAAGTTAATGTTTAAATGTGATCAATATCTCGTGTGAAAATTAAAAACAAATTAAATGCTTCAAAGATAAGTAAAATAAAATTAAGTTTGACCAATTTTTTATTTCATAAACGATAATGACATTTCCATGTAATTAAGATTCTCAACTTCTAAACTTGAAAATATTTAAACATTTAAACATAGAGTCAATTTCAGCAATGGTCACTTATTTTTCGTGTCAATTTCAAATTTAATTCCACACTATCCTTTTTGTCATTTAACATCCCAAACTTGACACTTTCGGTTATTCTTATGACTTTTCTGGTGTAACTCTACTTTAGACAGGTTTTTCCTTGTCTTTGAATTGGTGTCACTTCCAAAATTAGTCCTAGACAATAGTTTTTCTCAGTTAACCCACAAACTATCATATTTTGGGCACTTTTGGTCATTCGAATGACTTTTCTTGTAAAATCCTATTTTAGGAAAGGTTATTTTTCGATGACAAATAAGAGATTTATTTCTTTTTTTTTTTTCTTTTTTTTTTTTTTCCTTTTTGCTCTACAACTATAGTACATGATTCACATAACCGTGGACTAAAACAATAACAGTAAGATTGAAGCCAACCGGGTGGGGACATCATGAGTTTTTCAACTGCAATTGTAAAATGATTCCCCCGTAACCATAAGTCCTCACGTACTCGGTATCACCATTAACGAAAGACGATTTTGGGGCCAGGGTGAAGAAGATGAAGACAAGAGTCTGGTGAAGGAGATTGTGCAATCCACGATTGTCTGAGACTAAATTTGTAAAATTGGAAAATTTTAAAAAAAAAATTGACAACAAAAAAATGTCCTTACCTAAAATAGGGGTTCACCTAAAAAAAAAGTCATCGGAAGGACCAAAGTGTCAAAAATATGATAATATGGGTTGTTAAATGGCAAATTCATTGCCTGAGACAAAAGTTGGAATTACCACTAAAGATAAGGGACCTCCGCTAGAATTAACTCATTGGAAAAATAATAAAAGGTTTGAAGAGACAAAAATACCCAAGTCTAAAATAGAGTTTCACTAGAAAAGTCATCGAATAGACCAAAAGTGTCCAAAATATGATAATCTAGGGTGTTAAATGACAAAAACGATAGTTTAGTACTAAATTTGAGATTGCTACCAAAGAAAAGGAAACTCCGCTGTAAGTAACTCTTTAAATATATTTGGTAGATGATATTTAAACTGCTCAGGATAAGATAAAATTTGATGAGAGTTTCACAATGTAACAAAATTTCAAAGATTTTGGATTACTGTTAAATGAAACATTTAAAAATATTAAAACAATATAAAAATAAAATAAAATAGAGTTGCATAAGTTTAAGGTAAAAACTTACGTGAAACTATCTCACCTTGATGATACGGGTTGGATCAAGATAAAAATGTAATACTTAATTGCACAAATGTAATACTCCCTCCGTCCCAAATTATGTGTCTGGTTCAGTTAACGAGTTGAGGCTTGACTGAAGTGATTTTTAACTTAATTTTTCATTATATTAAATTTAGTATTAATATACAAAATTTATATATTTAGAAACTACACTAAAAGTACTATTAAACACAAAAAATCAAATTTAAAAATAAGTAAAAAATAATAAAGAAAATAAACAATGAATAAAGAGTTGGTTTGACCAATGAATAGTAAGTAGGACAGATAAAATGGGACAGAGGGAGTACTAATTAAGAATAAATTGTTTATTACTTATATGGAAAATTGTAATACTTTTAGGGTGTTTTAGAAACTCTAAAAAAGATTTCGGGTTTCTAGTATTTGGAAGAGTTTGAAAAATCGAAATTAAACGAAAATCATTTTTCAGGTCAAACGAAAACAATGTTGTTTTGGGACAAAATGAGTTCTGTCAAAATTTGGCAAAAGTCATTTTTCGGACCGCAAAAAATTGGGCTGTGCGTAAACTTTGTCGCTTTCCACCAGTTCCGGAAAGTGCTCTGTAGTTTCCTACGAAAACTAGAGAATTGCTCTGGTTTCTGCCCTTCTTTTTTAATTTTTTTAAATAATATTATTTGATTTTAAAAAATAAATAATATTATTTTTAATAATATTATTAATATTTTTATATTTTAAATAAAATAATTAAAATATTTAATTATACAATTCTACTTATTTTCTAGAAAATGAACCAAACACAGTTTTTCAAAATGCAATCAAACACTGAAAAAGAAAATATTTTTTAGAAAATAAATCAATTTCCATAAAACATTTTCGAGGTTTAATTTCCAAACAAAATCTTAAGTGAAAATGTAATACTTTTACATTTTGATTTAAAAGTATTATATTTTCCCTTATAAGTAACAAACACTTGTCAGTATTACTTATTAGGGAAAATGTATTATTCTTTATAAAAAATACAATACTTTTATAACAAAATGTAAAAGTATTACATTTTTTCTTATAAAGTAACAAAGACTTTATTCCTGATTAGTATTACATTCGAATATATAAGTATGATATGTTGTTGGGTTGATCTCGAAAATACAAGAAAATTAATGGAAATACAAACGACAAAATATCCACGGAGGATAATAATACAGAAAATTAAACAACCTACAAAAGGTTGAAACCTGAACTACGGTTGAGGATGAAATCCGGACGAACTCGGGTGGTTGGAAGCATGAGTCGTGTTGCCACTCTCCTTAAAACCTCGTTCGAGCACACGAACTTGGATCCGGCGAACTAGGAACGTGGGTTCAACGCAGGTGGCTAGAAGGAAATGTGAGCAGAGTTTTGAGGAGGAAAACCAGTGTATGCCGTGCTCACAACGAATATACAATAGATGAGAGTGGATCATAGCATTAATCATGGCATTGATAATCCATTTTGTAACCTCCTCCCACTTAGCAGAAATTTACCGTGCTCACAACGAATAACCTCCTCCCACTCCCACCACTTACCGTGCCCATTATTTTGTAACCTACGAATATACAGCCATTATTTTGTAACCTCCTCCCACTCCCACATAATCCATTTTGTAACCTCCTCCCACTTACCGTGCCCATTATTTTGTAACCTCCTCCCACTCCCACATAATCCATTTTGTACGAATATACAGCCATTATTTTGTAACCTCCTCCCACTTACCGTGCTCACAACGAATATACAGCCATTATTTTGTAACCTCCTCCCACTCCCACTTAGCAAGAAATTTAATAGAAATTTAATTCTACCAACATTTACACCTCGTAAGTGCTCTCGAACTCATTTTGGGATTTGATTTGCACCCCCTGCGCGCGAGAGAGAACATCTATGCTATACAAGTTAATTAGCCTTAAAAGACTCTTGTATTTATAGTGGGGCAAATCTTCATTCCCAACCAATGTGGGACAAAGCTAATAAGCTTTTCCTCACTTAAAATTCCATCTCAAATGGGTCTACTTTGAGAACTAATTTCTCATTCACCCATTATCCATTTTGAGCGTATAATATATCGATCTCTTCGTCTCACTACGAAGAATCCGAATCCACTTTGACCCGACCCAAATCGGATGTGGACCATACATATATTTATACCACAAAATGGCCACTTAAAATGCCATTTTAGTGCTATTTTTCCAACATGATATTTGCAAATAAGTATGACATTTGCATGTTAATCCTACCCAACCTAATCCGTCTTACGGATAAGGATTCATAAAACAGTCTAACATAAGTGTGACCATGCCACTATATTTGATATATAAAAAATGATATAAACTCATAAAGTACACACAATATAATTAAATATGAGATAACTTACTGTTAAACTATTGGGAGCACATTCTTCTCCAGAGATTTGCTCATTAGAACATTCTTCTTGTACTCCAACATGGTCCTCGTCTAGTATTTTATCATAAAAATGAAATATTAATTAAAATTATAGATTAGTAGACAAAAGAAAGATGGAAAAGAATTATTTAAGAGACATATATACCTGGTCGAGTATGGAAGTCAAGAACATCTAACTTGTCATTCCCGTAATTGTCAAGCTGATCTTCTTTAACCGTCATAGCGGAAGTAACGAGGGAAGAATAACAATACTCCAACTTAATTAACTGGAGTGTGATGATATCTCCAATCCACTCTGGCATCTCTTTCAACTCGAAGCAATTTCTTAAGAGTAAGTGCTCAAGTTTGGGAAAAGGAGAGTCTGCCTTCCAGTCCTTCAAATTTGTGAGAGAAATGAGCAAAACCTTTAACTGAGGGAAGCTGCCTTCTTCAATTAGTTGCCACTCTTGTCCCACACAGGCAAAGTTTTTGAGCTTAAGAATCTCCAGATTGGGTAGCAAGCTAATAATAGTCATAGCTTCCCATGGTATAAGGGTTTTCTCAAATGTCAACTCCTTAAGATTTTGTGGGAAAATATCTCCCTGAGAAGGCATGTGTAAAGGGTGGTAAGAGCCCCGAACTCTTAACTTCTCAAGATGATTTAAACAGCACAGGTCATCATTTAAACCCTGTGACGACGACACTTGGCATCTTGCAATTATTCCCAAATCTTTAACATTTGGAATTCTCATAAACACTTCTATTGTACACTGTGAGGTAGACAACCAATAGAGTGTTTGCAAGTTTTCTTGAACCATTTTTGGAAGACCATCAATAGGAACCTGATGGTTGATTTCAAGATGCCTTAGTTGTGGCAAGTCCCAAATTCCAGGAGGCAGCCTGCGGGCACCATTGCCATCTTCTGCCACAACTAGTGTCTGTAGATTCCAATTCTTCCACAAAGGTATACAGTTTAGAACCTTACTTGAGGCTATTTCTAGGTACCTTAGGAAAACAAGTTGTGTAATATCTGGAGGCATACCTTCTCTGAAGTTAATCTTGCTCAAGTCTAACACTCTTAACTTCTTAAAAGAGTTGGCAAGCAAATACCATTCATATTCACAGTTTGCAACCATATTAAAACATAAAATGGTACGACATTTCCTGGAAGCAATGGCCAAATGAAAATCTGGGTCTACTACTTTAAAACTTAACCAACGCTTGTCACCTAATTCAACAAAGTAATCAAAATCATAACGACTACCCGTAGTATCAAGGTACAAAAGGTTCTCTTCCTTAGCCTTGCTCACACACAACTCACGTAAGAGATCATGCATCCTACAAGTCTTGATTTTATGATCAGAGCTTCTCTCATGAACCATAACTAGACATCTATCAATAAGATATTGCAAATAATTTCCACCTATTTCTTCTAGCCTCCTATTACTCATTGTCTCTACAAATCCCTCAGCAATCCACAACCTAATAAGCTTTTTAACTGAAATATCACAATCTTCATGATAAACTCCCAAATACAAAAAGCAACCCTTCAAGTGGTTAGGCATGTTGTTATAACTCAATTCAAGTATTCTTGAAAGTTGTTGATCATGGCCTAAAGTCTGGAGTGAATTTATTGTGGCTTCAATTTTTTTCCATTCATCTACTGACTTATTGATAGTAGATAGAAGCCCTGCTGCCACCACAATTGTAATCGGTAAACCATGACATTTCTGAACAATGTTTTTCCCAATTGTCTCAAATTCATTGTTGAGAAAGTCCTTATCCAAAAGCTTCTGATAAAACAAATCCCAACCTTCATATGGATTTAAGAAACGCAAGTTATAAGAATACTCACCAGAATCGGCATATTGGGCTATCTCTCTAACCCGAGTAGTCAACAATATTCGGCTACTATTATTGTCATATGGAAAGCATCTCTGGATATCGTCCCAAGCTCTTGTAGTCCATATGTCGTCGAGGACAATAAGGTACCTCTGGCCCAATAAACATTGGCGCAGTAGTTCTTCTGGATGAGCGCTGTCTAGTTTCTTGTTGCTCGTTGGCAAGATGCAACGAATGAGGTCAGTAGCAGCTTGTCGTGTGTTATGCTCTTGGGACAAGGTTGTCCAAGCACAAAAATCGAAATGAGATTTGACTTGAGGGTCATTATAAATTCTTTTAGCAAAAGTTGTCTTGCCGATGCCACCCATACCAACCATGGCCATTACTTGGCGTGGTTTAAGCGAGTCACAAAGGAGCTGAGACTTCACCTCATCCAGTTCTTCTGAGTGTCCTACCATTGCATTATCCTCCACGACATTTGAGGTAGGTTGAGAGGGAACTCCAACTGTGAGGTTGTTAGTGTTCCTTGTAGTCTGCATCAGCTCTTCAATGTCCTCAACAACACGCTGCAAAGCTTGGTCCAGATTGTGATAATGATGAACATTCAATAGCTCTGCTTCAATGTCATCTTCAGCCTTCACACTCACTTTTCTAATTTTTTCTGTCAGCTCTTTCATCTCAGCGTGGTTGTTGCCTTTCTTCTCGCATTCCTCAAGAAAAACTAGCAAATGCCCAAGTTTTTCAAGAAGAGACTTAATCTGCTCTTTGTTTGTAAGAATAACGCGTGGTTGGGGGTGTAGGAACTGGAGCTCTAACGTTCTCATAAGAGATGTTACAGCAAGAAAAGCTATATCTTTCTTGATAAGTGTTTGGTTTGATGAAATGTGGGTGTATAATACACTTGTGTTACGCTCAACTTCTATATATAGCCTAGGAGTTAAAAATTTTGTTGTTCAAAGTATTTTACGTTTGAAGGGCTTACAGTTGAGGGAAGGGCGAGAGATTCATCGAAATACCTATATGGGTAGGACGAAATCTCAAGCTCCGAAGGGTAAAGGTGTTAAGGATGCACCATCTCCCTCAAAGCCGAGAGCTAAGGGCAAAAGGAAAGCCCAACCTGAGAGTGTTAACTCTGATGATGAACCCTTAGGTAATTTGATTAAAAGGGTTCAATTGCCAAAGAGGGCCAAGAGGGCCAAAAAGGTTTCTGTTAGTCAAATTCGAGAAGTAGTACCTTTGATGATTCAAGTACCATTCGAGGACAGGGCACAAGCCCAGGGGGAATCTCAGGCTACACTGGCCGCTGAGATTGAGAGAGTGCCCCCTACCAGGTCTCTGTCAGGAGCGCTTTTTGTTGATATAAATGTTGGTGTTGATGGTGCTGAGGGTGCTGATGAATTTGGGATTGGACCTCGAGAGGAGGTTCGAGAAGTTGAAGGCACTGGGATCAGTGATCCAGTGCAGGCAGAGACAGAGGAACCACGAGAGGTGGTTCGAGAGGTGGATATTCCAGCAGCAGATGCCAATGTCTCAGTTCAAGAAGCTGCTGATGATCAGGGCACTGTGGTCAGGGACCCAGTGCAAAGTGCTGAAAATGTGGTACTAACGCCCATGGAGTCTGCACGAGTTGAAAGAGCCATTGCACAGGCTTTAGCAGATGTTGGGCTAATCAGCGATCTCTCGGATGGTCATCGAGAGATAAGTGAACAAGCAGTGACTCGTGCATCACCAAGACAACCTGTGTCTGCTGGATCGGATAGGACAGATGCAGAGGCTTGCTCTCAGTTGAATCAACATACTGATGATGTGGCTACATTAGATGACTTCTCCAGAGTGCTGCGATGGATTGAATGGAGAACAGGTCCAATTGATCAACTGATCTTGAGGGCAGCAAGCATGGTGGCTGAGGAAACTTTTACACTAACCTGGTTGAACCTCACATCAATCCCAGCCAATGACACTAGTACAAAATTGAGTAAAAATATAGGACAATTTGCGTCCGGAGTTAAAACTCCGGACGCGTAAAGTGACGCGGTGGCATTTTTGTAATTAAAATGTCCATTATTTAATTATTTTTTATTTTAATTTTTTTTTAAATGGATCAGCTGCGTCCGAAGTTCCAACTTCGGACGCAGCTGGTACTTAGCTTTAGACCTTCGTGCGTCCGAAGTTGGAACTTCGGACGCAACCACCTATTTATTTACTTTAGTTTTTAGTTTTTTTTTTTTTTTTTTAAAGTTCGTAAGACGACAGAGACCGCACACAGCTACCTTCGTCAATTCCATCCTTTTAGATCTGGATCTGGAGGATCACCATCACCGCACCTTCTCCACACAGCTATTACCGCCGCAGTCGCTGCGCCTCCCGTCGACACAGCCACCGCCACTGTCCACAGCTTCCGACTCACGCCCAGCCGCCGTCAACAACCTCCGCCTCACGCCAAGCCGCCGCTGCTCTCCTCGCCGCCGGACGCAACTGCCGCACCACCTAGCCGCTGGACGTAACTGCCGCACCACATCGTCGCCGGTCGCTGTCCCCCGCTACTCGCCGCTGCTGCTCGCCGGGGTCTCAGGTAATGAGCTGCTGCTTCTTTTACTTTTGTTGTTGGTAGTTCTTGGTGGTGGTCAGACCACGACCTAGGCTCGCATATTAACCTTATTTTCTTTTCGTGCTTTTAAGATTAAATTGGATTGTAATTTGTTTGGTAAGCTTGAGACATTTAGAAATCTTGGGACAAACTGATGTGCAGAATGAGCAACGAGAGCAGAATAACACAAGTCCTGCTAGTTCAAGAAGTGCTGAGGAGATTGATGAGACCATCGAAGGTGGAAACCAGGAAGCACCTGTCGATCCTTCATCTCCAAACCCACCAGCAGATGACCAAGTTCCCAGCACTGATTCGAGAGGTGAAGTTGAGGGGGAAGTTCCTTTGGATGGAAACCGGGAAGCATCCAACACAGAAGAACCCTCTCTTGCTGATCCGATCCCATCAGTTGCTGAAGCTGAGGCTCCAGGTTCGAGAGGTGAAGAGCAAGAAGTGATCCATCCCTCAGGTGGAAACCGGAAAGCGCCTGACATGGAGCTACCTTCAAGCTCTGATCCCAGTGTTCCTGCTGAACCTCAGACTCTTGTTCGAGAGGTGGACTCGCAGATGCAAATCATGGGTGGAACTCTGGAAGCACCCAAGTCCCCTCCGATAAAAGGTACTTCTGATTCTCCTTCTTCTTCTGATTTTGATACACAGGCCGAAAGAGTTTTCATTGGCGAGGTGCGTCAATTCATGGCTGATCAAACTCAGAAGATGGCTCAAGTCGAGCGCATACTGGCCGTAGTTCGAAACAATGCAATGCCCGTGGCTGGCACAAGTGCTTCTCAAGCTCGCCACAAAGAACTTCTCGAACAGGCAGTATGGGCTGAGGATGCAGCGCGAAAGGCTGCTGATGAGGCTGCTATAGCTCTATCAGAGGCTGAAGGTGCGAGAGCTGAACTAGCTGAGCTACGAGCAGAGTTTAGAGCCTATCAGAATTCCAGTGAGCTTCGATCGGACGAGATGAAAGCCATGCTTGATGATCTGTCGAACCAAGTCCCTGCCCAACTCCAATCACTCTTCGAGGGGTTAACTACTCTCCTTTCCCGTGGTGATGATTCCAACAAGGGGGAAAATAATAATCAAAGGGGAGGAGGAAGAGGCAAGAAAAGGGCAGCAAGTAGTGAACCAGCTGGACCTCCTGTGAAAATCCCAAAGACAACAAGCACGCAAATGGAGGAAGCCAAAAGGGCAGAAGCTGCAAGGCTTCAGCGCTCACTGGAAATGGAAAGAAGGAGACAAGAAGATGAAGAGAGAAAGAAAAAGAGACAAGAACTACTAACAGCCAAGGAGAAGGAAGATGAGAAATTCATAAGAAGCCACAGAATAGGAATTAAAGAAGAAAGCACGAAATTTCTAAGTGAAATCATAGTAAGCTTTCTTGCCAAAACTGATTTCTCTTTTCATAGTGGTCTAAATCCTTCAGAATGCATCGAATGGTGGAGAGATGGGGTAATTGAAGGAAACCTCATAGGTGAAGCCTTCATCAACTACATTCACCTTGACGTCTCAGAAGAATATCGAGAGCAGGTGAACTCTGAAGATCCCGTCATGACACGAGCAGCCATAAACAAGAAGAGAAAGGAAAACAAGTAGTAAGCTCTCGATGTCTATATGCATTCGTTCCTTATGTTGCTCTTTATCTTTCTGTAATCTTCTCTACTTATGCCTTGTAAAACATTCCCTTTTATGCTAATATATACATATCTTTTGCTGGGGGTGTTGCGTGAGTTCGTATTTCATGCATTAGTAGACTAGCTCACTTGTCAAACTTACCGTATGCGCTGAAAATAAAATCAAAGTTCTTTTCTTGCTAAATCAGTCATATAAGTAAGTATAAGTGTTGGCATCATCAAAAAGGGGGAAATTGTTAGGAACATAATGTAATAAGTTTTGATGATATCAAATGTATATCAGAATCCCCTAAGTCTCGAAAGATAGGAATCTATGTAAGTTCGACAAGTAAACTAAGAGCGAAAATATAACCAGGTAACTTTGAGCTCAACTCGGAAAATATTTTAGCTTAAGGTAAACTTGATTGAACATTTTAGATGTCTTCGTGTTGTAAGTCCATAGTCAGATCAGAAGAAGGCACGAGACTACACTGGAGGAATAAGGGTCTGCGAGACATCAACTAAGTCTCGAGACATAAGCAGAGTTCGAGAGATAGAGTTTTTCGAAACATAAATCCAGTTCGAGACATGGATTCGAGACATCAGTCAAACGAGACACCAAACCAGGTCTCGATACACTGACACTTCTCCATAGGGCTGAACGGCAGTAAAGGAAGCTTGGATTAAATTAATCTAAGTTTGGAGAAGAAGAATATCATGGAGATAAAAGAGGGTGCCTACAAAACGTTATGGGATCTACCGGAAATGGATGCCACGTCAGAATTACACAACAAACGGATAGAAAGTGCACCAACCCAAGGTCGGTCTTATTCCCTAAATCAAGGATCTTGGGAATATAAAAAGAGTAACTTTTGCCAAAAAGAGTAAGTGGAGCATGGACTCTAGAAAGTGGATTCAGAATATTCACTACAAGACAAAAGGCACAAGTTGCAAGACCACCACTCCATGGAACATGCTGAATATTCTCAAGCCACTCCATGGAACATGCTGAATATTCTCAAGTCCCATGATCAGCATGAGAGACAAATTTCAAACGGAATAATTTTCCCTCCAACGGAATTATTCCTCAAACTCTCATATATAAGGACGTGAAGACACAAGTGAAGAAATAGCCGAAGATAACTAGCAAACTAATTTGCAAGAAGTGTCTAATTCAAACGATCAAGTGCAAGTGCTAAATCTGGAATATCATCCTTGATATTCAATACAACGAGAAAAACACATCTTAGTGTTTGAGAGAGTTACAAAGCTTAAACATATACATATCCAGAAGGTGACCGAAGCCGCTCTACATCGACATTATTTCAACGATAGCTTTTGGTCAGATTGGAGTTTGTTACATTAAACTGTGACAAC
>CP025658.1:17491658-17517349 GCA_003576665.1 Ipomoea trifida | reverse complement strand
TTCCTAAGAATCAAGTAGAGTGTTAAGTAACCAAAGACCAAGCACCTCATCCTCAAATTTGATGCCCGTGCTAGATAGTACAACTGATCAAAAACACACTGAAAATCATTAACATGATCATTGATCAATGTATATTCCCTGTATCTTAGATTCATTAACTGCTTCAGCAAAAACTTGTTATTACTTGTCTTTGAAGCATACAAGGTCTCAAGTTTATCCACAAATTCTTGGCATATGTCTCATTAATAATGTGGTTCAGAACATTATCTTCAACCCATTGTCGAATATAATCACGAACTTAGCTTGTTGGTGCTCAAAGTCTTACTCCTCGTCTGACATATTATTTGGCATTTGCAAACAGAGGTAAATGTAATTTATTCACAAATAGGAGATCCTTTATCATGGCCTCCCGAAGAATGTGATAATTTCTACCATTCAATCGTACCATATTACTCATATTTGTCTCCCTATCAAATATACTCAATCAACAACCAGTGTTATGATACCACTTTGTTGAAAAAAATTCACTTTCTTGTGACAATGAAAATTACAAGGATGATGCGGTGCACAAATACAAGACAATAGTCTAAAAGATAAATATCAAGATGAAGGAGAAAAATGCTGCTGGTTTCTTCCTTCTTGCTGCCGAACTGAACACTGCCGAATGGAATGAGAGGAAGAAAATTGGTTTTTCCCTTTTTTTTTTTTGCTTGCTGCCGACAATGAATGGTAATAATAGAGTTGAAGTGGAGTTAGTGGAGCATAAAGAAATGAAGAATAATTTTGCTTTCTCCTATTCTGCCGAAATGAGTCCCACATGATATGATGCATTCTACTTTACTTTTTCTTATTTTTTGTTTTTTAATTCTTCACTTGCTAAAGTGTTGCCACTACCTAATACTTTTCTTGCTAAAGTGCCCACCGCATGTAGGAAGTACCCACCGCATGTAGGAAGTACCCAACAAAAACAAAGTCACGTCCATTCGAGGAAGGAAAGAACGATTTACTGATTCAATTTCTGCCACTTAGCGATTGACTATGACAAAATTTCAACTCGTAGGCTATATATAGAAATTGAGCGTAATACAAGTGCATTATTATACCACCACATTTCATCAAACCAAACACTTATCAAGATATGGCTTTTCTTGCTGTAACATCTCTCATGAGAACGTTAGAGCTTCAGTTCCTACACCCCCAACCACGTGTTATTCTCACAAACAAAGACCAGATCAAGTCTCTTCATGATAAACTTGGCCATTTCCTAGTTTATCTTGAGGAATATGAGAAGAAATCCACCAATTGGGAGGAGATTAAAGAAGTCACAAAAAAAATAACAGGAGTGAGCGTCAAGGCAGAAGATGACATTGAAGCAGAGCTGTTGAAGGCTCATCATTATCACAACCTTGAGAAAACCTTGCAACGAGTAGTGCATGAGGTTGAAGAGCTGATGCAGATTACAAGAAACACCAACCACCACCTTGGAGCTAATGCAATGGTAGGACACTCAGAAGAACTGGAAAAGGTGAAGTTTCAGCTCAGAGATGACAAGCTTAAACAACGCCAAGTAATGGCCATTGTTGGCATGGGTGGCATTGGCAAAACAACTTTTGCTAAAAAAATTTATAATGACCCTCAAATCAAATCTCATTTCGATATTTGTGCTTGGACAACATTGTCCCAAGAGCATAACAAACAACAAGCTGTTACTGACCTCATTCGTTGCATCTTGCTAACGAGCAAGAAGAAAATAGAAGGTGATAATCCAGAAGACCTACTGCGCAAAAGTTTATTGGGCCAGAGGTACCTTATTGTTGTCGACGACATATGGACTACTAAAGCATGGGATGATATCCAAATATGCTTTCCAAATGATGGAAATGGGAGCAGAATTTTGTTGACCACTCGGATTAGAGAGATAGCTCAGTATGCCGACTCTGGTGAGTATAACATGCGTTTGTTAAATTCAGAAGAAGGTTGAGATTTATTTTACCAGAAGTTTTTGGCTAAAGAATTTCTGAATAATGAATTTGAAAAAATAGGGAGGAACATTGTTCAGAAATGTCAGGGTTTACCACTAACAATTGTGGTGTTAGCAGGGCTTCTCTCTACTATCAAGTCAGTAGATGAATGGGAAAACGTTGAAAGATCAATAAATTCATTGCTGACTTTAAATCCTTCTGAACAAGTTTCAAGAATATTTAATTTGAGTTACAACAGTTTGCCTAGGGATTTGAAGTATTGCTTTTTGTATTTGGGACTTTTTCATGAAGATTGTGAGATTCCAATTAAAAATCTTATTAGGTTGTGGATTGCTGAGGGATTTGTAGGAACTATGAGTCATAGCAAGAGGCCAGAAGAAATAGGTAGAGATTATTTGCAAGATCTTATTGATAGAAGTTTAATAATGGTTCATAGGAGAAGTTTTGATGGAAAAATCAAGACTTGTAAGATGCATGATCTGTTACATGAGTTGTGCATAAGCAAGGCTAAAATTGAGAACCTTTTGTATCTTGAAACTACGGGTAGTAGCGATCGTTTTGGTCGCTCTATTCGATTGGGTGATAGCCGTTGGTTAAGCCTTAAAGTAGCAATTCCAGCTTTTCATTTGGTCATTGCTACCGAGAAATGCCGTTCCATTTTATGTTTTAATATGGCTGTAAACTGTGATCGTGAATGGTATTTGCGTGCCAACTCTTTTAAGAATTTAAGAGTGTTAGACTTGAGCAAGATTAAGTTTGCATCAGGTATGCCTCCAGATATTACAGATCTTGTTTTCCTAAGATACCTAGCATTAGCCTCAAGTGAGCTTCTAAACCATATACCTTTGTGGAAGAATTTGAACCTACAGACACTAATTATCAGTGAAGATGACAACGGTTGCCGCAAGATGCCTGATGGAATCTGGGACTTGCGACAATTAAGGCATCTGGAATTGTACCACCAGGTTTCTATAGATCTTCCAAAAGTGGTTCAAGAGAATCTGCAGACACTTTATTGGTTGTCTGCCTCAGAGTGCACAATGGAAGTGTTTCTGAGAATCCAATGTTAAAGAGTTGGGAATAATTGTAGGAGACGAAGCCGCCTTGCCTCAGGAGGGCTTAAATAATCTGTCTTGTTTAAGTCATCTTGAGAAGCTAAAAGTTCAAGGCTCTTACCATCCTTCACACCTTCGTCCACAGGCCACTATCTACCCACAGAACCTTAAGAAGTTGACATTTGTGAGAACTCTTATACCATGGGAGGACATGAATTGCATTAGTGTGCTACCCAATCTGAGGTGCTTAAACTCAGAAACTTTGCCTGCGTGGGATCAGAGTGGGAACTAAATGAAGAAGGTGGGTTCCCACAGTTAAAAGTTTTGCTCATTTCTCTTACAAATTGAAGGAATGGAAGGCAAATGTTTTAAAAAACAAAAAATAAGAAAAAGTAAAGTAGAATGCATCATATCATGTGGGACTCATTTCGGCAGAATAGGAGAAAGCAAAATTATTCTTCATTTCTTTAAGCTCCACTAACTCCACTTCAACTCTATTATTACCATTCATTGTCGGCAGCAAGCAAAAAAAAAAAAGGGAAAAACCAATTTTCTTCCTCTCATTCCATTCGGCAGTGTTCAGTTCGGCAGCAAGAAGGAAGAAACCAGCAGCATTTTTCTCCTTCATCTTGATATTTATCTTTTAGACTATTGTCTTGTATTTGTGCACCGCATCATCCTTGTAATTTTCATTGTCACAAGAAAGTGAATTTTTTTCAACAAAGTGGTATCATAACACTGGTTGTTGATTGAGTATATTTGATAGGGAGACAAATATGAGTAATATGGTACGATTGAATGGTAGAAATTATCACATTCTTCGGGAGGCCATGATAAAGGATCTCCTATTTGTGAATAAATTACATTTACCTCTGTTTGCAAATGCCAAATAATATGTCAGACGAGGAGTAAGACTTTGAGCACCAACAAGCTAAGTTCGTGATTATATTCGACAATGGGTTGAAGATAATGTTCTGAACCACATTATTAATGAGACATATGCCAAGAATTTGTGGGATAAACTTGAGACCTTGTATGCTTCAAAGACAAGTAATAACAAGTTTTTGCTGAAGCAGTTAATGAATCTAAGATACAGGGAATATACATTGATCAATGATCATGTTAATGATTTTCAGTGTGTTTTTGATCAGTTGTACTATCTAGCACGGGCATCAAATTTGAGGATGAGGTGCTTGGTCTTTGGTTACTTAACACTCTACTTGATTCTTAGGAAACATTTCTAGTATTAAAGATCTGGCAGAACAAACATACTACACCAAAACCTTTGGGAACTCGCCGTTGGTTTACACCGACTTATCTGTGAGTATATATCTGGCAGAGTAGTTACATTGTTTGAGGTTATTTTACAAGAAAGTTTTTACCTGACTGAATTGCCTCAAATTAAAGGATAAGACAATAATTCATTTACTTGGAATATCTTAGGAATTACTTGTCTTCCAAAAATCATTGTGATGGGGATAGGTTAAGGCTCGGTATTTGAAGCTTGGCGTGGACGAAAGGGACGACTGACAAGCCTCTATATTGGTAGTATAAATTTTGAGAGTTATTGACTTGAATGGGCGAAAAACAAGTGGAGTGAGCAAAAATGAGAAATTTTTCTAAATTTAAATGTTTTTAGGCAAAACTTCATTGGGACTTGCGTTTGATGTTAGAAACACAAGTCCTCATGGAGTTTCTACAATTTATGAAAATTAATTTTTTTTTTGCATAAAATACAATAAACACAAGTACAACTTGCAATTCTTATATTTTAGACGTTTTAGACGTACATAAAAGACGCAAGTCGTACTTGTATTTTTACTCAAAAAAAAATATCACTAACACTAAGAGCATGCACATCTATGATTTTTACACAGATTTTACATAAGTGAAAAAAACACCCTTTGGATTTTCACTGCAAATCACGCCAGAAGTGATTTGAAAATAATTATCCTTTTTTTTTTAAAATTACCATTTTCAATTTTTTTTTCTAAAAATCATGTCATTCTTTTTTTTTTTTATTATTAAATTTTTTTACATGAGAGCTAGTAAAACCAAGCATAAGAGTGAAACTACGGGATATATGTACCGTTTTTTAAAATTGAGGGACAATATTTACACCACTAATAATTCAGGGGTGACATTGATAATTGACATATTATAGAGAGCATAAATTACAATTTTCCCTTTATAATATCATTTTCTATAAGCTTTTAACAAACTCAAATTCTCATCTTAATAGCAGATGAATAAAAAAGAAATATATGAAGAGAGGCAGATAGCATGAAGCACAAACACACATATAAAAGGAGAAGCGAAAATAAATAAGAAACAATGAAACATAACCCAACACAAATATGGAGTACTTCTAGAATATTAAGGGACAAAGCCAAATAAATATGAAACATAAACTAATGAACTATTTCTGCAGCATCTATGAGTACGTCTTGTAATTTTTAAGCAATATGTAGATCACCATATTACGTACTCAGACCAGCGTATAGTACGTATTCTCTACTTAATCCAAATTGTTTCAAGTTGCTTCAATAGTTTCATCAAACTAAATTCACCTCAGGGCCAGCCTATTTTTGAATTTTTATGGTCAAGCTCGTATAATAAATGAGGTCCTATCAAAAGTATAAGCCTAATATTTAAAATCAATACCGTAAAATATATGACTCTTCTTTTCAAGTTACAGAATGATTTTGTCATGCTCTATCTCTATTAATTAGGTCCTAATTATTAGAAGAGAGAAGTGATTTGGGAAAAACTGATGAGCTTTAGGATTAATTATAGATTTTTTTTTTTAGGTAGCTGGGTCAAAAATAAATATTAGACCTTCTAAAAATTGAGGCCCTGCTGTGTTTAATTCCACCTGAAAACAATTAAAAGTGCTAGAGTAAAATAAGAAACATGACAATAATATTAGGAAAAGCAACCTAATAGCTCACATAATTCAAGGTTCAGAAACCAATTAAAAACAAACCATTTAATCTCCACTGATGTTGTTGTCAATGACCCACCAAAAAAAAATAAAAAATTCTATGATGAATTTAAATTCTGCGACATAACGTCGATATATTCCGCTCCTTAGTGCACCGCTAAGTTACCCTTCGGGGCGTGGCGTTTCAATGAGCCCGCACGACGAGAGGGTGGCGAGTATCTCTATCTTTTTATTGCAAGGTACGTGCGAGAGCTAAGTCATCCTAACGAGCAGCATGTGGGGGAGGCTTTAAAAACCGAGCACCGGGCTGTCTAGAAGAGATGAAGAGCTTTCACCAAGAGTCGAGAGGGTTAAGGCACGTAGAGGGACGAGAGTGTCTATATTTTCTCTACTCGTCAAAGACAAACAAAGAAAGTGGGGGACTTATGATGCATGCGGCCATGGGAACCTAGGGTTCATTTTATTGGGAAAGTCTTGGCCCAAGTGGGGTAGAAAAAAGTTGGCCCAAATCTTGTTGGGTTATGAAGGCATGGTGGGCCAAAAAGGAGGGTTAAAGTATGTGTGACTCAGACTGCACCAGGCAACCCTATCACTTGTGTACTAAGTCATTACTTCTTATATTTATTCCCTACGTACATTCTGGGCGTGACACCAAGACAGTTTTCTTGAATACAACCAAACACTAGAAAGAAAAATGTTTTTTGATACTCATTTTTCAGAAAATTATTTTCATGCTTTCCAAAAACACCCTAAAAGAATGAACACTTGTCAACGCAATTAATGCTTCTAAAGACATAGGCACATTTTGTGATCAATATCCAATATTTGATATTTCCATCCCTCAAATTAAATTCCGATCCTTAATTTGTTGGTCGAACTTCAATGCCCTTAACCACAAAGCCAGATAACCAGTACTGATCTGATACATGCCACAGTTGAAATTCAACCCCACCTTCATTTCCACTGCTAACGTAAAAGTCTCCAAGCTTGATCTCCATCCATCCATCAGAACGGTCATCGGCCGGAAACTGACCGCAATCTCCATAAGACTTTGTCTTTGCTAAAAAAACCTGAGAGTTCCGATTCTGTCCCCGCAACTTACCGTATAGGTTCTTGTCCTTTGAATATCTTACGCATGTGAGTGCTGTGTTGACATCCTGAAAGCCTCCCACTACAAGTTTGAATACAAGATATGCAGAGTAACAAGTCATCTTTGATAGGCACCGAATGTCACAGGTAAATCCGATTTCAAACCAGCTCATTTTCAAAAGTTCTGCAACCTCATACCTACACGCAGTTAACCATATTTATATAGATCAGTGGAGCAGTATAATATAATTAATATATACTTAGCTTAGCTTGTTATTCTAGTTAATTAAAATTATATTTTCCCAAATAGATTTGCACACCCAGTAGTAGAGTCCAAAGTCCATGACCAATAACTAGGTTCTTCACCACCGGGAATCCTTAGCTTCCTTGCTTCAAACCAAAGGCTCTACATATATAAAACGTAATATCGATCCAAGGTTAATGTTTAAATGTGATCAATATCTCATGTGAAAATTAAACACAAATTAAATGCTTCAAAGATAAGTAAAATAAAATTAAGTTTGACCAATTTTTATTTCATAAACGATAATGACATTCCCATGTAAGATTCTCAACTTCTAAACTTAAAAATATTTAAACATTTAAACATAGAGTCAATTCCAGGACTGTCACTTATCTTTCGTGTCAATTTTAAATTTAGTTCCAGACTATCCTTTTTGTCATTTAACACCTTAAACTGGACACTTTTGGTTATTTTTGTGACTTTTCTGGTGTAACTCTATTTTAGATAAATGTATCTTTAATTTGTCTCTTGAAGTTAAGTTTTTTTTTCTTTTTTTTTTTTTTTGAATACTACTAACTCTATTAGAATGCAGTATCTGTTCATAACTACTTTCTCAACCTATTGAAGCACAAGAGTCAGTATTGCCTCCACTAAAGCATGCCACTGGACCACAAGGTCCTTACCTAAAATAGGGGTTCACCTAAAAAAAAGTCATTGGAAGGACCAAAAGTGTCAAAAATATGATAATATGGGTTGTTATAAATGACAAATTCATTGCCTGAGACAAAAGTTGGAATTACCACTAAAGACAAGGGACCTCCGCTACAATTAACTCATTGAAAAAATAATAAAAGGTTTGAAGAGACAAAAATACCCAAGTCTAAAATAGAATTTCACTAGAAAAGTCATCGAATAGACCAAAAGTGTCCAAAATATGATAATCTAAGGTGTTAAATGACAAAAACGATAGTCTAGTACTAAATTTGAAATTGCTACCAAAGAAAAAGGAACTCCGCTGGAAGTAACTCTTTAAATATATTTGGTAGATGATATTTAAACTGCTTAGGATAAGATAAAATTTGATGAGAGTTTCACAATATAACAAAATTTCAAAGATTTTGGATTATTGTTAAATAAAACATTTATAAATATTAAAACAATATAAAAATAAAATAAAATAAAATAGAGTTGCATAAGTTAAAGGTAAAAACTTACATGAAACTATCTCACCGTGATGATACGAGTCAGATCAAGATAAAAATGTAATACTTATTTGCACAAATGTAATACTAATTAAAAATAAATTGTTTATTACTTATATGGAAAATTGTAATACTTTAAGAGTGTTTTAGAAACTCGAAAAATGATTTCGGGTTTCTAGTATTTGGAAGAGCTTGGAAAATCGAAATTAAACGAAAATCATTTTCCGGGTCAAAGGAAAATAATGTTGCTTTGAGGCAAAATGACTTCTGTCAAAATTTGGCAAAAGTCATTTTTCAGACCGCAAAATATAAAATTGGTCTGCGCATAAACTTTGTCTGCTTTCCACCAGTTACGAAAAGTGCTCTCTAGTTTCCTGCGAAAATTAGAGAATTGCTCTGGTTCCTGCCCTTCGTTTTAAAATTTTTTAAATAATATTATTTGATTTAAAAAACTAAATAATATTATTTTTAATAATTTATTAATATTTTTATATTTTACATAAAATAATTAAAATATTTAATTATACAATTCTACTTATTTTCTAGAAAATAAACCAAACACATCAAGACAGTTTTCAAAATGCAACTAAACACGCACTGAAAAAAGAAAATGTTTTTTAGAAAATAATTCATTTTCCACAAAAATTTTCCAGGTTTAATTTCCAAATACAATCTTAAGGGAAAATGTAATACTTTTATATTTTAATTTAAAAGTATTATATTTTCTTTTAAGTATTATATTTTCCCTTATAAGTAACAAACACTTGTCAGTATTACTTATTAGGGAAAACTGTAATATTTTTATATAAAATACAATACTTTTATATCAAAATGTAAAAGTATTACATTTTTTCTTATAAAGTAACAAAGACTTTATTCCTGATTAGTATGGTATTACATTCGAACATATAATTAAGTATGATATTTGCATAAATAAGTATGATATTTGCATGTTAATTCTACCCAACCTAACCCGTCTTACGAATAAGGATTCATGAAACAGTCTAAAACAAGTGTGACCATGCCGCTATATTTGATATATAAAAAATGATATAAACTCATAAAGTACACACAATATAATTAAATATGAGATAACTTACTGTTAAACTATTGGGAGCACATTCTTCTCCAGAGATTTGTTCATTAGAACATTCTTCTTCTACTCCAACATGGTCCTCGTCTAGTATTTTATCATAAAAATGAAATATTAAAATTAGAGACTAGTAGACGAAAGAAATATGGAAAAGAATTATTTAAGAGACATATATACCTGGTCGAGTATGGAAGTCAAGAACATCTAACTTGTCATTCCCGTAATTGTCAAACTGATCTTCTTTAACCGTCATAGCCGAAGTAACGAGGGAAGAATAACAATACTCCAACTTAATTAACTGGAGTGTGATGATATCTCCAATCCACTCTGGCATCTCTTTCAACTCGAAGCAATTTCTTAAGAGTAAGTGCTCAAGTTTGGGAAAAGGAGACTCCACGTATGCCTTCCACTCCTTCAAATTTGTGAGAGAAATGAGCAAAACCTTTAACTGAGGGAAGCTGCCTTCTTCAATTAGTTGCCACTCTTGTCCCACACAGGCAAAGTTTTTGAGCTTAAGCACCTCCAGATTGGGTAGCAAGCTAATAATAGTCATAGCTTCCCATGGTATAAGGGTTCTCTCAAATGTCAACTCGTTAAGGTTTTGTGGGAAAATATCGCCCTGAGGAGGCAAGTGTAAAGGGTGGTAAGAGCCCCGAACTCTTAGCTTCTCAAGATGATTTAAACACCCTAGGTCGTCATTTAAACCATGTGACGATGACACTTGGCATCTTGCAATTATTCCCAAATCTTTAACATTAGGAATTCTCATAAACACTTCCTTTGTACACTGTAAGGTAGAGAGCCAATAGAGTGTCTGCAAATTTTCTTGAACCATTTTTGGAAGATCATCAATAGGAACCTGATGGTTGATTTCAAGATGCCTTAGTTGTGGCAAGTCCCAAATTCCAGGAGGCAGCCTGCGGGCACCATTGTCATCTTCTGTCACAACTAGTGCCTGTAGATTCCAATTCTTCCACAAAGGTATACAGTTTAGAACCTTACTTGAGGCTATTTCTAGGTACCTCAGGAAAACAAGATCTGTAATATCTAGAGGCATACCTAACCTGAAGTTAATCTTGCTCAAGTCTAACACTCTTAACTTCTTAAAAGAGTTGGCAAGCAAATACCATTCATAATCACAGTTTCCAACCATATTAAAACATACAATGGTACGACATTTCCTGGAAGCAATGGCCAAATGAAAATGTGGGTTTACTACTTTAAGACTTAACCAAGGCTTATCACCTAATCGAACAAAGTGATCAAAACCATGGCAACAACCCGTAGTTTCAAGGTACAAAAGGTTCTCTTTTTTAGCCTTGCTCACACACAACTCACGTAAGATATCATGCATCCTACAAGTCTTGATTTTATGACCAGAGCTTCTCCCATGAACCATAACTAGACATCTGTCAATAAGATCTTGCAAATAATTTCCACCTACTTCTTCTGGCCTCCTATTACTCATTGTCTCTACAAATCCCTCAGCAATCCACAACCTAATAAGCTTTTTAACTGGAATATCACAATCTTCATGATAAATTCCCAAATACAAAAAGCAACCCTTCAAGTGACTAGGCATGTTGTTATAACTCAATTCAAGTATTCTTGAAAATTGTTCATCATGGTCTAAAGTCTGGAGTGAATTTATTGTTGCTTCAATTTTTTTCCATTCATCTACTGACTTATTGATAGTAGATAGAAGTCCTGCTGCCACCACAATTGTAATGGGTAAACCATGACATTTCTGAACAATGTTTTTCCCAATTGTCTCAAATTCATTGTTCAGAAAGTCCTTATCCAAAAGCTTCTGATAAAACAAATCCCAACCTTCATATGGATTTAAGAAACGCAAGTTATAAGAATACTCACCAGAATCAGCATACTGGGCTATCTCTCTAACCCGAGTAGTCAACAATATTCGGCTACCATTATTGTCATCTGGAAAGCATCTCTGGATATCGTCCCAAGCTTTCGTACTCCATATGTCATCCACAACAATAAGGTACCTCTGACCCAATAAACTTTTGCGCAGTAGGTCTTCTGGATCACCTCCTATTTTCTTGTTGCTCATTGGCAAGATGCAACGAATGAGGTCAGTAAGAGCTTGTAGTTTGTTATGCTCTTGGGACAAGGTTGTCCAAGCACGAAACTTGAAACGAGATGTGACTAGAGGGTCATTATAAATTCTTTTAGCAAAAGTTGTCTTGCCGATGCCACCCATACCAACCATGGCCATTACTTGGCGTTGTTTAAGCGAGTCACGAAAGAGCTGAGACTTCACCTCATCCAGTTCTTCTGAGTGTCCTACCATTGCATTATCCTCCACATTTGAGGTAGGTTGAGAGGGAGCTCCAACTGTGAGATTGTTGACAAGGTGGTGGTTAGTGTTCCTTGTAGTCTGCATCAGCTCTTCAATGTCCTCAACAACACGCTGCAAAGCTTGATCCAGCTTCTGATAATGATGAACATTCAAAAGCTCTGCTTCAATGTCATCTTCAGCCTTCACACTCACTTTTCTAATTTTTTCTGTCAGCTCTTTCATCTCAGCGCGGTTATTGCCTATCTTCTCGCATTCCTCAAGAAAAACTAGCAAATGCCCAAGTTTTTCATGAAGAGACTTAATCTGCTCTTTGTTTGTAAGAATAATACGTGGTTGGGGGTGTAGGAACTGGAGCTCTACAGTTCTCATCAGAGATGTTACTGCTAGAAAAGCCATAACTGTTTAGTTGATTGCTCTGTTGTTACTGCAAGAAAAGCTCAGTTGGATCTCTTGTACGCACAAGACTAGATCTAACTGGTCTATTTATCACTACAATGACTCTAAAAAGGGATCAATAGTTATACAATGGGCTAAAGGTGAACTCGTGTATATTTACATACTGAATGTTCACAATTTCATTATGAACATTCAGTATGTAAATTGTGAACATTAAATATGTAAATTATGTATTTTGAATCCGGATGCACATAATAATTTTGTAAAAAAGGATTCTATAGGCTTAAGATTTTGTTCATAAGTTCACCGGGTCTTTGTCGTTCCGTTTAACTGCAATCATTATTGCATGGACCATGGTCCATGCAATAATTTGCCGTTTAACTGCATTCGGGCCTCCACTAGCATGGGCCTGAGTTCTCCGAAAATTCTTTCCATAAAAAGAGTTCACATGTCACTTGAACTACCCTTAAGATAAGTACAACTAAGTCAGGATAGTTAAGTTAAAATTTTGAAAAAAAAAAACCTCTGAACTCTCGAAAAAAAAAAAAAAAACATCTGATATATATAAGCCCTAATCCTTCTCAAAAAAAAAAAAAAAGCCCTAATTAAAACACCGTAATTTAATTAATTTTTTATATTAAAAAAAGCGCCGATTCCACTTTTGGCGACAGAGAACCTTGAATCCTTTGATAATGTCGGAAGTTTGTTTCCACTACTTCTGCTAGAGATGTCACTACCAACAAAAGCCATAACTCTTCAGTTTGTTGTTTCGCATATGGTGGCATAATGGACTTTTTAACCTTTATATACAGTCTAACTAAACACATATAAGTATATCTTATCAAGATTAGATTTGTGGAACAGACGACTTAGCTCTAAGTTCAATCATTATGTACCATGGTTCACACTTCATACAGTACCGTATTATCAAAGGCAAAAACTTGTGTGAGGCCGTCTCACCATGAGACGGGTCGGGTCTGATCGGGTTAAGATGCAAGTGTAACACTTATATGCACAAATGTCATACTTATATGCTCAAATGTAATACTCCCTCCGTCCCGAAATGGATGTCTCATTTACTTTTTGCACGCTTTTTAAGAAATTAAAGTAAATGTGGTGTCCTTTCCAATTATGCCCCCAACTTTTTCACTTTTAGAAATAAAAGCAATAAAGAAATGAAAAGTCATAAGGGTAAAGTGGAAAAAGTAGAATGATGGTGATGTTCATTTTTAGAAAGAGGACAACATTTTGGGACAAACTAAAAAGGAAAGTAAGACACATAAAATGGGACGGAGGGAGTACTAATCAGGAATGAAATTTTTGTTACTTATTAGGGTAAATGTAATACTTTTTAGGGAAAATACAATACTTTTACATTTCGATTTAAAAATATTACATTTTTCCTCAAAAGTATTATATTTGCCCTTATAAGTAAGAGGCACTTGTCAACATTACTTATTACGAAAAATGTATTACATTTACCCTTATAAGTAACAAAAATTGTATTTTTGATTAGTGTTATATTTGAGCATATAAATGTGAGATTTGCACATATAAGTATGACATTTGCACGGTGCTTTGATCCAACCCGACCCGTCTCACGAATAATGATCCGTGAGACGGTCTCACACAAGTGTGTCATAATCATTATCTAGAATACACATAACGTTTGCCAACAATTATATAAATGGACGTATCCAGGAATTTGTTCCAGCGGGGGTGAAATATAATTAAAATAATTGAAAGTTCTGTGTATTCTAGATAATGATTATGACACACTTGTGTGAGACCGTCTCACGGATCCTTATTCGTGAGACGGGTCGGGTCGGGTCAAAGTACCATGCAAATGTCATACTTATATGTGCAAATCTCACACTTATATGCTTAAACATAACACTAATCAAAAATACAATTTTTGTTACTTATAAGAGAAAAAGTAATACATTTTTCATAATAAGTAATGTTGACAAGTGCCTCTCACTTATAAGGACAAATATAATACTTTTGAGGAAAAATGTAACACTTTTAAATTGAAATGTAAAAGTATTGTATTTTTCCTTAAAAGTATTACATTTACCCTAATAAGTAACAAAAATTTTATTCATGATTAGTATTACATTTGAGCATATAAGTATGACATTTGTGCATATAAGTGTTACATTTGCACTTTGACCCGACTCGTCTCATGGTGAGACGGTCTCACACAAGTTTTTGCCTTATGTGTATTATAGATAATGAATTTCCTGGAGTCATTTGCGTCCGCGTCCACTAACATCAAAACGATGTCGTTTTACGTACGTGGTGCACATTGCTATGTGCACTGTGGTGCAGGGTATAACGATTGCAGGCGGCAAATTATACTATGGACCATGGTCTATGTAGCATCACGAACTATTAAGTATGTATCATTTTAATTAAACTTCAGTTTCATTTGACAATATTACTATGTTGTTTAGTTTCATTTATTCTCCACACTAGTTTCATTATAGTAATACTAAAGTGTCATTTTAATTCTACTATATTTTTGTATTATTTTAAACAAACACTAGTTTAATTATAGTAATGTTGAAATATAATTTTAATTGCACTTCAGGTCATTTGACAATATATGTTATTGTATGGCTCTAGATTTTAGTTTCATTTTCCATGCATATTAGTTTCATTATAATAATACTAAAATATCATTTTAATTATATTACAGTTTTATTTTTACAAGTTTTATTTCTCTCACACACTAATTTCATTATAGAAATACTAAAGTATCATTTTAATTCTACTACAATTTCATTCGACTATCATTATGTTCACATAGTAATGTGAAGACCATGTGATCAACTGTATAACAACTGATGACAGACCCAACTAGGCCGGCCCCAATTAACCTGTTCATTTGACACATCTATTTACAGCTCATCTAATTAATGTAGAAAATATTCTCTGCATGCACCAACAAAAATAAAATAAAATTCGCTGCACACCTGTAATTGAAAACAGGGATGTATCACGGGGCTAAGTGGCTAAGATTTGTTTATATAGGCTACATTGAAAAATTAAGGGGATATGACCGATATGTTAGTTTTGTGTTAACGCTCTTCTTTCAATGCCCATTTAACAAATATTTACACTGCAATTTTTGTCTTTATTGAAAGAAGTAGTTCTATGTTCACTGGGCTTGGTCCATTTTTATATGTTCATTTTTTTATTTCGGTATTTGTTAGCTCAATCATTATTGCGTGAATCATGATCCATACAATTATGTAAACCATGATCGAAAAACTACATCGTTTCCTCATTAGAGGAGATGGGGCCGTTAGTTTAGGCACTTCTTTTTTTCTCACGCGACCTACATTTTTCCTCTCCACTGTTGTAACAAACATTTTATCTCATAAAGTACATTATTCCTCAGAATGCTAATTATTCTAACACACATAAAGTACATTATTCTAACTCATAAAATACATTATTCTAACTCATAAAATACATTATTATAACTCATAAAGTGCATTATCCTACCCCATAAAATTTATTGTTTTAACACATAAAGTACGTTACACATAAAGTACATTATTCTAAAGCATAAAATACATTATCTTATCCCATAAGATTTATTATTCTAACATATGAACGGCATAGCAGATCACACCGTTATTGACTATTGAATTTATTCTTTTTACATTAAAGTGACGTCGTTTTGGGTAGTAGTAGTTCACATAAATGTGTTAACCACGGTTCATGCAATAACTTACCTTGTTAGGTAGGTAACATCCATCAAAAAAATAATAATAATAATAACTAGCTAACATAGTAAAACATACAAATATTAAACACATAAATGTGTATTTTCAAAATTTTTGATATTAATCATGCAACAAATACTATTAAATGTTGGAGTGCATAACTAAGTACGTGTAGTGCACAACACTAAAAACACAAGTGCACACCTAAACCAAACAAAATGCACACCTATCCAAAATAAAAGGACAAAATCAGAATGCATCATGCATGTGCACTCTTTCTTACCAGAACTGCACGATCACGGCATCACCTTTTTAAAAATGCATCACAGTAATGAAATTGGTGCACAACAAACCCAAACACAACGTACATGGGTGATGAATACTTTAAAAAACTCACAAATATTAAAATCATGATAAATGAATAACTAAACCCACCTGACGGAGAAATTAGATTTCTCCATAGAAAATATGAATAGTATAAAATTATTGCAGGGAACTAATAAATAAGCAAATCGCGGTGAAAATTAAAACGGTGAAAATCACAAGTTTTTTTGGACTAAGTCAAGTTGAAATACATTATGTATACTGTAGGTAGGTGTAGAACACGTACAAAGACAACCATGGCCATGGATTGAAAGAGGAAAATGAATACATAGAAGAGAGGTTATTTAGGATTGAATAAGCTTGCCCCTTGTCTGATCCCAGAGCCTTTAGGTCTTTTTTGTGCAGTTGGAATTTCTCGTAGCCTTTCCTATTTTCTTGCCATGACCTCTTATCCTTGGACTAATATAATAATAATTATTATTATTATAAATAATAATAATAATAATGATAATAACAATTTGACATATTATATTATTCCATCATGACTCCCTAACTTTTTTAGCCGGAAGTATTTGTCGGCATAAGAAAGTAAAACATCGGTACACGTTGAACCAAACCACATATAACAACACTCAGAGTGTGACGGGTGTAGTTTGGACTACATGTTTGTGCATGGGGCACTAAAGTTTTGCCCTTTCTTGCTCGGAGTATTGAAGATCATATGAGAGCCACGGTTAGGTGCACAGAGCACCTAGGAGTTCACGAAGGTTGTTCCTTGCACATGCTAAATAACACATGATTAGTGGGTCATGCCACTAGTATTGGTCTAAATATAAAATTAAAAATTGAAGATAGTAGGTTCGAAAATCTCTATCTTCCTTTACTGTGACCAACTGAAAACTTATTCATTATAACTATTGTAGTATTGTTGTAAGAGGTAGCGCTGAGCTTATCGTGTAATTTAGGAGGTAGCGCGGCCCTTACCATGTAATTTTAGTGGCAGCGCAGGGCTTGCATGCCTTGCAATATAATATAGTTGGTAGCATAGAGCATACCACACTATATTAGGTAAGTGGCAGCACGGAGCTTGCCAGATTATGCCGTTTTTCAAATTAAATAAATTAGCAGAACAACAACAACAACTAATACTTATCTTCAACTTAATTCTCCAATACTAATTTGCTTCAATCTCATGTTCGCTGAAAATTCTAGGCAATGGCGACCTCTATCAGACCAAATTGAATTTAGTAGGAGAAATTATTTATTGCTTACATTGTGGAAATGCAAGCTACTATCATACAAATTTTATTATTATAATTTTTTTTGCTTCCATACTTACCACTCTTACGCATTTTTATTTTATTTTATATTTTATATTTTTTATTTTTATTGCAAGCCATGACAAAAGCTCACTCTCGTACATTCACACAAATATATTAACGACTGAAAACATCTTATTCATCCAAGTCACATAGGCAAGCTCAACCAGGATTAAGGAATGATTCTGATAAGGGTGGGCATTTCGGTTTGGTTTATCCGAACCGAACCGATCCGAGACAAACCGAACTAGTAATACAAAACCGAACGATTCAGGATTCTTATCAACCGAACGGTTTAGTAAAAATCGAACTGAACCGAACTTTGTTAGATTTTAATAATAATAATAATAATAATAATAATAATAATAATAATAATAATAATAATAATAATAATAATAAATTAATAATAATAATACTAATAATAACAACAAAAAAAATAAAAAATAATAATAAAGAAGTAAATCTAAGTCCCTTGACGTCTGATTCGTTGTTTAATTCCTATTCTTACTGGTATCTCTTAAGTTTTTTATTTGATTTCTTTATAGTTTATTCTCTACTTTGCGCTTTAATTGTTTGTTACAATTGTTCTTTACCTCACAATTAGTACTTAGTAGTATGTTTGGACTTTGAATTGCTATTTTTGTTATATAATGTTTAGATTTTGGATTTGGACGATGTGATAGTATGTTCAGAAAATAAGGAAACACTAAAATTTGGGACTTAAACCAAACCGAATTAAATCCGAACCGAAACTGAACCGTTTCAAACCGAACCGAAACCGAACCGAAGTCTAATGTTAAACCGAATGATTTAAATTTTTTAAAACTGAAAAACCGAAACCGAAAAAAATCGAACCGAAGACCGAAATGCTGTAACACCCCAATCTTCACATCTAGGATTTATTACAAAATCCCTAATAATACATTGCGGAAGCATCTAACCAGCAGAAAACTGGGTGTTATCGCCACGCTTAGGTATCTCTCCTATACCCAAACACTAAGGCTAAACTTACAACATCAAATAACCACATCAATATTCCAACTTAATATATATGGAAATAGTTCTTCCAGGGTGTCTATTCTAGGATAGAGTAGACCTCAACCTCAACTTCCATCCTATTCAGAGCTCACGCTAGACAATATCTGTTAAAAGAAAAACACATAGAAGTGTAGTTAGCACGACGGCTAAGTAAGAAAATCCATGGTCACCCAAGATTCAACAAAGGTTTTTAAAACACGTCTCTTGAGACAAAATCATTTCCTTCTCAGGGTCGTTACAGAGTAACCCTTTTCTCATCTTTAAAATTTCCTTAGTTTAATATTAGTAACACTACATATATCCATTCTCAATAATATTGTTATAATAGTACGAACCCATAGTCAACCATTTATGAATCAATCGATTCATAGCACCATTAATATCAACATCCTTAACCTTGTTCCTTATCATGAATTTCAGTCCCTATTACAATCCAATCCTCATCGGTAATCCATAATCATGGTTTCCACCATTAACTAATAATAGATAGTTATTCTTGCCCTTATCGTCCTCAACGACTTCCATCGTCATCCACACCATTAGATCATCATATTCATATCTCTAACCCTCAAATCATATTCATCATTTAATTTATTCATCCAGTCATTCAACCTTAATAACTATCATCAGTCCTTAATCACTATAATTAAAGCTTAATTACCTCTTGAACTCCACTGTTAATCCATATTTTATCTATTTCGTGCCCTCATCATCAACAGCAACCTAACATCAACAACTCTAGGCCTCTTTTCGACACATAGTTGGATCTCACGTCCGCTCCATTGGACTTACGGTGGACGCACGTCCAGTCCCCGTGTCCTCACCAATATAAATTTCTAAGAGGTAAAGTCATTGCCTGACCATAATCCAAAATCATCCAACAACTATTTCCTCAATAATATCATAATATCATCACTACTAAAAATTCTTTTAAATCATAACTTATTCACTAATAGAGAGATTTCCAACTCTCATCATCATAATCATAATAATCCCTTAGGATTATTATAATCCCATCATCTAAACATCAATAACAATAATCAAGGCTTACACCATTTAATCTGTCATAGCTTATATCTATAACCTTCATATCCATAATCACCAATTAATCATAGCTTATGTCTATAACCTTCATATCCATAATCACCAATTAATCATAGCTTATGTCTATAACCTTCATATCCATAATCACCCATTAATCATAGCTTATGTCTATAACCTTCATATCCATAATCACCCATTAATCATAGCTTATGTCTATAACCTTCATATCCATAATAATCTCTTAGGATCATTACAACACTATCATCTCCATAATTATTATGAGTACACATATGTAAGTATATCCATATTTTTCAACACAAGGCTCATAAAATCCCTATTTCAACTATCAATCATCAAATCTTAAGTGACAAAACCAACTTAAGGGATTTCTTACCTCTCAAGTAGCTTTTAAAACCGTAGAAATTGTTGTGATCCTTTCCTTCAAATTTCCACCGAAGATCCTAAGTAATTTCCACCATAATAACAATATTTTCAAGAATTCTTAGCTTAAAATCAAGTTCTAGGAAAGGATTCTACTCTTCTTAACCGAATAAAATCAAAGTTTTACCTAGTATGGAAGAACTTGTGTAGGAAAATGGCTATGGAGCTCCTTGAACACAAAAATGAAGATGAAATCTTTCTCTCTCTTTCCTCTCAATATTTCGGCCAAGATGGGAATGAATGGGAAAATGAAAGATCAAAGCTCTATTATTTATAGCAACTTGTAAGATAAGGATGAAGAAGCTTGGAGAGTAAGTTTCTATCAAGACTTATCCTATAATCTTCCTTGCAAGACTTATTCCATAATCCATCCTAGTTAATTAATTAAAAATTACCATATGGTAAATAATGTGACACTTGTCACAATTCCATGGTGTGTCTTGTAGAGTAAGACTTCCTTGCCAGTTTGGGATTAAATCAGATATAGTTACGGTATAAAATAATTTAGGGACAATAGGGTGGCTGCCTAGGTTCTAGAAGAGACAAAATAAAATTAAAACATAGATGATATCAGTCAAATAATTGGTATCAAATTGAAGAATACATGTGCTGGCAGAAAGAAATTGGCAGAACACTAGATCCGGATTAAAAATATTATTGAGAGTATTTGGTAAGGTATTTTGATACCATTTTCTTCAAATATGTAGTTAAGCAAGTCTATAACCTACATATAAAATTTCATAGAAATATAAGTAGTAGAAGTATGGTTTTTGAATTTATTTCCAAAACTAGCCCAGAGAGAAAAATTCTGGACAGCACACTGCCAAGGGCAAAAACGTAATTTTCTGTGTTTACTCAAATATCCAAATGACCAAAAATTTTTAAGGATATCAAGTACTATAGGTTGGGGTTCTAAAATAAAAATTTCAGGTAAAACGGAGTTCGGGAAGTATGTTTACCGAATAAATCTTTCGGACTGCGCCGAGCTGAAATTTTCTGAAAAATGAATAGCTAGAAACATTTTTGGCTAAAAAATCATTTTGTAACAAAAATGGTGAATAAATTTCGGGGTGTCACAAATGCTCACCCCTAAATTCTGACATTACCCACCCCAATTCTTTGGCCTTAATCTTGAAAGATGCATACAAAGATGAGACCAATTTATAAGATTCTGCAACATGTGCATGAAGATTAGCACGAGATTCCAAAGGAAAAGGGAGATCACCCTGCATTTGTTTCGTAGACGAAGATTGAGTATAATTGGAAGAATTGGTGAATTGGAGAAGAATATGCTAAATTCTTGAGCAATGCATATACATTCCTCTTTGAAGGATTGTAGGTCACTATATACTGCTCCCTTTGGAAAGAATAAAAACATGGACCTTTTATCTCCTCCTAGCCAGACGAGGAGACACTAGCGTCACTAGTACAAAAAAACACATAAAACACTGACATTTAGCTACCGTTCTTGTAAGAATGGTAGTTTATTCTTTAAAAAAAAATGCGCGGTGGCAATTTTGTAAATAAGTGAAGAACATTCCGCTACTGTTGTTCGAAAGAACGGTAGCGGTTTAAAAAACAAAAATACGCGCTTGATATTCCGCTACCGTTCCAAGATGAAACGGTAGCGGAATAAATATTAAAAAAATTAATATATATATATATATATATATATATATATATATATATATATATATAATATTAATCAAATGTGGCCGTGCTCTTAGGTGTGGCCGTGCGGTCACACACCACTCAATGTTACGAAATACACCACTCAATGTTAAGAAACACACCACAATGAAAATATACAAAAACACCATAAAACACACCACACACCCAAAATAATGCACCATAACTCCCATGTCCCTAATGGTGCATTTGCTAATACTGTGTGGTGTATATTTGCATACCTAGTGGTGTGTTTTTGGGTGATGCGTCCCTAACGATGCATATTTGTGTGGTGCATTTTCTAACACTGAGTGGTGTATATCTGTATACATAGTGGTGAGGCCGCACTGTTCACACCTAAGAGCACGGCCACACTTGAATATGAATTTTAATGCTTGAGTTGTGGTTAATAATACATTCTTGGGACTGGCTTATGCAGGTTCTCAACGTTACCAGGTGTGAGTTTGTGCTTTTTCATTATTTGAGTCAACATTAGCAATTAGCATAATGATTCTTGCGCTCCCAAGGAATTCATTGTTGCCTCTGGAAAGTTATAGCAATTAGAATATGTTATATGTTTGGTTCTATCTATATCTTTCTCCATATGATTTAGCGATTTCATTCTTTTTAGATTTTTGAACAACTTCGTCCAATACTTGTAGAAGATACAAATGCATCACTTGATGTGATTGCATTTACTGTAATCACATTGGGGTTGGTATTTGGGGTCATGCAATGAAGAGATTGCCCGGGCTATTAGATTTTCCTTGAAGAATAGAAGTGAGTCAGAATTAGGAGAGCCACTTGCCCGTCTCTTGCCTCTTGGTCTTGGTCTTCTTTACCTAGGGAAGCAGGTAAGTAGAATGACTATCTCTGTAGTGTTTTTCACTGTAACTGAAGATTACCTTTGATGTAACTATTGTCCATTTACATCTCCAGCTGTGCGATTGTTCTTGAGCACTTGATGGTTTCTCTGTTGTAACTTCTAAATGTTCCTTGGTCCCCTTATCATATTAACAGGATAGAGTGAATGAGACAGCTGAGGGTTCTAAGACATTCAGTGAGAAGATCAGAAGATACTGTAATATGACCCTGCTTTCTTGTGCCTATGCTGGAACAGGGAATGTACACAAGGTGCTAGTTTAACGAAATGAGTCACTTAAAAAGTATTTTTGGATAATCCACATAATTGCTAAATGGCCTTTCTCATAGATCCAAGACTTCCTTGGTGAATGTGCTCAGCATCTCGAGAAGGGTGAAACCTACAAGGGACCAGCAATGCTTGGAATTGCTATGATGGCAATGGCTGAAGAGCTTGGGCTTGAAATGGCCGGCTATAGGATCACTGGAACATCTTCTGCAGTATGGTGAGCAGAATATCAGAAGGGTTGTTCCTTTGGCTCTGAGCCTCCTTCGTATATCAAATCCAGAGGTGAGTTTTGCAACATCTCAGATTTGTTGAGCCTTGCCTGTGTATGGCTGTCTCCCTCTCTGTCCATATGTTTCCTATGCCTATATATTACTAGTAATTCTTTTCTTCTTATCTTCTTCCTCTTTATGTTGTGCCTCCACATAATATTTGTATCCCCTGTTGATGTGCCTTTTTTTTTTTTCTTTTTCTTTTTTTTTTTTACTTTCTGCCACAATAGGTCAATGTCACGAACATATTAAGCAGACTTAGTCATGATTCTGACACGGAAGTGGCTATGGTATTGTGATATAAAGAGAGCATTAGTCAATGTAGTCTTTATTTTAATGCAGATATTAAATATTAAATTCTCTTATTGATGTTGTGTATTATGGTGAGGTGTGAATGTGAAGGTGGTAAAACGAACAGTCAAGACTCCCCGAGTGTCAGTGTCTCTCGAGGATGACAAATTGGAACGAATTAGTGTTGGCCTTTAGGAGGTTGAAAAGAAAGAGTTACGGGATTTGCTAAGATTGGAGGTCATTTGTGGGAAGGTTTGAGAGTGGTTGTGTTGGTTGTAATTAAAGGAAAAGTAAGGTGGAGACTGGGGCTCGTGGCTAACCTATGTGGTCTACTATCTATTGGTTTTGCAAGCAAGGGACTAGGATTTGGCTAGGGAGTTCATGGCACATCACCAAGTGGCGTCACACTTGGACTCCCACATCCTCATTCGGTTCAGGCATTTTGTCAAGCACCTTGTCTACCACTCCTCTCGGACCTCATCCTTTCGAACTAAGGGCGGAGATGTGGGTGAGTTAGACTCGTGAGTGGCCGCTATCGCGCACACACTCACTTCCTATGAGTTTGCTACCTAATGTGGCCACACTTAGGCACAAAGCATTATGAACATCATCCACACAAGATCACCATCCAACAATCACAAGCTCACAATTTAAAAGCAATTTCATATCAAATCAATCACATAGTTTAGCTTCAGGGCCACCAATCCTCTTTCTAATCTACTCTAGCATATTAAAGAAACAAGAAGAAGAAATGGAAATCTTAAAGAAAACAACTATTAGATTAAGATTTTAGAGAGAATAGTTACCATCCATAAGAATGGATTCTTTTACACCTTGTTCTTGGAATTCCAATCTTCATTCTTGCTCTTGAATTAGATCTAATCTAACAAAGGAAAGGTATTTTCCCCCAAAAGGGGAGAAAACCCTAAGAAACCTAATCTAAAATTATTCTATGGCTGCTGGAAATTGTTGGGGACTGATCTAAAAAATCTATATAGGCCATATATATAGCCTCCAAAATCTCGCCCTAATTATTTCCGCGCTGTGTCGCGTCCACGCGACTCACACGCGTGTGAGCGTGCGTGGGAGCAATCCAGTAAGCAACCACTCGTGCTCACATGCATGTGAGCGTGCATGGTTTGCTTCTACTGTCTTCTTCTATGTTGTAGCTCTCGACGATACGGTTCCATAGTCACCTGCCTCGCCTCATTCGGACATTCCTAGCTCCGGTTACGTCCGTTTTACTGAAATGTCGCCGGAATGCCCTGCGAAGTGCAATAATTGTGCAAATTATATTGAAACACATATGATAAGTCCCTAGACCTATATGCAATGAAATTACCCTATCTTAGTATGTTTCTAGGCCTAATGAACATCTATTATAGCATATTTCACACCTAAATGACCCCTAAAATACGGCTACTTTTGGCACTTATCACTTATGTACGGATGATTTTCTGAATTCCGCAGGCTACTATTGCAAGGAACCAGACATTCTCTTCTGTGTAAGGATGCTATTTCACTTCTTTTAGACAACATTGTTATTCTTTTCTTTAAAATGAGATGTGTGTAATTAATTGTATTCTTCTCAGATTGAGAGCGGGAGATCAGATGTGGGTAGTGGGCTACATCTCTTTGCGATATCTCGCCAAAGAGATGATCCTAAACTCTTGAAGAGATCGGGGCCCTCGATATAACAAGATCATACCAAACATACACACAATTTCAACATAGCTCAAAGAAATCAAACTCATTCATCAAATTAGATCATAAATACCAAATCTCCATTCAATCTAGCCCCTATCCTAGGGATTAGCCTCTCATAGGCTTTAACAACATTAAAGCATTGAAATAGAATAGCATATCTACAAGATCAAGACTAAAAGCAAATAATTTTAAGGAAAAAGGAAAAGCAAGAGAAAACAAGTCTTGATGGAAGAATTTACCCAAGAGATCTCAAAGCTATGGAGATCTAAGTTCTCTTCTCCAAGGAGCTCCTCCTTCCTCCCCTAATCCTCTCTAAACCTAACCTAAAAATGAGAAGTAAAAAAAAAAAAAAAGGCTACCTAAACCTAGCTGAAA
>CP025658.1:17466102-17483395 GCA_003576665.1 Ipomoea trifida | reverse complement strand
AGGTAATAGCTCATTCCTTGGAATGCCATTCCCATGATTAAATGAACAAAACAAACAATGGAATAGGTCATTCCAAGGAATGCTATTCCATTCCTAACCAATTCCATGAACCAAACATGCCATTACTGCTCCATGCCTGGAAACATTAATCTGCCCACACAAGACTAACTCATTTACGAGATATAACTTACGAAAGTTTGAATTTATTTACTTTTAGGGAGAATTTAATACAACATATTCGTAATTAAAAATGCTTTCAATTTCAAATTTGAAACACCACATTGTTAATGTAAAGTTTAGGTATTCTTAGCCTCTTAGATTATGTTTGACAAACCTAGTTGAAAAGGTAGGTGAAAGCTGAAAAGCTATAAGCTCGAATTGAAATTTGAAGAGCTAGCTAGTTGGAATGCTTAAATGTTTGCTAAAATTAGATTTTTGATAAGCTGATAAATGTAAAAGACTAAAAAGGACATCATCATAAAATTTAAATAATTTTAAATTTAAATAAGTTTGTTTACATATTAAAATATAAAATAATAAAATCAATATATTTTAATAAAATATAAAGAACATATATTTGAAAATAAATAAAGTAAAACAAAAATATATATAATTCATAAAATTATTAGTTCATACAAAAATTATTATTCAAACACAAATGTCAAATTAAAATTACAACAAAACATATTGAAGAGAAAAGGTCAAAAGAGTTTTAATTAGAAGGAATAAAAGATGTCATTTATTTAAAATAATAAGGATAAAGATGGTAAAGTGTTAAGAAGCTACTAGCTTATTTTTGAAAAGCTACCTAAAGTAGCTTTTTAAAATAACCTCTTATTTTAAACTACTAACTTATTTTGAGACCGTTACTAAACAGAGCTTATAGTTTATGGGTCACACTTGTGTGAGACCGTCTCACGGATCCTTATTCGTGAGACGGGTCGAGTCGGGTCAAAGCACCATGCAAATGTCATACTTATATGTGCAAATCTCACACTTATATGCTCAAATATAACACTAATCAAAAAAACAATTTTTGTTACTTATAAGAGAAAAAGTAATACATTTTTCATAATAACTAATGTTGCCAAGTACCTCTCACTTATAAGGACAAATATAATACTTTTGAGGAAAAATGTAATACTTTTAATCGAAATGTAAAAGTATTGTATTTTCCCTTAAAAGTATTACATTTACCCTAATAAGTAACAAAAACTTTATTCCTGATTAGTATTGCATTTGAGCATATAAGTATGGCATTTGTGCATATAAGTGTTACAGTTGAATCTTGACCCGACCCGACCCGACCCGTCTTATGGTGAGACAGTCTCACACAAGTTTTTGCCATAGTTTATTAGTAGTTTAAAATAAGCTATAAGCTCCTAAATAAGCTTTGTCAAACAGAGCTTTAATCGTCGTTTTGATTAGTAATATTCACCAATTTTTTTAAAAAGATATTAATATTTAGCATATTGAGTTTCAAATAGGTATGTGAATCTATACATTACTAGTCAATTTATTGTATTGCAAATTTTCTATTAATAACTATATATTGGGATGAGAGAATTTTTTTCACTATCCAGCAATGCCACGAATACTATGTTACTTTTATATTTAGTTCTCAAGTAATATTGTTAACTGTATTCATGTTGTGAATAATTTTTATTTTTGTCACATTTAATCCTTCTGAAAAAATAGTACATGCAATTGTAGTACATTACATTTCCAATTCATAATCACATTAGCTTGAACACATCGACGCTCTTGAGAAGAAATGATTTTGAACTAAAAACATGATGCACGCAATCATATTATATTGTTTCTAGTAGATTTGGTTCATAAGAAAAAATGTGACAAAATGAAATATGTGCATCAAATGTGATTAAATAATACTTAGAAATCAAATTTACAAGTCAACTAATAGGTGTGCAATTGAAAGTTAAAATAAATCATGGGACTCCTAGAGCCAACTTTGTCAAATATAAATGTCATTTTCATTTTGGAATTGATCTTCAACAAGTATAGAGTGTTGATTAGAAGAAAATAAAGCAGTCGGAAGACTTGAGTCTGCATAGCCAAATTTGTCAATGGTTAAATATATTTCAAGATTTGATATGTTTCATGGATTAAAATCTGATAGGTTTATATTGCATTGTGAATCCTAATACAAAAATTTTGTACCTATATTTAATAGTTTATGTACATGTAAACAAATAATTAAATTGATAATTATTGACACTTAATATGATAGTTTCAGATACAGAAATTACCAATTGCATGTATAAGATGTGTCAACTACATATACTAAAAGTATATTGTTTGTATACATAAAGTACATTATTTGAAATTACACAATTTTTTTTATATATTATCAAATAATGTACATTTAGTACACAAATAGTGTACTTTTAGTATATTGAAAATGTATACTGCATTCATGGTCCATACAGCTATATGGATCATGATCCACACAATAATTTACCCCACAATGTAAGGTAGAACATGGTCTATTGTATAATTTTCTTCATACCCTATGGGCAGCGCATATATAAGAACCAAGTGAAAATTTTGGGTTATTTATTTTCAAGCCATTAATCAAACTACACAAATTATACTGTGGACCATGGTCCACAAAGCATAGTGGATCATGGTCCAAAATAGTGCTGTAGCACCCGCAAATTTTATTGTGGATCATGCATCAAAACGACGTCGCTTTGATTAATGAAAATGGACGGCTGAAACGGCTTCCGTCCCGTGCCGTTAACTTTCAGTTTATATACACTGTAGTTACTTTTCAACACAATTATTGTAGTTCATTTTCGATATAACTGCAGTTTCATTCAACATTATACACTCAAATATATGAAATTGTTGTTCAATTTCCTTTCAACACAACTACAGTTTCTTTTATAATACACTGTAGTTTCCTTCCAACACAACTACAATATCATTTCGATATAACTACAGTTTATTGGACAATATACACCCAAAAATGTGAAACTGTTATTAAGTATCATTTTATATATATACACTGCAGTTTCTTTTCAACACAACTACAGTTACATTTCGATATAACTATGGTTTCATTTGATAATATAAAAACAAATGTGAGGCAGTTATTCAGTATCATTTTATATACACTATAGTTTCTTTTTAACACAACTACAGTTACATTGCGATATAACTATACAGTTTCATTTGATAATATAAAAACAAATGTGAGACAGTATCTTTTGAGATGAACTGTAGTATCATTTACGGAGCTCCACCGCAGCTGTTTCTTTTACTTAATGAAACAACGGCGTTTTGTGACCATGGTCCACCATATAACAATTGCGTGGCGCTTGCCCGCGCCGTCTGCGCAACTATGAGTAGAGTAGCTCTATTTGTGTAACATATTTATAAGTTTCATTTTATATACACTGCAGTTTCATTTAACCACAACTACATTTTCATTTCGATATAACTATAGTTTCATTCAACATTATACACTCAAATATGTGAAACTGTTATTCAGTTTCATTTAATATATATACGTACTATAGTTTCATTACAACACAACTGCAGTATCATTTCGATATAACTACAATTTCATTGAACAATATACACTCAAATATGTGAAACTGTTATTCAGTTTCATTTTATATACATTGCAGTTTTATTTAAACACAACTACAGTTTCATTTCGATATAACTATAGTTTTATTTCGACATTATACATTCAAATATGTGAAATTGTTATTCCGTTTCATTTTATATACACTATAGTGTCATTACAATACAACTACAATATAATTTCGATATAACTACAGTTTCATTGGACAATAGACACTCAAATATGTGAAACTATAATTTAATTTCATTTTGTATACACTACAGTTTCATTTCAATACAACAACAGTTTCATTTCAATATAACTACAGTTTCGTTTGATAGTATAAGAACAAATATGAGGCAGTTTCATTTAAGATAAACTGTAATTTTATTTACAGGGCACCGTTTTTTGTCCCTAGTCCATGATATAATTACTTATCAAACTAAACCTAAGCTTTAAAAAGAAAAAAAAAAAAAAAAACTAAACTCATATGAAGCATGCATATTTTGGGGTATGTCACTAATTAGAATTATCATTTTTTTATTTATAGTTTTTATCTTATTTTATTTTATCTCATTATACCTCGTATAAACATTGACAATGCTTATTTGCATTCCAGGCCCCTTTCTTAGACTTTTTGAATTGTTCAACTAAATGTACGTGTTCTTTACTTTTGATCAATATATCTTTATTTTTTATTTTCTATTTTTGACAATAAATTTACTTTCATACCACTTTTTAGATAGTGGTTTTGGAACAGGAAAAAACGATGGGTAACCACATCTATACAACGAATAATTCAGAAGAGGGACAATATATGTCACAGTTTGAAAATTGAAGGACAATATTTATACAACTAATAATTTTTTCTAAAAAATATTTAGTTGGGTGTGAACAAATATTTAAATTTCACACACACAATTTTCCTATTTAAAAAATAATAATTTCGTCATTGACGGATCCCAACTTGTTTATTTAATTTGAAAATGACTTCTTTGCTTTCTTGACATGGTCTTCGAAAATGCAAACAGAAGCCACTCGATCTATTCTTCTTTTCATACAAACAAAAGTTCAAGTCCACTATGTTTTTCCAAAATATGTTCATTTATATTAGCTGTTAAAACTACACGACTAACGTGGTATGCGGAATGAAACTAGTGTCTTTTATACCAAATACTAGTTACCACACGCGTATTGCATAAATAATGCAATGTTTAATGTGTAATTTTAAATTAGTGTTTCAGAATTTATCAAGTATCATTCGGTATTATGGCGTATATTAATCTAAGATAATCAAATTTTTCAGAAAAGTAAAATTTTCAAGAATGCATAATTATGAACTGTGGCATACTTTTTTTATAAAGTTAATTAACTGGTAAAATAACAATTTTAGAGAGAAACATCCTAACATAATTCTTGCAACACAAAACCCTATTAATTGGCATGATCCATGCTCTTTCAAGCTTGTTGCCATTTCCCCCAGAAATGAATTTTTCATTTAATCTAGTCCCTTGGTGTGCTTCACTACGTACAATTTTAGTGCTTTGGCGTAGTGCATCTTAAAAAACTGAACCGATTCCTACTTCCCAAAAAAGACAATAATAATAGGCATAGTTTCTCATATGTACTGTGTTAAATATATTATATATACTGTAAATTAGATATATCGTTTCATCAATGTCAAATGCGTGATTCTAGTTAATTGACCAAAGTTAATGTTGAATTTTATATTTTATATTGTATTTTTAATATACTCTAACATATTCATAGTATATGTTTAACAATTATGTCAATTTTAATTGAGATGGAGTTCGCACCTAAATTCTTAGCTTTTTTATGAAAATGAATGAGTAAGTTAAGAATAATAAATAGTTAATGGAATATTTCATTAGTAAAGTTTACATTGACGGGATGTTTAAGAAAAGTAAATAATATAATTGAGGATAAAGTAGGAAAAATAATTAAACATACTAAAATCAAAATAATATGCATCATTCATTTCAAAAAATAATTATACAAACATTTTTTAGTTTTGTTTAGTTTGCAGTAGTGCAACAAGGTAAACTATGCATAGTTATACTTAGATACACTAGACACAAGTGTCGATTAGAACCTCATAGAAATTAAACTCGGAGATGACAATATCTAAAAATTGTATGAAGAATAACTTGTCACTGCAAACAATGCAATAGTAGTTATTAATAAAAGAAAAAATGTGTTGGACGGATGCTGGTAAAGGGTCAAGTCCAGCAATGATTGAAAATGGGATTGTTAGGCAGAGCTCGATGAAGGACTAAGTCCAACTTCTTACCTCTCGAAAATCAGAAAATATGAAGATATTTAAGGGTCAAGTCCAGCAATGGTTAACTAGGGGATTCTTGGGCGAAGGCCAGTGATGGACTAAGTCTTGCACCTTACCTCCCAAAACTTGGAAAATATGAAGATGTATAAGGAAATAAAGTACAATTACACACTTTCTCAACCTACTGAAGCACAAAGAGTCAAGAGTCAACCGTTACATCCATTGAGGCTCAAACCCACCCCCATCATCCATCCATGTGGGAGTGTTAACAGGACACCGGGTGCCACTAGACCACAAGGTCTTTGGCTATAATTATGCATTCTCTTTGAACTAAAACTTTTAACCTAGCTAGCACTTGACCCTAACAAATGGTATTAGGGTATCAGTCCATCAAGCTTGAAAAGGTTAGATTAGGCGTATAAAACACTGCAGAGATTATATATATATCTATATGTAATAGCATTTTCCAGCTCTATATATAGTCTTCTCCTTGCAGCCTCATTCTCTCAAGCCCGCATTAAACAAATACCCCTTTGCATCCCACAATAACCCACTCACACAAATTTTCCTCATCTCAAAACAAAACAAAACAAAACAAAGAAGAAATAATTAATTAAATGTCGTCTTTCTATGGAAAGATACTTTGTGGGAACTTCCTCTTTCCCATCCTCCTTACCTTCCTTCTTTTCCAGCCTTACTTGTCAATGCATGGAAACATCACAGATCAACATGCATTGCTAGCTTTCAAAGCCGGTCTAATATCAGACCCATTTCAACGCACAGCATCCTGGAATGAGTCTATCCCCTTGTGTAAATGGGTGGGAATAACTTGTGGCCGCAAACACCGACGAGTTGTCCAAATTAACTTGGCCGCAAGTAATCTCCAAGGCTCATTGTCACCTGCAATTGGGAACCTAAGTTTTGTTAGGGAAATTTTTCTCCACATGAATAGTTTTACTGGAAGAATCCCCAGTGAGATAGGTGGATTATCACGGCTGCAAATATTATACCTTGCAAGTAATTCACTTTCCGGTGAAATCCCAAACAACATATCACAATGCCGGCTTTTGAAAGATATTCAAATGGGCAGTAATAATTTTACAGGCAAACTTCCAGTTGAGTTCCAATCTTTGTCTAAGCTTCAACATTTGAATGTTTACCGCAACAAGTTAACGGGAAAGATACCTCCACAGTATGGCAACCTCTCCTTACTCATTGTGTTCCGTGTAGATGAAAACAATCTACAAGGAGTTTTCCCAAACTCTTTTGGTAAGCTAAAAAGTTTGAGGCATATCTCACTCCGCAGCAACAACCTCTCTGGTATGCTTCCTGTATCTCTTTCCAATCTGTCATTAGTGTCAATTGACTTTCAAAGCAATCATCTTGAAGGAGGTCTTCCTCAAAATATGAGTGGCACATTTCCAATATTAGAGTTTTTAAGTGTTGCCCACAATCACATTATTGGCCATATACCACTTTGGGTATCGAATGCCCCTAGAATTCAAGTGCTTGAACTTGGCGATAACTATTTAACTGGAGAGGTACCAAATTTTGGAAGCCTAAAGCACTTGAGGGTCCTTTCTTTCTATGATAATGAGCATCTTGGAAGTGGGAAATATAGAGACCTGAGGTTTATGGCACCCCTAACCAATTGCACTGCTTTACAATATCTTGAATTTCCTAATTGTAATTTTGGAGGGGTTTTACCAACATATATTAGTAATATCTCAAATCTCACTTCCTTACATATGGGAGATAATCACATAAGTGGGAAGATCCCTATTGAGATTGGTCGACTCATCAACTTGGAAGTATTAGTGTTGATGGGTAATGAGTTGAGTGGAGTTATTCCCAACACTATAGGGACACTACAAAATTTGTTTGCCTTGAGTCTTGAGATGAATAAATTGTCAGGAGAAATTCCAACTTCATTACAAAATGTAACTGCTTTAAGTGTCCTCATTTTAGGTTCAAACAATTTAGAGGGTGTTATACCTGCTGGTCTTGCCAAATGTAAGTTCTTACTTGAACTCTACCTTTATGCAAACAATCTCACCGGATACATACCAAATGAATTTTTTCATTCAGATTCAGGGCTTGTACACTTGGACATTTCAAAAAATGGTTTAAATAGCCCTCTCCCTACCAAACTTGGTGTTTTAAAAAGTTTGAACTTTTTAAACCTTTCAGCCAATAGCTTTTTTGGTGAAATTCCTCCAACTTTTAGTTCTTTGACAAGTGCCGAAACCATAGATCTCTCTTCTAATCACCTCACAGGGAAAATCCCAAGCTTTCTAGCAAACCTTAGTTTGTTAACCTACCTTAACTTGTCAAACAATGATCTAGTGGGAGAGGTACCACTTCAAGGAATTTTTGGAAACAAAACTGGTGTTTTCCTTGAAGGTAATAGTAAGCTGTGTGGGGGTATTCCAGATTTACATTTTCCAAAGTGCACCAAAATAGAAATACCCAAAAAATCCAAGATGTCCCTTGGATTGAAGATTGGAATATCTATTTTGTGTGGAATTTTGGGATCAATTTTGGGGGTTCTCTTCATATGGAATTATTTGCATAGGAAGAGGAAGAACAATACTTCACTAGAGAATAAAATAGAAATCAAGGTCATGCCTATGTTGTCATACAAGAGCCTACACAATGCAACCAATGGTTTCTCACAAGAAAATTTAATTGGTTCTGGGAAGTTCAGCTCAGTGTACAAAGGCAATCTAGATGAACAAGGGAAAGTTGTTGCTATAAAGGTGCTCAAACTGCAAGTGAAAGGAGCTTCAAAGAGTTTTATTGCAGAGTGTGATGCATTAAGGCACATTAGACATCGTAACCTAGTAAAGGTTGTTTCATCGTGCTCTAGCATTAATCATCAAGGCAATGAATTCAAGGCGATTGTTTATGATTACATGGAGGAGGGAAACTTGGAAACATGGTTGCATCATCATCATCATAGTGAGCCTACACATTTGAGCATGTTGGAAAGAGTAAATATTGGAATTGATATAGCTTCTGCACTTCATTATCTTCATGCCGAGTGTGGAACACCTTTAGTTCATTGTGATCTCAAACCAAGTAATGTTCTATTGGATTGTGACTTGGTTGCTCATGTGAGTGACTTTGGATTGGCAAGGTTTCTTCCAGAGGCAGCGCATACGAGTTCTGCAGGAATTAAAGGGACTTTTGGATATGCTGCTCCAGGTAACCAATTTACTTTAGTATATATAACAAATAGCTTCAAGAAAATTATATTTTTCAAGTTTTATATGATGAATCTCAACATATATAACTTTCCTTCCTTTTCAAGGCAATACTATACCATAACATAAATTGTTAGTAATTTTTTTTCAAAATGATATGACATGCATCTGTTACAATGCTATTATTATGATTGTATTGTTGTCTTAAACTATCTTTCAGAGTATGGCATGGGAAGTGAATTCTCAACATCCGGTGATATGTACAGCTATGGAATACTATTGTTGGAGATATTTACAGGAAAAAGTCCCACGGATGATATTTTCACTAATCTAAATCTTCATGAGTTTGTTATAAATTCCCTACCTCATAGAGTCATGGAAATTGCTGATCCAACAATGCTATACAGAAAGGAGGACACTGCAAGTAAGAGCTCTCAGATAAGCCATGATAAATTTGTTGAAATACTCCATTCGGTTTTGGGGATTGGTATTGCTTGTTCAGTGAATTCACCAAGAGAAAGGATGAATGCTTGCACTGCAATGAATAATCTGCGCACAATCAGAGCCAGCCTTCTAGGAACAAGAAGACAATGAGAGCTGTTAATGCTAGAACTTAGAAGGTGTCGTTGTTCACATTTTCTAGCTACAGATTCAGAAGTTCATCATTGTTTAGCAATACTTTTCATGTATCATTTACTTTGTATTTCTTATGTTTTTAAATTCTAATGTAATTTACTTGTGTTGTTTACAATGTATTTCTTCTGCTTTTTTATTTTCATTAATTTCTTTGAATTTTCGTTTTCCCTTTGAAATTATTTTAAGGCCTTACATAATAATGACAGAGTAATACATTACTCTATAAGGCGTTAAAGAATTCCAAAGGGAAAATCAAATACATCTTATACATACTTGTTTTCTTTTTTTACTTTTTTTTTTTTTTGGATATTGAACTGGTACCTTATTATGATATGTGGCTAACTTCGCTTAGACTCAATTGAGCTATTTATGTTCAAGACAATCCTAACTATAATAAAGTCAAATCTTTATGGAAATAAAAATTGGTAAAAACTTTCCGCCCAAATAAAACGACCACGTTTTGAATTTAGTAGTGTAAAACGATTTCGTCCTGTCATTTATAGCTATTTTTTTTTTTAAAAAAAAATTGTCAATTTTGTTGTTTAATGCCAACACTATAGCGTAGGGGCTATCAAATAACACTAGATATACATGTTGGTTATAAAGATCTGTCAGTTGTCTAAATACTTAGAGCCCATGGTAAATGATCAATAGATATTGATGGATATTGGTGCGAGTAATTTTATCATAGCCATTAAAATTTTCTTCATTAACATGGTTGTTTCTAGCATGCATGCTCTATATTTCACATTTGGAACCCGGCCCAACACTTAGAACAATGGCAAGATCTCAACCTTGCAACTCCTGATCATGCTAGAGTCGCCCCAGGCGGCAACAATCTGATCCTTAGACCCCATGCATCCTCGCTCACCACGAACCGGCAACAATCTGATCCCCTGACTGCCAATTCTGCCAAGGTCGAGGGTGCAGTGGAATCCGCAAGAAGAAAATCCCAGGTTCCAAAGTCGTCGTCCCGCCCAAGTCAGGTACCAGCAATTACATCGTCACCAATATACTGGATGGCTTTGGTCCGATCCAGATAAATCAGTAATTAATGTCATTGAATATGGGCCCNTTTGTTTATATAGGCTACATTGAAAAATTAAGGGGATATGACCGATATGTTAGTTTTGTGTTAACGCTCTTCTTTCAATGCCCATTTAACAAATATTTACACTGCAATTTTTGTCTTTATTGAAAGAATGTAGTTCTATGTTCACTGGGCTTGGTCCATTTTTATATGTTCATTTTTTATTTCGGTATTTGTTAGCTCAATCATTGTTGCGTGAATCATGATCCATATAGTTGTGTAAACCATGATTGAAAAACAACATCGTTTCCTCATTTGAGGAGATGGGGCCGTTAGTTTAGGCACTTCTTTTTTTCTCACGCGACCTACATTTTCCTCTCCACTGTTGTAACAGACATTTTTATCTCATAAAGTACATTATTTTGAAACATAAAGTACATTATTCTAATTTATAAAATATATTATATATCTTATTCAGAATGCTAATTATTCTAACACACATAAAGTATATTATTCTAACTCATAAAATACATTATTCTAACTCATAAAATACATTATTCTAAATTTCTAACACATAAATTACATTATTATAACTCATAAAGTGCATTATCCTACCCCATAAAATTTATTGTTTTAACACATAAAGTACGTTACACATAAAGTACATTATTCTAAAGCATAAAATACATTATCTTATCCCATAAGGTTTATTATTCTAACATATGAACGACATAGCAGATCACACCGTTATTGACTATTGAATTTATTTTTTTACGTTAAAGTGACGTCGTTTTGGGTAGTAGTAGTTCACATGAATGTGTTAACCACGGTTCATGCAATAACTTACCTTGTTAGGTAGGTAACATCCATCAAAAAAAAACAAAAAAAAAAAAAAACTAGGTAACATAGTAAAACATACAAATATTAAACACATAAATGTGTATTTTCAAAATTTTTGATATTAATCATGCAACAAATACTATTAAATATTGGAGTGCATAACTAAGTACGTGTAGTGCACAACACTAAAAACACAAGTGCACACCTAAACCAAACAAAATGCACACCTATCCAAAATAAAAGGACAAAATCAGAATGCATCATGCATGTGCACTCTTTCTTACCAGAACTGCACGATCACGGCATCACCTTTTTAAAAATGCATCACAGTAATGAAATTGGTGCACAACAAACCCAAACACAACGTACATAGGTGATGAATACTTTAAAAAACTCACAAATATTAAAATCATGACAAATGAATAACTAAACCCACCTGACGGAGAAAATAGATTTCTCCGTAGAAAATATGAATAGTATAAAATGATTGCAGGGACCTAATAAATAAGCAAATCAAGGATATTTAAAGTGAAAACTAAAACGGTGAAAATCACAGGTCTTTTTCGGCTAAGACAAGTTAAAATACATTATGTATGTTCTAGGTGTAGAACACGTACAAAGACAACCATGGCCATGGACTGGATTGAAAGAGGAAGAAGAATACGTAGAAGAGAGGTTATTTAGGACTGAATAAACTTGCCCCTTGTCTGATCCCAGAGCCTTTAGGTCTTTTATGTGCAGTTGTAATTTCCCGTAGCCTTTCCTATTTTCTTGTCATGACTTCTTATCCTTGGACTAATATAATTATTATAAATAATAATAATAATGATAATAACAATTTGACATATTATATTATTCCATCATGAGTCCCTATAACTTTTTTAGCCGGAAGTATTTGTCGGCATAAGAAAGTAAAACATCGGTACACGTTGAACCAAACCACATATAACAACACTCAGAGTGTGACGAGTGTAGTTTGGACTACATGTTTGTGCATGGGGGCACTAAAGTTTTGACCTTTCCTGCTCGGAGTATTGAAGATCATATGAGAGTCACGGTTAGGTATACAGAGCACCTAGGAGTTCACGAAGGTTGTTCCTTGCACATGCTAAATAACACAGGATTCAAATCTTTTAGTAATCATAAAATTTAAATTAATTACTCTTTTCCTCTCATTCCTTTTTAACAATGGAATTAAAAATAGGAAAGAAAGAAATGAAAAAAATATAATTGTTTATGCATTCGATCAAAATGAAACTTTAATATATATGTATTAATTAATTACTCTTTTTAAAATACTCATGATTCTTTAAATAGTATTATTTGTTTTATACTTTCTCAAACATTTTTAGTCCAAAGAATTTAAGTTTCCCTATTGAACTTACAACCACTCATTTGAAATGGTAGGGGTGTTACCTTGCTTGAAAAATGAGATTAGCTGCGGCAGATACTTCTATGGTAAGAATGAAAAGTGACTTATTGGATGCAGCAGGAAACATCATATCATCATATAATTTAATTTATTATTATGTTGTTTTGTCCTGATTAGTATATATTTCATTGTGTTTCATGTTAATGGGTCATTAAGTAGTTTCATTTTAGTAGTTTTTGCAGATCATTTCTCTAACTTCATTGCCATCATAATATTGTTGTATGTAGGTATATTACAGAACATACGGTTTTATCTTCGGAGTAAGAACTCAATCTATCTCTTTGTCACGAGTTTACGAACTGCTCTGTAAATATAACAGTACACCAACACTCTTTTTACTGTAATTTCGTTAATGGCATTTCTGAAGAAAAGGAGAAGGTTGTGGAAATCTACTTTGAAATTGTATTGTGGGTCTTGAATGTACAATTTTCTATTAAGGTTCCAACATTTTTTTAAAAGCATTTATTTATCTGAAAAAGTTAAAACTATAAAAACAGATAAATAAACAACAGAAAAATAAAGCAATAAAAAAGGAACCAGACACCAGAATTGATCACGCAGTTCGGAGCTCCACTCTTACGTCTGCGGGGCACTTCACGTCAGCCCAATCCACTAGATGATCACAAGGGTTACAAGGAGTCTAACAACAACCATCCTACACTAATGGTTACAAAAAAAATACTCCTAGCTAATCCTTCCTCATCTTGGAGCTGACACTGTGCAATACATCACGATTCACCAACACGGCTGAATCTTCAAGCAACCAGAATAAGAACACATGAAGAACTGTAGAAAAACCAATATGAAATCCTCTTATAGAATCTAATTCAAAAGAGTAATGGAAGTGGGATTTAGAATAGTAATTGGCGTATTAGAATCCCATGTGATAGAGCTATATTTATAGCCAAGCCATTAACCAATCTTCCCTTAATATTTGCAGCTGAAAACCACTCCAAATAAGGATCAGCCATAAGTTTAGATCTGAGTAAAATGAGGATCATGATGACTGAATTCTGATTTGAATAAATCCCGTCCACTGGACTGCTCGCTGGCGCTGCTCCAGAGTATGTGAGGAAAAACTGCCTTTTAAACAAGAAAACGGACAGACCACCCTAATAACATAACATATGTTTTTGACTAATAATTAAGCCAATAAAGGTGGTCCAACAGTATATCACTTGTACACTAACAATCTCCCCCTTTGGCAATTATTTGTCAAAAACTTATACAAATATAAAATTGGGGCATGCATAAGAAAAAACTCACTTTTATTAAAGTGCCACCAATTTATATTTGTTTACAAAGACATCCTGCAAAGGTAGACCGTATCAGCTCAAACTAGGGACAACTGGCAGCAACTTAACTCATAACTCATCATAGACTGATTGGCATCACAACACACATCACATGTTCAACCAAAAAAGCATATAGCCATAGAGCACACGTAACATATTCACCACATAACACATCAAACACATAACACATTTAAAGCCAAAAAATACTTATCAAAAAGCAAAGCAAACATCTTGATTATCATCAAAGAACTAGCAAAAAAGAGTCAACCAGATCATAATGAGTCATAAACACCAAAAAACAGGTTGCTAAAGTTGCTCCCTCTAACATTATTCTCCCCCTTTGTTGACAAAAATTGTCAAAGTGATCATCTATTAGTGGACTGGGGAACCTGACGGAGTGCCCTCATCATCCTGTGTAGGGCCTTCAACATCTGGATCTTGTGAAGCAAGTTGTTCCTCCAAGGCATTAATTTGACGAAGTGTCGCCACAAGCTTTGGTTCTGTAGCAGAAATAACATCCCAAAGTGTAGAAACCGCTGATTTAAGATTATCAAGAGTTGATATGAACCTAGTCCAAGGTTCAAATAAAGATGGAGTATTGTCCTAAGATAGCTCCCAAAGTAAGGATAGAGATGGATCGAAATACCTTAGACCTCACAAGAAACCCTTAGTCTCGAATCCTCAAAGACTTAGAAGAATCCCATTGTAGCTTAAAGTACCTCGATGATGCAATCTTCAATCAACTAGAGTCGGATCTAGTTTCCTTCGATTCAAGAACGAGTCCACGAACCTAAATCTAAGGTTGAAGAAAGGAAGATTGATTCGAGTCCACGAATCAATTTGCTAGTTAAGTCCACGACTAGCCACTAATTGAGTCCACAATTAGCTATAAGGTTTCTTACACAAGTGTAAAGAAAAACTTAAGAATTTTATTGAATGAAAGCCTTTTGTAAACTGATATGATTGTGCCCTATTTATAGGTATAAGGACATCATTATAATCCTAAATACAATTAGAAAAAGAATCCTAAACCTAATCTAAAAAGCAAGTAAATATAGTCCTATTTAGAAAGGGATTTAAGGAATCCTTTCTAAATACAAACTAGTGTTTTCTCTTTCATGCAAAACAATTTAAAATAATGATGAGCACAAATAATAGGGTTGATTTGGGCCTAATTTAAATCCCAAAATTAGCACTAAAAGCCTTGAGTTCTTCTTCATCTTTTGCAATTGGGCTTGACTTGGATTTCCACCATCTTTGAACATCACCAATGAAGAGTTGCTTTAATTGTTTGGACTTGGGCCTTGTGATTGGCCCAATTGGTACTCTCAATGGATCTTCATTATATTGTGCCGCATCATCCTCCCCTTCTTTAAAAATGATTCGACCTCGAATCCTATAAGCATTGTCTTCAATCTGTGAATTCACTTGAAATGGGCCACTATAATTCTTTCCTCTATCAAATGGAATTATTTTTGGGCATTCTTGTTTCTTCCACCAATGATGCTTTAAGGATGTAGTGATGGGCCTTGTGATGAGCACACTATGGACCCTTATTGGATTCCATGTGCCCTGGTTCCTATTATTCTCCCCTTCCTGAAAAGGATTTGTCATCGAATCCAAATTTTCAATGAAAGACAAATAAGCAAGATCACTTTGTACTTTATCACGATCATGTAACTTCTTCTTGGGATGCTTGACATGAGTTGCTCCAATTAACTTTATCCTATAATCAACAAGTGGAACAACTAAGTCTAACAGTACACCACAAAATGTAACAACTTGAGAAATATTAAATTTAGCCATTTTTCTAAAATTGACAAGCATAAAATCTTTCCTTTTAGAGCTTAAGGTTAAACCAAACACAAAATCCATGGGAAGGCCAAGTAATGATTTAGATGTAGTGTGGTGGTAAGTAGCACAATTATGAACATAAGATTCTACATCTTTTTTCTTCTTTGGCCAATGAAAATATCCATGCAAAACATCATCAGTCTTTTGAATACAAAATTGTCCCTTATGTGAATCAACAATTAAACCAATGCCCAAAACAAAGCATAAAGTGTCAATCCCATTGACTTTGGACCAAATCCCCTTGTGCAAGTAGTATTTGCCATAAAATGTTTTCCAATGTGCCTTGTAACTTCCCACTGATTCCTTATCTCTATCAAATAAAGTTTTAGTAAAATCGAAATTAAGGAATCTCGAATGTATGGAAGCAAACAAATTTCTAACACATCTAGCAAGTAGGTCATTAATAGAAACATGGCAAACAAATCTAGAGAATTTTAATGCATGCTTTTGAAATAAAAGTGAGTAGAAAGTGACTCCCCTTCTTTTCTCTTGCTTACTATCCTTTTGAGTTACCAAGAGAGGCTGCACTTTGACACCTTGGTCTGGTCCTTTCAATTGTATCACTAATTGTGGTCCCTTTGTTTGGCAACAAACTGAGTTAAAGGATTGGAGTGGCGACTACAATTCCAAACATGGAGGTTCCACTTTGCTCTCTTTGATTTCTTCTTTCTTCGAGGCTGGTTTGAGAGCTTGCGTCAATCTCAATTGAATTTCTTCTACTTGTTTAGGAAACAAAGTGGGCAAGACATATCTAACTCTATTCATGTGAAACACATAAGTGTTCCTCATTCCATCATAACTTATTTTTATGTCAAATTTCCATGGTTTACCTAACAAGATATGAGCAACCTGCATTGGGGTAATATCACACAAAATTTCGTGAGAGTAACTGTTAATAGATAAATGAATAAAAGCCTGCTTGGTTACTCTAACTCCTCTTGCATCGGATAACCATTGCAATGGATAAGGATTTGAGTAATCAAGCAAAGGTAACTGAAGAATTCTAACCATAGCTGCACTAGCCACACTTGTGCAACTTCTAGAATCTATTACCATAGTACAAGCATTCCCTCTTAATGACCCTTTAGCACAAATTATATTTT
>CP025658.1:17411148-17460872 GCA_003576665.1 Ipomoea trifida | reverse complement strand
GCTACCCCTGTGATTGGGTCGATTCACCCCTGTGAGTGGACTTCGGTCCCTGTGATTGGACTACGGTCCCTGTGATTGGGTTCATTACCCCTGTGATTGGGTTCATTACCCCTGTGAGTGAGTCTTGCTTTTGTGTATTTGGTTTGAGTTTGGGATTGGGTTCGGTATGATGCTTAGTGGTTGGTGTTGGGCTCCCTTTCGGTTCTTGGGATATGAGTCCTTGTTCATTCTATTTGATTATTTCTTATGCTTGTGTTCAGTTAGTACCTTGGCTTCGATTCGTTGTTGTCTTATTCTTCTATCTTTGGATTTCGGCGTTACTTGAATGAGTTTTGGTTTATGATTCGTTCAGCTTGTTGTTGTTGAGTATCGTTTGAACTATTGCACAGTTCGTTGGTGTTTATATTCTATATGGGTGCGTAAACCTATTTACAAACTTACTATATATCTATACTTCCTTGCGGGTGTGAATGGTGGTTGCTTAGCATTCTTTTGCTAATGGTTCTTTGTGTGTTTTCCAGGTATGGAGTAGTCTACGCGAGCGTGCTAGAGTTTCCTGTTATGAGGATGCGTAGACGTAGTTTACCTTGTTTAGACTTTAGTTTTGGGCCTGTGTGCCTTGAGATATTATGATATACTCTTGATTAGTTCCTTGGGTTCCTTTGGATGTTTTATGGATTTTATACTTTGAGGATTATGATTTCAGTTTTATGAGATGACAGTTTAGTTTATTTCTTGTGTTTAGCCTGTGCATCTAGGCTGCGATTATACCTAGATGTGGCATGACGCCCTTAGGTTTTAAATTCGCTTCCGCTATGTTTGGTTTGTTGGTTGAGATTGGCAGCTTTTATGTTAAGTTTTAGCTATCTCAGCCTGTGTGAGGTTGGGGTGTCACAGGAGAGTATGTAAAATCTCATAGCGACACACAGGCCTAAAGCACAAGTCTAAAACATAACGACTAATCTAAGCCTCTTCATATGGGTATATCTCTAGCGCGCTCATGCTTAGACTTTATTGCAAACCTGGCAAAACACACAAGGAACCATTAGAAAAAGACTGCTAAGTAACCACCATTCACACCCGCAAGGAAGTATAGATATATATAAGGTTGTAAATAGGTTTACACACCCATATAGAATATACACACCAACAAACTGCTCTTTAATTAGAAATCGGGTACTCAACAATGATAAACTGAATGAATCACAAACCAAGACTCCTCCAAACGAAACAAATATTCAATAACGAATGTATAAGACAACAAGTCCATAAACAAGATACTAACTGAGTTGTAACTCCAATATGACAACCATAAAGGAACCAACCAAACCATAACAAGGAACAACAAGATATCAACTGAGATACAAATTAACCGAATAATCACAAGGAACTCACGAGTACACGATACTAAGAGAGAACTCCCACTCCAACCTCCAAACCAACCTACTATCCCTCATACCAAACACCAAACCCGAAAGTTAGAAGTTAGGTACGCAGGGGTAAGAGAACCCAATCACAAGGACCAGAGTCCAATCACAGAGGCAAAAGCCCAATCACAGAGGCAAAAGCCCAATCACAGAGGCAAAAACCCAATCACAGAGGCAAAAGCCCAAAGTTAAATCCACAATTAGATAGCAACCACAGTTAGATCACCCACCGATCACCCAAAAGACACACAAGGATCCACCACTCCATAAACAACCTCAAACTCAGCCCAAGAACAGCCACTTAGAGGGTTCATCTCAAATATGGACACCCACCAACTCCAAGATAGTTTAATCAAGGATTCACAAAGCAAGAGATTCAAAAGATGGACCAAAAGATATTACTAAATACTCCAAAGACATGGTAGAATATCCCATAAAACATTCCAACAAGGTTCAGAACAAGAAGAGGAACAATCAAGCAACAGATCACAGAACACTCTCTGGAATCAGAATTCTGTGAGAACCTGCGGAACACACAGGCGGACCACTACCCTCCGCCGCTCACCTCCGCAAGAAGGGAGCGGATCCCCTCAACGGATCACTCACCTCCATTAACTTCCTCCGTCTTGGTCTTGCGGAAAGCCTCAGCGGATTACATTATGCCGCTAAGGTCCTCCGCTAGGCCAAACCTACACTCCCACTCCCATACTTCGGCTCAGACACGAATAACAGTTCCAGAATGCGAAAATGAGATTATAATACACAGTTTGCAACTCACAGAGACCAAATAACATGGAATCCAAACCATCAAATGCTCATAAACATCAATAGGCAAAGGATCAAGAACACAAGTTCATGAATCCATCAAACACAAATTCTATAATCAATAACAAGGCTAACATTCAAGAAATTTCAGGATTTCAACACCAAATAATATCATATAGATTGAGAGTGTAAAAATAGATTTTGATGGCCATAGTGGTTACCTCTTGAAGCCCTTCTCACCCAAGCAAATCCTCAATACACTTCACAAAGCACCTCATCCTTCTTGATCATCTTTTCCCAAAAGAACCCCAAAAGAAACATAAGAACTTGTATAAAGGTTATGAAAACTATATGATGCAATGAATATTCCTAGATATATACACTTACCCAAACTCCAACAACCCTAAAAGAGCAATCTTAACTTGAATACTTGAAGATGAAATGAAGATCAATTTTTGAAGGGAAAGGAGATGAAAATGGCGTGAGTGTAGTGGTAGGGAAGAGAGAGAGTGAAAACCTCTAGAAGAATTTAGTCTTGAATATATATACTACAATACATATATTCATATATGTGTATACTAGGGTGAAAGACTTAATAAGGAATGGGCTCCATTCTTTATATATATATATATGTAACAATATTATGTACAAGATTAATTTATTGGGCCAAGGAATTCATCTCTTAAATAAATAAATACTTAGAATAAGAGAAAGCCCATAATATTAAGGATTAAATGTCTTAGAGACAATATATATATATATATATATATATATATATATATATATATATATATATATATATATATATTAGAATTGGGCCATTATAAGAATACTCTTACACATAAGAATTGTAAGGATCCAAATTAGAATAAATCCCTTATAAAAATAAATTCAAGAATTGGGCTCTTGATTAAAATAATGAATTTGGGTTCCAAGAAATATATATATATATATATATACATATATCTATATACGAAATTGGAAGAACTAGCCCAATTAAAATAATTAAATTGCCCAAAAGAATTAATTATCGGTCGTATGACTTGAACGAATTTACGGGGTGTTACACTCTACCCCCTTAATAGGAGCTTCGTCCCCGAAGCTCATGGCTCACGGGAACTTGAAACGGAACGATTCAAGGAAACAAGGCATTGATCGAAGGTTAATGAAAAAGGATTGCTCAACCAAACTTAGACTTAAGAACATACTATGCTTCTAACTCCTAAAACTCCTAACTTACCCAACCCATGCCCAGCATGCAAGAACTTAAACTATTAACTACTTACATAGGTCAAAGGATTTCTACTGCGGAGCTAACACGATCATGAAAACTTCCAACTAACCTGGGTGGCCTCCCTGTGACGATCTGCCTGGACAGTGAAAAGGATAGGGATGCAGGTACTCTGGTGGAACCTCTATGCCCAGCTTGGCCTCGATGAAACCCAACCGCTGGAAGCCGCGATCCACCCTCAAGTCTAGCGATGTGAACCTCGCCTCCACCATCTGGTGCATCTCTTGCAGCTGTAGAAGTACGGGGTCAACTGGCGGTGCTGAGGCCATAGGATCATGTTGCTCCTTTCTTCGGTGCTCCCGGTCAATCTTATCCTCAGACGCTTCTTCTTCAGTCTCTTCCTCGGACTCATCGTCCCCCTCATCCTCACTTGCCTGCACAGCCTGCTGAGGTGTGACCAACCCCCGCAACCTCTTGTGGGGAATATGGAAACGCTCTATAAGCTCCCTGCTCTCGGCCGCTGGCATCTTACTCAATTCATGGGCCGTGATGTACTCGTTCCCATCCACCTGAAACAACCCTGAAAACTACAGACTCGGCGCATTGAAAGTGCTATGAACCGGCTGCCTAGCTAGTTCCCCGGTCACATTTACCCTCTTTTTCTGAAAGATCCAGCTCAAAACCATCCCATAGGGCCGATTGCGATGCTTGACCGTCTTGCAGAACTCCATATGTGAGATCATCAAACTGGGTAAGTCAAATTTAACCCTATGCTTTAAGAAATACGTGAAGGCACACTCTATCCCCGTCACCTCCTTACTGTTGTTTCGGTTCGGCAACAAACTCTCTCCTATCAACAAGGTAATTAAGAATCCTCTGTTCACCAGTCAGTTCTTAACGGGCCGGGTGTCTAACGCAATGCCCTCGTCTTGCCCTAGCATGTATCTCAAATAATCCCGAAAGCCCACCTCTTGCGTCTCAATCCAAACATGACGCTCGTACTGACTCACGCCCCCCAACGGAAAATTGAGTAACTTAGCCAGCTTAGGCGGATCAAAGGTAATTTTTACACCCTTTACTATCGAAGTGAGAACGGGCACTTGATTAACTTTCTTGTCTTTCATATTTTGGTAAAACTGATGAACCAAGTTGGGATAAACTACACTTTCAATCCGCAGGAATTGTTCCAACAAGCCTTGAAAATTTAGCATATTTATGAGTTCGGGCGAGAAATGTAATGGGTCGAGAGCTTTACCGTCGATAATGGAGTATCGAACATTGCTCGGGCCTTCACCTTCACCCGTCTGGTTTCTTCTCGGCATTTTTTTTCCTTTTGAGGTTGTTATCCGCTGAGTTATTTGCTAGAGTGAGGATGGGCAGAAACAGAGAAGCAATGCACTGGAGCGTTTTTTTTTTCTTCTTCTTCGGCCAGGAACAACGGGACTTGGCTGCTTGTCGACGGAAGGAGCTCACGGAGGTCACTGGAACGTTGCTCACTGCTACGGAGAAAGGAGGCGGAACAAATTTGAGCCGATAGATCAAGGTAGGGTTTTTAATCTGGGTAGAAGATAGAAAAGACGCATGTACCCCTAACCCTTGTGGAACTCCTTCGCGGACGACCACGCACCGCTAGCCTGTGATTCTTGTTCGAGCGGAGCTCCCTCGCGGAGGAACTTGGTCCGCTGTCCTCCTCCGCACGTACACGCGGAGCACCCTTACGGAGAACGCTACGCCGTCCCTCTCGTCCACACGGTGATACCTACTCAGAACGAAACAAAAACGCGATTTTACGACCTAAGACTAACGAACTGACGCGGTTGGATGGTTCAGTTGCCTTGCTACTTGCTCTTTGGTGCGGGTTCGAGCCCGGGTGCGAACAATCGTTGTTTTGACCCCAACTTCTTCACTTTTCCTTTCCTTTTTCTTTGAATTTGCCTTCGTGAGCTTCTTGGTTGCGTAACACGGGACCGAGTCTTTGAACTTATTACCTAAACGCTACTTAAACTCCCTAACTAACGGCGCTGCCCTCGGCTTTCTTGAAGGATCGGGTCGCTGCCGGGGCTCCCTGAGTCGGGCTCGGTCTAGACTGGGCGATCCTCCCTTCTTTGCCGTGCACTCGTAGGCTCTATGTCCCCTCAACCCGCAACTGAAACACTCCACCAGATATCCCTCGCAGTCTCTCCCAGGGTGATCCCTCCCGCATCTCCTACAGTGGAAGTGCCGTACACGAGCTCCATCACTCCTAGGTCCTTGCCCCAAGCCAGGGCGAGATACCCCTCCATGGTTGGCACCACTCCTCTGGGAGCCTCCTCCCATCCCGGAGCTCCCAGGTCTATGTCTCTTGGAATCAGATGCTCCAGCCTCTCCCGGTCGCGTAGAGCGGTCCTGTACTCCTCGCCGAATGGTCAACACGCGGTAATGATCTGCTGCACTACTGTAGGCCTCACTCAAAGTCTGGAATCTGAACACGACCAGCGCCATACGAGTATCCAAATTCAACCCAGCTACGAATCTCTCGATCTTGCTTTCTTCAGTAGGGGCCAAAGTCGGGGCAAAGCGAGCTAACTCCAGAAAGCGCTTGTGGTACTCTTGCACAGTGCGCGATCCCTGCTTAAGGTGCAGAAACTCCTCTTGCATGGCAGCCCTCACGTGTGCCGGGTAGAAACGAGCGCGTAACTTATCCTTGAAGGACTCCCACCCGAAGCCCGGTTCTTGTCTCATCGCCGACCCTTCATGGACCCACCAGAGGTCGGCCTCTTCCTGCAAGTAGAAGCTAGCCATCTCCACCTGTCGGCCCGGTGGACACTCCACCACTTCCAGGATCTTATCAAACGCCCTTATCCATTCCTCAAGGAGCACGGGGTCCTCCTGCCCTGCAAAAAAGGGTGGGTGTTGCCCCGCCACCCTCCTAACCAAATCCGGTTGCCCACGCTGGTTATTCTGAACCATCGCGTTCCCTAGGAGCTGTGTGATCTGCGTCAGCTGCTGAAGGTTCTGCATCAGCTGCTCACCATAGGGCACGTCCGGGAAGTCCTCACGTCGACGAGGTGGCACCATGGTCACTAACGAGAGATATAACTAGAGAGAGACGGATAGCACTGCGGTCGGCCTTTTCCAAACACGCAAGAAAGAAAGTGAGAACAAGCTCACAACAACTAAACAACAAGCAACCAACATCATAACAGAATATAGACAGCTAAAACGAGTCCTCACCGCGCATCCTAGAATTCTCACATCCTAGGATTCTCAAACATCTTAATTCCTACTGATCAAGTCCTAGAGTCTCAAATTTCAAACGAGTCCTCAATTATCTAATTTAATTTTGTAAGGGATACCAATGGGATCTTTTTCATCCCTTATAATAAATTGAATATTTAGTTGGCCCAATCATTTGAAGAATCAAGCCTTATCCTATTTAAATTAGTTCTTGATAGGGCTTAGCCCATCCTTAATGTGAGAGCCCAGGTTTCATTTAATTACCCTAATATTACATACATTATGTATGTATAGATTAATGGGGATCCATATATATAAAAGCTCTCTATTTTTTTTGAGTACTACTGACTCGGTTACAATGTAGTATCTGTTCCTAGTCTTCTTCTTTCTCCTACATGATATTCACACCATTTTCTTAATCCCTAAAAAGTAAAAACCCTACACACATCATCTTTCATCATAGCAAGGTTTCAGCAAGACTACTCTTTTACGATCTCATATGCTTGGGTATATAAATGCTAGTCTATGTTTAGATTGCATTTTAGTAAGTCTTCCGTACACACAGTATATTAATACTCTATGGCGTCGGTTGTTGGCACAATCGATGTCGTAGGGTTTTTAATTTTTTTTAATTGCAAAACGGCGTCGTATTTTATATAAAAATAATAATAACTATACGATGATAACCGACGTCGTATATAATATTTTTATTTATTTTTTTAAAATATAGAATACAACGTCGGTTTTTAAAGAAAATCAACGTCGTATGCTATATTTAAAAAAAATAAAACATAATATAATATATACGACGTCAGTTCACAAGAGAACCGACGGCGTATAGTATTTATTTTTATTTTTAATTTTTTTAAATTACATACGACGTCGGTTCGCTCTTGAACCGACGTCGTATGTTTTTTCGTAATTTTTTTAAAAAAATTTAACGTCGATTTTTTATGAATACCGACGTCGTATCCCTTTTTAAAAAAATTATAAATATAAATAATTTTTTACGTTGGTTTTTTGAAAAACCGACGTTATTTAGGCGATGTTAAATGTATTTTCTGTAGTAGTGACGTTTGTAACTTGACTACACATATTAACGTTACTAGTATTTTTATGCGCAATGCATAAAAATTAATGCACAATATTAGTACTTTATATTAAAAATCTTAAATTTATTCAAATTTTAGGTATTTATAATAGGCAAAAAGGTCAAATAGGTCCATGTACTAACACTGATTGTTCATCTAGCATTATGAATTAAAATATGGTTGATCTAGGCTATTATACTACTAATTATTTTTCATATAGCATTTTTAGCCTATTTCTAACAAGTAACACATCTAATTTGCTGACATCGAAAAATAAAATAAAATAAAAATGCTGACATGTTATTTATATGGATGTTTTGGATGATTTCTACATTATTTTATTAATGAAGAAAATGATTTCATGCAATGAAATATGGTAGAAATCAAAGTTATTATATAAAGTTTTAACTACAATGTACTGTGTATGTCTAGCAGGGTATTCAGTGTCGTCCGGCAATGATTCCATGGAAATCGATATATGAAAATTAAATTATTTTTATAATAACTAAATATATTGTATTTGGTAATTTTTTTTTAAAAAAAATAATCTAATATTTTTAGATTTTGGGATAATTTAATAACTTAAGGTATTGTATTTTTGGATGATTTTGACCCAATTTCATTAATGAACGAAATGATTTCTTGCAATAAATAGGGCAAAAATCAAAGTTGCTATATAAAGTTCCAACTATAGTGTACTGTGTATGTATAGCGGGATATTCGGTGTCGGCAATGAGATTCTATGAAAATTGATATATGAAAATTAATAGCCTAGATAGACCATGTAAATAGCATGTAAGTATTTTTTTTAATTTTTTTCATGACAACTAATTAGATGAGTTACTCGTTAGAAATATACTAAAAATGTTAGATAAAAATTAGTTAGGACTTAGGAATATAATAACCTAGATGATTATATTTTAATTCATGGTTCTGAATGAACCATCAATGTTAGTACATATAGATCTATTTGATGTTTTTGCCTTTATAATATTGTATGATGGTGGTGGTGGTAACTATTTCTATAAATTTAATATTTATATTTTTGAAAATAAGTACTCGAATAGATAATTCTTGAATGTAGCGTGCACAATAACTTATTTCAGCTGACATACTCAGGTAACTATTTCAAGTGATTTAATCATTCAAAACTCCGGATCGGAGTTCAAGTTGACATTGATAACAGCTGATATCATCCGAATTGTGCACGCTACATTAAAGAATTAAGCAAATAAGGTAGTTTAGTGTGGACACAGCTCTTTTTCTAATGTTCATTTTTAAAACCTTTTTTTTTTTACTGCAATATTTCTTTAATTTATTTAAAGAAGGGAATCTTGTAGTTGCTGCATTTTTAAATGTTCATCATTTTTAATTTATAGTGGATGGCTTTTTTTTTTTTTTTTTTTTGAGTACTACTGATTCTGTTATAATGTAGTATCTGTTCATAACTACTTTTTCAACCTACTGAAGCACAAAGAGTCAACAATTGCCTCCACTGAGGCTCGAACCCACTCCCATCATCCATGTGGGAGTGTAAACCGGGACACCGGGTGCTACTAGACCACAAGGTCTTTGACATAGTGGATGGTTAGTCAACAGTTCTTTTGTTTTGCATTTCTTACCAACCTAGTGAAGCATAAAGGCTATGTTTGGCGAACCTAACTGAAAATATAGCTGAAAGCTGAAAAGTAGCTAAAAACATAAAAGCTATAAGCTCGAAGCTGAAATCTGAATAGTTGTTATGTTTAAAAGTGTTTGGTAAAATTAGCTTTTTGATAAGCTGATAAATGTAAAAAGACTAGAAATGACATATTCATATAATTTAAATAGTTTTAAATTTAAATAGGATTTTTATATATTAAAATATAAAATAATAAGATCAATATATTTAAATAAAATATAAAGTAATTTAAGAACATATATGTGAAAATATATAAAGTAAAACAAAATGTTTATAATTCATAAGATTAGTTCATACAAAAATTAATGTTCAAACACAAATATCAAATTGAAATTACAACAAAACATCTTGAAGAAAAAAGTCAAAAGGGTTTTAATTGGGAGGATAAAGGATGTCATTTATTTAAAATAATAAATATAAAAATGGAAAATGTTAAAAAACTACAAGCTTATTTTAATTTTGAAAAGATATCTAATATAGTTTTTCAAAATAAACTCTTATTAGTAGTTTAAAATAAGCTATAAGCTCCTAAATAAGTTCTGTTAAACAGAGCCAAAGAGTCAATACCCCACTAAAGTTCAAATCTTTGACTTCCTATTTGGAAAAGCTACAAAAGTGTTATTGAGCTACAAACTATTTAGCGGGCTTGTATAGTTAATAACTGGGTGAAACTTAATACTGATGGGGTTGTCAAGTGTAGGAATGGTCAATCGGGTGCTGGGGCATCGTGAGAGATGATGAAGGAAGATGGATTACAGGTTTCTGGGAGAATATTGGAACTTGCTCGGTGTATCATTTGGAAAGTTGGGCAATCATGTGTGGCTTGTAGCTGGTTTGGGAGAGAGGTTTTAGAGTTGTGGAAGTGGAGACAGACTCCCTCAATGTTGTGAGAAGGACTAAATACAGTGATAGAGATTTGAGAATAAAAGGGCGTACAACAAACATCATTAACAAATGTAGCAGTGTAGCACCCTTCTGAAGCGTCAATGGGAGGCTAGTTTTGTAGGGAAAAATGCAAGCCAAGAAAACTTATGCGGCTGCGCTCTCATTATCCTTAAGCAATTATTCTTGAATTTAAACTTATTGGTGAGGGGTCAGGATCTATTGTTATAGCACATGATTTCATATTCATTTGCCTATACTATTTAAGGGAAAATATAATGAATTCATAAATCATACAAGATTGTTTGGCCTCTTTCTTGTGTTCAATTATTACTTTGTGTTGGTCCTGATAGTAATAAATAAGGGTAGATCAGAACTCTTTGTTGAATAGACTTTCAAAAAATTAATTTTAGAGCTAGCCACTAGCTGATTAGAGATGAAAATATTCTGAGTCGAGTCGAGTTTTAGAAATTTGGACCTAAGCCTGCTATGAAAATCTAACGCCTAAGCCTGGGCCTGAGCCTAGAGTTGGCTTGGCCTGACCTGAATCATTTTTAAAAGTCTATTTAATATCAATCATTATTACATGGACTATGAATTACATCGCAAATTATATCGTGGACCGTGGTCCACAATGGATTGTGGATTGCACATCAAAACGACATCGTTTTGATTAATGAAAACAGACGCATGAATTGGTCTCCATTCCGCGCCATTCACTTTCAGTTCATATACACTGCAGTTACATTTCAACACAACTACGGTTACATTTCGATATAACTACAGTTTTATTCGATAATATAAAAACACAAATGTAAAACTGTTATTCAGTATCAGTTCATATACACTGCAGTTACATTTCAACACAACTACAGTTACATTTCAATATAACTACAATTTCATTCAATAATATAAAAACACAAATGTGAAACTGTTATTCAGTACCAGTTCATATAGACTGCAGTTACATTTCAACACAACTACAGTTACATTTCAATATAACTACAATTTCATTCAATAATATAAAAACACAAATGTGAAACTGTTATTCAGTATCAGTTCATATACAGTGCAATTAAATTTCAACACAACTACAGTTACATTTCGATATAACTACAGTTTCATTCGATAATATCAAAACAAATGTAAGACAGTATCTTTTGAGATTAACTGTAGTGTCAATTACGGAGCTCCGTCTCCCACTTACTGAAACGATGTCGTTTTGTGACCACGGTCCACAAGCCATTGTGGACCATGACTGGATTTACATAGCTGTGTGAATCATAAAAATTTATGTGAGACTGTCTCACCGTGAGACGAGTCGGGTCGGGTCAAGATGAAAAAGTAATACTTATACACACAAATGTCATACTTATATGTTCAAATGTAATACTAATCATGAATAAAATTTTTGTTGTTATTTATAAGGGTAAATACAATACTTTTACATTTCGATTTAAAAGTATTACATTTTTTCTCAAAAGTATTATATTTTAAGTTATAAGTAAATGTACTTGTCAACATTACTTATTATGAAAAATGTAATACTTTTTCTCTTATAAGTTACAAAAATTGTATTCCTAATTATTATTATATTTGATCATATGAGTATGATATTCTATATATAAGTATGACATTTACATGTTGTTTCGACCCGACCCGACCCGTCTCACGAATAAGGATCCGTGAGACAGTCTCACATAAGTGTGACTCATAAAAAATAGATTATTTGTATACGTATTTGATGTCAGAAACGTAAATCTCAATAGAGTCTACGATTTATTAAAATCAAAATTTTTAACATAAAATAGGAGAAACACAAGTATTTCCCGTACTCATGACCTCACATATAAAGGAAGTCACTACATGCTATCTGAGCACAAGGTGCTTCGGGCATTTCCTTATTTCAACGTACAACTTGCGTTTTTAGCAAAAAGAAGAAAAAAAAAAAAAAGTCTCCGGCACTAGTGAGTAGTGACTGGTCAAATCTGCGCCAGTCAGCAGACTGAGTCAATCTGCTTACTGACGCAAAAAATCACGCCAGGAGTGACTTTAAATAAAAAAATTTATCCCTTTTTTTAAATTACAATTTTCAATGCTTTTTTTTTTTTTTTTTCTAAAAATCATGTCATTCTTTCTTCTTTTTTTTTTTTTTAATTAAAATTTTTTACATCATAGCGAGTAAAATCAAGTATGAGAGTGAAAGCCTAAAGAGGAGCTGCGAGCTGGAAGATGGTGAATGAGCTTTGATTTGGCTTAATGTAGCAGGTAGAGGGAATACAATGCTTAGCTTGAAGATAGGATCATGACAACTGACTCCCATTTTTCTGCTCCATTTAAAGCCTGTTCATGTTTCATTCCTTAAAGCTGACTAGAAGAGAGCAACAAATTTGCTTCAATTCTAAAGCATTCAAAAAAAGGTTCAGTGTGCACATGTGGATCCACAAAGTCAAGGAAGTGATTATTACTCATAAATATCATACAGAAAGGTTATTAGGTTTATAATATCATTTTCTATAAGCTTTTAATAAACTCAAATTATGAAGAGAGGCAGATAGCATGAAGCACAAACACAAATGTACGTAAAAGGAGAAGCTCAAATAAATAAGAAACATAACCCAAAACAAATTATGTAGTACTTCTAGAATATGTAAGGGAAAAAGCCAAATAAATATGAAACATTGCCCTGCTGGGTAAATGGTGTTAGCTGATGGGTTATTGTTGGAAATAATTCTCGAAAATTCAAGAAAATGGACGAAATAGAAAATCCACAAAAAACAAATAAACAAATAATTCCAGGAATTTAAACATACAACAAATGTTAGATAAACCTGGAATAAGGAGGGACGGAGAAGAACGAACTTTGGGGTAGTTGTAAGCACGAGTCGAGTTGCCTCTGTCCTTAAAACCTTATTTACCGCCTCCCGGGGTGCTGGAGCGTTGCGGCCTAGGTTTCCCAGGATAAAACGTACTACGGTTCCTGCGTTTGAGCACACAAACTTGGAACCCGACGAACGAGAACGTGGGATGAACACAGGTGACTAGAACGAAGGAAGAGCAGAGTTTCGAGGTGAAAAGCTATCTATTTTTGTGTCACAAAATGCTCCTGCTCAACCTGGAAATATATCGTGGAGGAAGGGATTAATGGCATTCAACATGGCATTGTAACCTCCTCTCCTCCAATAAGAAATAATGGCAGGATTAAATTAATTCCATAAAGCCAAAAGTCATTCTTATGAAGACATCTCTCGGGCGTAACTCGCTCGCTCTGAGACATCAGTGCTGCCCAAGTTCGACGGGCGTAACTCGCTCGCTCTGAGACATCAGCGCTGCCCAAGTTCGAGACATCAGCACGATCGGCCCGAGACACCCTTGACCTCTCGGAAAAATGTTCGCGAGTCAAGCCTTTTAAGGCTCATTTTGGAATTTGATTTGCACCCCCTACGCGCGAGAGAGAGCCTCTATGCCATACAAGTCAATTAGCCTTAAAAAGCTTCTTGTATATATAGTACGTGAAATCCTCTTCCCAAACCAATGTGGGACAAATGCTTTGCTTAAAGCTTTTCCCACACTATTTCCATCTGAACGGGTCTACTTTGAGAACCAATTTCTCATTCACCCATTATCCATTTTGAGCGTATAATATATCGATCTCTTCGTCTCATTGCGAAGAATCCGAATCCATTTTGATCCGACCCAAATCGGATGTGGACCCTACATATATTTATACTACAAAATGGCCACTTAAAATGCCATTTATGCCATTTTTTCCAACAGTTATAAGGTATAATTAATTGATAATATTAGTTGATTGTAGAAAAGTGTTTTGTAAATTAGTTGTTAGCGTGATAGCTGTTTGGTATAATTTATTTTCTCAAAAACCTAATTGAAAAGACTGCTTTGAGTAGCCTTTTGAAATTGAGTAGCTTAGAGTTACAAAAAGTTTATTAACCAAACACTTATATTAATTTGTAACCAAATCAAACAACTAATAATGGTCAAATAGGCCAAAATTGATTGATATGCTAATTATTTACCAAACAGGGCCATAAACTAATGAACTATTTCTACCGCATCTATGAGTATGTCTTGTAATTTTTTAAACAATATGTAGACTACCATTCTCTACTTAATTCAAATTGTTTCAAGTTGCTTTCAGGAGAAACAGATGAATGTGTTACGTATTGAAATTTAGTACGCAACGGAAGAAACCTTTCGAGCAGTCTTCTGGCTCCAATCCATATTCGAGTTATGGTAACTCCAAAAGAAAAATAATGTAACGAAAGAAAATAAAGAACTCTTCAATATAATCTTCTTCATGCATTTACATTACATAGAATACCCTATATATACTATCTCACTTCTTAAAATAATGCATTTATAATAATAGAATGACTAATTATTCTCCTAATTACTAATTACATATAAATGCTAATTATTTTCCTAATTACATATATAAGGGAATATACATTATTCTTGCTGCAGGATCATGGCCAATCAATGGTGTATCACTCCTTGCCCCTTCGAAAATAACCTTGTCCTCAAGGTGGATGTATAAGTGGTTCCTCTCTTGAGTTCTACCCAACACAAATATTCAACCCAAATTTTTGGTTGAAAAATGTGATCAGGAAGATTGTAAATTAGGTACCAGGTTCGACCGAACCAACACCATTGCAATATAGAGACAAATGAGAATTCCTAATTGTGTAGCCCGGTAACAAAATCCATTGTATCTTGTAGTGTGTTCTCTTGGATATAAACTAGGTTTGCCATGAGATGGATTTCTTCACTAGGAGAAACTAGTGGTACATAAATCTTTTCTAGCACACTTTCATCCTCATTAGAACTCAAACTTGTATAGCTCTTCATAACTGACATTCGTTATTCAACTGTCAATGGGATATTAGGAGGGGGTGGTGGTGATATCAATGGTGGAGGCTTGTCGAAGATGTGTAAATTTTTGTCCATACTTAACTCCTTGAGATCATGAACACTTTTATCATTAACCACATTCATTGACACCTCAAACTGTAGTTGATCTTTTGGCATTGTTTCATTGGGGATATCTACATGCTTTCTCGAGCCATCTAGTTCACGTTGATCTTTTTTCAATTTATGAAGATTGTTGTGAGACGAATAATTGCTACTGTCATGGTTAATCTCCTCAATTGATACAATCAAACTTTGCAATGTTTGATTATGGTTTAGAGTTGGATTCAGATTATTGGTGTAGATAGTTTGATGATTGACTAAAACTGAAATATTTGTTACTAACGATTTGTCATAACTGGTATATCAACAAATCACTAAGTTGATTTCAAGAATTGTGATGAAAAAAAAAAGAAGATAATGACAGAGAAACAAAAATATGAATAAGGAAAAATTTTGTGGTTTTTTTTTTTAACGAATGCAACAAAAAAAAAAAAAAAAAAAAATATAAAAAAGATAGGGGAATAATTAAGAAGAAGAACATGAATAACAACATTATATTTCTCTTGAGTGGTACTTTTTTTGATTTGTTTGAGATCTTTTTTAATTGATATGCGAATAAAAAACAAAAGGATCAAACTATGAACGAAATGTAAAAGCTTGTTGCTCTTTTCTGCTTGTTTTTTTTTTTTCTTCTTCTAAGGGATGGTGCCAAGAAGAAAATAAAAACAACAACAAAAATTAAAAGGATACGGGATACTCTCACCAATAGAATCAATGAAAGCACCAATGTTACGTACTGAAATTTAGTACGCAACGGAAGAAACCTTTCGAGCAGGCTTCTATCCCCAATCTCTATTCGAGTTACGGTAACTTCAAAAGAAAAACAATGTAACGAAAGAAAATGCAGAACTCTTCAATATAATCTTCTACATGCTTTTACATGACATAGAATACCCTATATATACTATCTCACTTCTTAAAATAATGCATTTATAATAATGGAATGACTAATTATTCTCCTAATTACTAATTACATATAAATGCTAATTATTTTCCTAATTACATATACAAGGTAATATACATTATTCTTGCTGCAGGATCACGGCCAATCAATGGTGTATCAGAATGACACCTAGCCTCATATCCCCCTCCTTCATTTTCAAATGTAATATGTTATGCTTGTAACTAGTTTTCCCTCATTCTCTTCTTTTGTATATAAATTGTGCCTTACTACCTCTAAGCTATAATGAAGAAGAATCTGTATTTGTTTGCACAATCTTCTCTCATGTCTCCCCCCTTTGCGCCGCGACATGGTATCAGAGCTCTCTAATTGAGGAGCTTCTCAAAGTTCAATCATGGCAGTGTGGCCTCTAGTTGGGAATCGTGCGACTCCAATTGACGGCGCAGTAAGGAGTCCGGTCACTGGAAACGCAATCCCTTCTTAATCCACTCCAGCGAGTGAATTGAATTCGACTAAGGTAGCTTTCTAACCTGAAACTCAATCAAATCTTTTTTTTTATACGACTCAAATTATCATCTTTGGGCCAGAGCCATGTCAATGGCTCTTTCCTACAAAACAAAAAAAATAGCGTTCATCAATGGCTCTATAACAAAACTTTCCAGAGACGATCAAAAGTTTCTAGCTGGGGGAGGTGCAACAACATAGTAGTTTCTTGGATTGTTAGATCCCTGTCTCCAACTATTGGTCGTAGCGTGTTGTGGATAGACACTACTTACGACATATGGAACAATTTGAAACAAAGGTTTAGCAAGCAAGATCTCTTCCGGATCGCAGAGATCAATTGTGAAATATACCGGACAAAATAAGGGGACAACTCCTTGAACGAGTACTTCACAAATCAAGAGATATTGTGGGATGAGTTACTGATCCTCATACCTTTGATAGGTTGTATTTGCAATCCCAAATGTGAATGTGGGAAGAAAATTGATGTAATGAATGAACAGCTAGAGAAGGACAAACTGTCTATTTTTTGATCGGTTTACACGACAAGTACACAAGTGCTAGGAATCAAATTTTGCTCATGAGACCCCTGCCTAAAGTTAGTGAAGCATATTCTATGATAGCACAACAAGAAAGGCAGTTTCAAATTACTGCCAATGCTTTTGAGAGTCAACTACACCAAGCAGGAGAAAATAATACCTTTGGTAGTGTCTTCTTGACCAAAACATGCAGATGATGGTTCTCACCAGTCCTACAAGAAGTTCCCAGCGGGCAACAAGAAACATGTGTGCACATACTGTGGGTACACACGGCATACTCAGGACAAGGGCTATAAAAAACATGGCTATCCCCCTGGCTGGAAATCAAGATCAAGAAGTCAGGCTCAAGTAAATTAGACACAAGGACCCTTGGTAATACACCAGGCAAACATTGCTGAAGGTATATCCTTTACACAAGATGATTTTAAGAAATTCTTAGAGTTTGTGCAGGGCAAAAAGTCACTTGGTGAAAGCTTGAACACACCTCTTGACTAGTCACCACATGCCAATGTCATATCAGCTAATCTTCTTGATACATATGATTTTATACCTTTATTTACCCCACGATTCAAGAGTTTTATTGCTTATTTTCTTTATCTTGATACATTGAAGGCTCGTTTGTGTGTTACATTTGATCAATCTTAGTTTATTCACAAATGAGGAGCAAAGGAAGGATTTTCGGTCATCTCGGACTAGTTTTCGAGACATAAGGAATCTACCCCGGGCCAGAAAGGAGCAACGGAGCACAAAAGGAGTCAGAAGAGGACCAGAGGGCCGCATCACGGCCAGCCTCACGGCCGTGATGATGGCCGTGACCTCCATCGTGGACAAGCAGTCGGTCACGACACATCACGGCCCCGATCCCAACCGTGATGGTGGCCGTGACCCGGCTGCTGTCCAGTATTTAAATCGCATTTTCTGATGTTTTGGGAATTCCGAACCCTAATTTTAGCCTAGTGCAATTTTTCCCTTCTTTAGAGTTTTCCATAGCATACAATACAACAGTTTTACATCTTTGAATTCGATTTCAAGCTTGGAATCATCGTTTGGTTTGGAATTACTCTTGAGAATTGTTAGTAAAGTTTTCTCCTTTTATTCTTTAATCTTGCAGCTATATTTTCCATCTTTAATTCTTGCTTTGCTATGTTTACTTCCATCATGCGGGAGTAATTCGCTTATGGATTTGGATTAGGGGTCTATTGTTAATCTTGATGTTCGATTTATGCGATTATTGCATAAAGTGATTGAATCTTTTACCTAGGGTTTATGTTGATTTGGGGATTTCTTTCTACTTGTTATTGATTGGTGGCCACAATTAATTGCTAGTCTAGGAGAGGGATTCATTACAACGAAAGTTGGATGGAGACCTCGAGCCTTACCAATTTCAACCTAATTTTCCTACTATGAAAATAGAGGTAATTTTGGGGGCTTACAATGCTTAGGTGTTTAAGGTTATGATTGATGCATCACGACAGTGGGGCAATTGCAGCCTAATTCGGCTTATTGATTACGAAAGTAGCTGAGTTGAATTCTTTTGTGCATTGCCCATACATTCCTAGGTTAATTATTCTTTCCCTATTTTGGAGTTTGTTAGAACATCAAGGTTACAATCCCCCTAATCTGGCACATACCTTTATCATACAGTTTACACCTTAGTCAATTGATTTCTTTTAATCTTCATCTTTCAGTTTTAGTTGCTTGGATTCTAAGTGATTCACATACTCTAGTGCCTAGTACTATTAATTCATACAATTTCGTGACATAGCCCCAATCCTCAGCGGAACGACATAACACACCCACTTTTACACTCCCATTTATATATCATCACATTTTGGCGCCGTTGCCGGGGATTGGTTTATTTGGTTTTGATTGTGTGATTAATTTCTTACTAGCATTAGAGTTAGTGAATTTTAGGATATCAAGTTTTATTTTATTGTTTGTTCAGAAAAAGAAAAAGAAATATTCTTATTTGCACTAACCCATAACCAATCTTTTCCAAGAGTGTTTGTGGTTGTGTTTGACATTAGGTTTCCCTCCTTTTATGCACACTAGATCGAGAGGGAGCACGAATCTTCGTCCCTACGATCCAAATCTTGAGAGGAAGTTAATGAGGGAGAAGAAGGTGTTACGTGATTGGCTTCGAGAGTTCCAGGACTTCGAAGTTGACTTGGAGACCGGAGACAGTAGCAATACCGGGCAACCAGCCCATACTGGTGTCAACACACAACACCCGAGGCAGAGAGAGGCAGTTGGGGACAACTTTGGAGTTCGTGCTGATCCCCCAATTCCAAATGTTCAGAATCAGGCACAAAACTTCAGGGCCAATCCAAATCCGAATATCTATGTTGGGGGAGGATTGGGTGCTCCTTTCATGCAGCAGCAGCCTGTGTACTAGCAGCCAGGCTATGGGGTTGGGATGCAAAATCTTCTCCACCAGATGAATCCCAACCTGTTTCAACAGTTTGCCCAAGATTTCCCACAAGCAGATCCCATGGCAGCCCATTTAGCCCATGAGTTTACTGAAGAGGACTGCATTGTGTATCCAGGGATTGAGGCAAACAATTTTGAGTTGAAGACTGCTCTCATTCAGATGGTCAAGAATAATCAGTTTGGAGGATCTCGGGTTGAGGACCCGAAAACTCATATTGTGAATTTTGACCGAATCTGCCAGACCATCAAGATGAATGGTGTTCCTAGTGAAGCCATCAAGCTGAGATTGTTTCCCTTTTCCCTGAGAGATCAAGCACAGAGTTGGTTGAATTCCTTTCCAGCCAACCATTTCATTACCTGGGAACAGCTCCACAAGGCATTCATGCAGGAATATTGTCCTCCTTCCAAGGATGCCAAGTTAAAGAAACAAATTCAGAATTTTCAACAGTTTGGCAATGAAGATCTTCTTGAGGCTTGGAAGAGATTTAAGGAGTATAGGAGGCAGTGCCCAAAGAATTTGATGACCTCAGGTGATTTTATTTCCTCATTCTATGAGGGATTATCTAATCGGTCTAAGATTATTCTAGATACCTCATCCTTTGGAGGTATTTTCATTGATATGGGACCGACAGCTGGAGAGCAGATGATTGAGAGGATCACCTCTAACAATACTTACTGGTACACTGAGGGGGATGATATACCCAAGAGAGAGAAGACAGCTGGGATGTTCGAAGTTGAAGACAAGATAGCAATGCAGGCTCATCTGGATACCATACAACACATGCTAAAGCAGATAGTACAGGGCCCCACTTAGAGTGTCCAGGCAGTTGCCCAGCCTCCACTGATTCCACAAAATCCTTATGTTCCTAACCCCTATTCTGTGCCACGCAGGTACCTCTTGTAGCCTGTTGTGCAATTTGTGGTGGAAATCATGTAGCTTAGACATGTTATTTGTTAGATTCCGGTAACCAAGTCCCTCAGCCTACTGTGAAGCAAGTTGATCTCATTGGTTATTCTAGACCACAGGGCTAGGGGCAAGGTTATGGGAACTATCAGCAGCAAGGAAGGAATCAGGTTGTTCCCTCTTGGAACAATCAGGGAAATCAAGTGAGAAACAATCCACCATGATTTCAAGGTAACCAAGGGAATAGGGGTGGCAACCAAGTTCAGTGGAGAAACAATCAGAATTTTGGGCAAAATAATCAGAATGCAACTCAAGGGCAGTTCCAGCAAGGAAATCAGAATTTTGGGAACACTCAGGGTCAAGGTTCCTCTAGACCACCTCAAGATGTTGATATGCAGACCCTCTTGAACCACATGATGGCTTAGTCAACTCAGATAAATAAGTTACAAGCACAGCTAGAGAGCCTCACAGCTCAACAACAAGGTGGTGGTAATCAGTTTCCTACTCAAGCCTCATCTTCGAATGGTAGACTGCCAGCAAGCACTGAAAATCCAAGGAAGCAAGTGAATGCAGTGACCACGAGAAGTAGATTAGCTTTGAAGGATCCACCTTTTCCTTCGAATGATCCAGTGCCTGAGAAAGCTGATAAGACGGATGAGGGTGTTCAGGTTGAGGATGCTCCAGATGAGAGTGAAGAGAAGCCTGAGTTACAGAGAGACAGTGCTAAGGGGAAAACCTCTATGCAAGATGAGAGTGCTCCAAGCAAGAAGCCTGAGAAGAAAAGTAAGCAGATTGGTGACTCAGATGTTCCTTGTAATCTCTTGCCATTCCCACAAAGATTGTGGAGATCCAAGGAAACTGAGAGAGAGAATAAGTTCAAGATGATGCTTGATAAGTTGGAAATTTCCATGCCTTTTGTTGATGTGGTGACTCATATTCCTTCGTATAAGAAATTCTTGAAGGATATTCTGAGTAAAAAGAAGAAGTTAGAGAAGACTGCTGTGGTGGATCTCAGTGAGGGGGCATTGGCATGTGCAGCTCTTCAACAAAAGTTGCCTCCCAAACTGAAAGATCCAGGTAGTTTCACCATCCCTTGCATTATTGGGGGATTTGTAGCGGGCAGTGCCTTATGTGATCTGGGTGCTAGTGTATTCCCTATGCAAGAAGCTTAACCTGGGCATTCCAAAGCCTACTACCATGACTCTTCAGATGGCTGACATATCCATTAAGCGCCCAGTGGGAGTTCTTGAAGATATCCTGGTGATGGTTGATCAGTACTTCATACCGGGAGATTTCATGATTCTGGATATGGAAGAGGATGCCAAGGTTCCCATTATCCTTGGTAGGCCTTTTCTAGCTACTGTTGGGGCTCTCATAGATGTAAAGAGGGGAAAGCTTGTGATGGAAGTGGCTGGCCACAAAATTGAATTTGATATCTTTAAGGTGGCCAAACACCAACCCTCTTACATCGATGAGTGTCATGTGATTGAAGTGCTGGAGCAGTGCAGTGCAGAGGTGCAGGAAGAGGAGTATGAGGACTCCTCTGAACCAGTTGCTGAGGAGTTGGAGGATTCCCTAGAAATAGTGGGTTCTCTTACTCCATTCGAAGAGGAGCAGGCCCAGAAGGTAGAATTGAAACCTTTGCCTTCCAGTTTGAGGTATGTATTTCTTGGCTCTAACTCTACTTATCCTGTGATCATTAGTTCCTCTCTAAAAGAGGAACAAGTTGAGGAACTGTTGACTGTGCTCAGAAAGCACAGGAATGCCATAAGGTATTCGATTGGGGATTTAGTTGGCATTAATCCTAAGTATTGCTTGCATAGAATTTATTTAGAGGATGATGCCAAGGCTAGTGTGGAGCCCCTCAGGAGGCTAAACCCCAATCTGAAAGTTGTTGTTAAGAAAGAAATTTTTAAGATGCTGGATAATGGTATTATCTACCCTATTTCGGATAGCAAAAGGGTTAGTCCTAATCATGTTGTTCTGAAAAAAGGCGGTATTACTGTTGTTGAGAATGAGAATAATGAGTTGATCCTTACTAGACTTGTCACTGGACATCGCATGTGCATTGATTATAGAAGGTTGAACAAGTCTACTTGGAAAGATCACTTCCCCCTCCCTTTCATTGACCAGTTGCTGGAGAGAATGTCCTGCAACGAATATTTCTGTTTTCTAGATGGCTTTTCAGGTTACTTTCAGATTTCTGTCCACCCGGATGATAAGGAGATGACTACGTTCACATGTGAATATGGCACTTATGCTTTCAAGCGTATGCCATTTGGCTTGTGTAACACACCAGCTACATTCCAGAGATGCATGATGTCCATTTTTCCAGAGTTTGTGGAGGAGATTATGGAGGTGTTCATGGATGATTTTTCTGTCTATGGGAAGTCATTCAGTGAATGTCTCTCTAATCTCGAGAGGGTGCTATGCAGATGTGAGGAAGTGAATCTTGTGCTCAACTGGGAGAAGTGTCATTTTATGGCTTCAGAGGGTATTGTTCTTGGGCACAGAGTGTCTGCAAGGGGAATTGAGGTAGACCCAGCGAAAATTGAGGTGATTGCTAAGTTACCACCCCCTAATTCAGTGAAGGGGGTGAGGAGTTTTTTAAGTCATGCTAGGTTCTACAGAAGGTTCATTAAAGATTTCTCTGGGCTTGCTAAGCCCCTTACTCATTTCCTTGCTAAAGATGTCCCCTTTGATTTTGATGATTCTTGTCTTGTGGCCTTTGAAAAATTGAAAAATGCTTTTTTCCATGCTCCCATAATTCAGCCCCCTGATTGGTCTTTACCTTTTGGATTGATGTGTGATGCTAGTGATTTTGCAGTGGGGGTTGTGTTGTGCCAGAAGAAAGATAAAAGTTACCCTGTAATTCATTATGCTAGTCATACGCTTGATGATGCACAGGTGAACTATGCTACAACAGAGAAGGAACTTTTGGCAATAGTGTTTGCAGTTAATAAGTTCAGGCTTTATTTGATGGGGAGCATGGTAATTGTTCACACTGACCATGCAGCTTTGAGATATTTGTTCTAGAAAAAGGATGCCAAGCCACGATTGATTAAATGGATTCTCCTGTTACAAGAGTTTGATTTGGAGATAAGAGACAAGAAAGGCACAGAGAATGTTGTAGCTGACCATTTGTCCAGGCTTGAAGGCCGAAAGAAAGATGAGTTGCCCATTGATGACACATTCAGAGGTGAGACTTTGTTAGCTATGAATACCTCCGTACCATGGTTTGCAAACATAGTCAATTTCCTGGCGAGTGGTTACATTCCAAAAGATTTTGATTACAATAAAAAAAAAAGAGATTTGTTCATGATGTGAGGGAATATTTTTGGGATGAGCCATTACTTTTTAAGAGAGGTCCAGATGGTATTGTGAAGAGGTGTATTCCTGAGGAGGAGTTTGACAGTGTTCTTTATCATTGTCATGCTTCACCTTATGGGGGACACATGAGTGCTGATCGTACTGCTTTGAATGTTTTGCAGTCAGGATTGTTCTGGCCTACTTTGTTTGCTACTGCAAAAGACTTTGTGCGCAGGTGTGATAGCTACCTGCGGACTACCACTGTTAGTAGGAGGCATGAGATGCCCCAGAGAGGAATTTTAGAGGTTGAGATATTTGATGTCTGGGGAATGGACTTCATGGGTCCGTTTCCCCCTTCTTTTGGTAATGAGTACATTCTGGTGGCAGTGGATTATGTGTCTAAGTGGGTGGAAGCAATAGCAGCTCTGAGGAATGATGCAAAGACTGTGGTCAAGTTTGTGAAGAAAAATATTTTCTCCCGGTTTGGTATGCCTAGGTTCTTTATCACTGATAATGGGGCTCATTTTTGCAATAAGTTGTTGGAGAAGCTTTTGGTTAAGTATGGGATTTACCACAGGTTGTCCACACCATATCATTCACAGACCTGTGGACAAGTTGAGCTGGCAAACAGAGAAATCAAGTCAATTATGGAAAAAGTGGTGAGTCCTAATCGGAAGGATTGGTCACTGAAGTTAGATGATGCATTATGGGCTCTCCGGACTGCATTCAGGACTCTTATTGGTGTGTCTCCCTTCAAGCTTGTGTTTGGGAAATCATGCCATCTACCAGTCGAGTACGAGCAAAAGGCATATTGGGCAGTTTCGAAGTTGAAGTTGGATGAAAATTTGTCTAGAGAGAAGAGATTGTTGTCATTGAATGAGTTGGAGGAGTTCCGGATGGATGCTTATGAGAATGCCAAAATTTACAAGGAGAGAACAAAGTACTTTCATGATAAGAAAATCCTAAGGAGGAGTTTTGAACCGGGTGATCAAGTATTGCTATACAACTCCCGGTTGAAACTGTTCCCTGAGAAGCTCAAGTCTAGATGGTCAGGACCGTTTACGGTGGTTGAGCAATCTCTATCGGGCGTGGTCACTATTGTTGGCACTACTGGTGATCCATTCGTGGTTAATGGCCAAAGGTTAAAGTATTACAATGTTCCTGAACCAAAAGAGGAGATGGTTAAAGTAGTTTGGGATCTCTTTATTCCCATCTACACTTGATGATCACATGGCTGAGTCGAGCTGACGACAGTAAACTCAGTGCTTCATGGGAGGCACCCCATGTTATCCTTTAATTTTCACACTTTATTTTTCTTCATTCTTTTTCTTACTTTTAGTTCGGAGTAGAGTAGGAGTTTTTCTTTGTTTACGGGGTGTTTCTTGGGTTATTTTGGTGAGAAGTTTGTACTGTTTTACTTTTGAAAGAGTGGGGAATAGTTAGGATTGAAGAGGTTAGGTTTTGGAACGGGTCAAAAGTTCTTTAGGACTAACTTGCAGGTGAAACCGAGCTTGGGCGCGAAAAGGACAAAATTACGCATAGAGGAGCCTGGATCACGGCCAATGCCACGGCCGTGATCCCGACCGTGACGCTGTGGCGTCGATTTTCAGAAAAACAGAGCAAAAGAGGGCGCTGGGTCACGAGCCCGATCCCGACCGTGACCCAGGCCGTGAGGGTGGTTCTAGAATTCAACTGCTGAGAGCACTTCTGAGGGCTCTGGGTCACAGGCCACATCCCGGCCGTGACCCAGGACATGATGGCGCGAAAAAATTTCCAGTGCTGAGAGCACTATAGAGGGCTCTAGGTCACGGGCCACATCTCGGCCGTGATGCGAGGCCGAAAAAAAAAGAAAAAAATAAGAATAAAGGCTCAGGGTCACGGCCCCGATCCCGGCCGTGATGCGGACTGGGTTATAAAACCCAGTCCACGTTTCCCCACCCCTTTTTCCCCAATTTGGAACCCTAACCTTTCCTCTCCAATTTCTCTCCACCCCCAATTTCCCTAAACTATATTTTCTTCTTGTGCTTGTGATTGTTTGCAATTTCTTGCTCCATATCATTATCTTGCTCATCTACACAAGATTTGAACTTGAATTTCATTACTTTTATTGCAATTTTCGAAATTCTTAGTGGTGTTCATAGGGTTACTTGAATCTTTAGGTTAATGGTTGAATGTTGTTAGTTTAAGCATGTTTAGGGTTAATATTGTTCATTGCATGATATAGAAGCTTGCTTAGTACTTTAATGGGGTTCACATTGATGATTTTGGGTGAAACTTTGAATACCTACTTGCATTTGAATTGAATATTGATTTTGAATAGAATTCTTGATAGTTTTAGGATTCTGGAGTAGTTGTTAACAGTTTGGCAATGATTATTGAGCAATTTGCGATGTTTGAGCCAAAATCTAGGTTAGGTTTTGAAAAAAAAAACAGAATTTTAGAGTTTATTTTAGTTAGTCATATAATCCACTCCGCAATCCTAAAATCCCTTGTGCTTTCAATTTGACTAACCCTCACCCCATGGATATATTTGGTGTGAGTTATTTGCAGATGCCTCCAAGTCAGAAAAAGAAATCCGTTGCGCAAAGGCAACCCCCAGCTGAACAGGTTCCAGACACACCACTCCATGACCCGAAGAACTTTGAGCGCTTTCAGTTCTTCTCCCAAAGGCAGATATTTCGGTCGTACGTCCTCTCTTTGGACGTTGCGGATGAGTTCGGTATCCGACAGTATGTAGAAGCTATGGTGGATCTCCCGGTGTGGAGATACTTGTTGATGGAGTTCGATGAAGAAACCTTTAAGCCGGTGCTAGTTGAGGTCATGACCACAATGAAACTTACAAAAAAATTTGATGGCCTCACTAGCAGCGTGTGTGTGCAGTTCCACATAGGCCATACGCTGTTCCGGTTCAGCCCGGATGATTTGAGTGATTTGATGGGTTTTGGCCCGGTCCAGCAGCTCACAAAGGAGGAAAAATTTGACCGAGTTGGTAATGTTCCCAACATCCAACAGTTTTGGGAAAACTCATAGATGGCACCACAGAATATAGGAGCTCTCATAGCCGTTCCTCTTCTTTCATCAAGAAAGAGCACAGGCTCATGCAATATCAGCTCGGCCATTCAATCACCGGCCGATACGATGCTACAAGTTCTGTCAACCACGCTGACCTCTTCTGTCTATATGGCATGGTCAAGCGTGTTAGACTTCACATGGGAGTGGTGCTCTGGAATTTAATCAAGAACCAGTATCAACCTCGGGGAGCGGCATTATATCTAGGCCCTTATTTGACGAGGATCCTCCGTGCTACCCAGCGGATTATTTTGGATGGACCCAGGGCTCCTGGCATGCAGCCTCTCACAACTGATGCTGTGGCGAGGATGCGTGACAAGATTGGGCCCAAGAGAGCCCGTACTGAGGAGATGGCTGATGTGGCTGATGCCAGGAGAGAGGAGGAGGCTTATGAGGCCTATCCTGATGCTGCAGGACCTACCCATGCTGGGGTAGGTGAGGGTTCTTCTTCGGCTTATTTCCAGCAGCAGGTTCTGGCCCAGTTGGCAGCCATGAACATGCGGTTCGATCATATAGACACCAGGCTGGATGAGATGGCGGCTGCAAATGCTTAGAGCCGCGCAGAGGCCCAGGCATACTATCAGCTGATGCGTGGGCATTACCCACCTCAGGGGGGCCCTCCGTTCCCACCTTATGATCCCTTCTCCATGGGATGATGTGTTTAGTGAACTCCCTAAAACTCTGCTCTTTTATTTTCTGTTATTTTTGCTTTTAGTTCGTTTTTGATTTGTATGATGTTTAAGAATTAAATTCTGTTATTCTATTTCCTACTTTCAATTTGTTTATCTGCTTTCTAGTTAGTTTGCTTTTGTTTTAGTTCGTGGGGTTTTGGTTGTCCATCAGGGACGATGTCCAGACTAAGTGTGGGGGGGTGTTGTTTCTGACAAAAATTTTGAAAACTGAAAGTTTGATGAACTTTGCTTGAAGGATTCAATTTGCAGCCTAGGGTAGTATGTTTTCCTTGTGTTGTGGCTGTGACCACTTTCCTTTCTGCTGGTTTGTGGTTTGTTTGGTGGTACTTGTGCAGCCTAGGTTGTTAGGGATGACTCAAAGTTGAGCTTTTGTTTAATTCAGTCTCTTGCACATAGTTGGGTTAACCTCTAACCTAAATGTTTCCCCTGTGTGTTATGCATTGCTAGTGAAGGCTTATGTGGGATTCTGGTGATACTTGTTCTGTCATAGCTTGTCTCAGTGCTCTCATAGTGAAGTCTAAGATTTGCATGCTTTGAAGTGATTTAGGCCATTGTTGTTAGCCCAAGCCTTTAAACCTACCCAGTGTTACAATTATTTTTCCTAGTTGTCCCCTTTGAGCCTTGTTTTTGTTTAATAAGTGCAAAGCCCTTAACCCCATTTGTTGTATTGTTTTTCTTGTTTAGCCCTATCAATTAACCCCTAGCCCTCAGCCATATATTTTCCATTCACCCTTAGAAAGAATGTAGCATTTGTTCTTTAATTTAGAAGAGATTTCCCTTTTTGAGCTTAATTTTGATAGAATTATTCCTGTTATATCTTTGTTCTAGTGTGGGGGTGTTGTGAAGGAAGTTATTGGTTGATTGAATGAAAGAAAAGGAAATGTTTGTTGGTTGAAAAGAAAGAAAAGAAAAGTGAGAAATTGTGTTAAAGAAAAGGTTGAAAAAGAGTTTGAAAATGAAGAAAGGATTTGTCAAAAGAAAGAAAAAGAAGGATGAATAAAAGTACAAGTCAGGTTCTAGAATAATTATCTTCACCCCCACTAGTTTAGAATACTCTTGTGTTTCCAATTATATTTTGCTCTCTTGATTCATATTTTCCATGTCTCCTCTAGGTTTAGTTGTGAATAAGTGTGAAATTCTCTCTCTTTTGTATATTTTCCCATACCCCTTCTTTGTTTACCCACTCACCCTGTAACACCCCGAAAATTCCTACTACTCTCTTTTGAATATTATAAGGGGTTATTTTCTTATTAAATAATTATTTAAGCAATTATAAGTATAATTATTTCCTATGGGCTTGGGATTATATACTCTTGTATATAAATATATAGTTTATTGATATGAGTAATAATAAAGTCTATAGCCCAATATTTCTATAGTTACATATATATCTAGTTCCTACATAAATATTATTATTGAGCCCATGATTATTTACTTATATCTTATGAGCTATGATTAATGATCCAACCCATTTCTAGTCTTAAACCAAAGTTGACCCAACTTCCAAATTGATCCAATCATCCCAATCTAGCCCATTCTATTTTTAGTAACCCTAGCCCAAAATGGAAGTTCCAATTAGGGTAATTCCCAAAGAAGCAATCAGCAGACAAAGGAAAAGAAGCGTTACGACGAAGATCTTCTCCGTCACTCGTTTTCCCGTTCCCTTCGACGCTGGCCTACAACGAAGTTTTCGACGGCGAAGGTTTAGGCAAGCAGCAACAGCGGCAGTGGCCGACGGTGACGTCTGCAGACCGGCGCCACAACCCCTCTTGTTCCGGCAGCGTCAACAGAGGAGCTACGGAAGTGGGAGTGCGACGGGTTCGCTCCTCTGTTACCGGCAATGCAGCAGCGACGTGGGCGATGGCGTGGCTGGAGGAAGTCCCTCGACGACGCTCTGTTCCTCCTCGATCAACGGCAACGCATAGACGGCAACCTTTCCTCCTCCAGCGGTGGTGTGCAGCAGCGATGGTGGTGTCAGCGGCGTTGTGCGACGACGACGGCGGGGGGGCTCGGCGAGGAAGTAAGCAGTTCGCGGTTTCGGTGTCTTCTCCTTCCTCCGACGGTGATGAACGCTCTCCCTGTTTTTCCGGTGGCATGCGACAGCGACGACGTTCCCCTCTGTTCTCCCCGTCGGCTAAGCAGAGCTTGATGAGCGGTGTCAATGGCGAGTCTCGACGACGACCTCCGTGTTCTCTTCGGCAGCAACAACCCTCGGAGGGCGCTTGGCAGCAGCTGAGCAGTAACTCTCTCCCTTCCCGACGGTGGAGTTGGCGGGCGGCTTTGGCGGGCGTCTATCCTCCGTTAGGCAGTAGCGGAACTCGGTGGCGGCGTGGCCTCGTTCGTCGATGAAGGCCGGCAGAACAAACAAGGATGTGGTTGGAGGATCACAAGGCATAGCATGAAGAGAGGAAGTGGTGGGATGGTATGGCTTTCACGTATTAAGCTGGAGTGTATGGGTTCGATCCTCGGCGCAGCCCATAGTCTAAGGTAATTATCCGTTTAGTTTTAGCTATGGTCTCCAGTACGTATTAGCAGATGGGTAGGAGTAAGGATTCGTCACAGTTTAGTAAGTATATTATTAGTTAAATAAATAGATTTGTATAGTGCATATGGTTATGGTCACATTATATTAACCTTGAGCTTGGATTATAGGACTTATGGGTTATAATGGACCAATTAGGAATATCAATATTGTTTTAATAGTCTTAGTGACGATATTAGAATTATATTAATTCTTCAGGTTCGTGAGTATGAACCGAGCTTTGAGTTTGACGTTGCTTTGGATTAGAATGCTTTTGGTTAAATACGCTTCAAAGGTAACCATCCATGTCCATCAAAACTATTTTATTCACTCCTATTCTATATGATGTTATTTGGTGGATTGGAAATCCTGAATATCCTTGGTTGTTAGCCTATTATTGATTGTGTTGTGGATTCATGGACTTGTGTCCTAATCCTTTGTCTATTTGATGTATATGATCATTGTTGGTTTGGATTTCCATGTTATTTGGCCTCTGTTAAGTGAATATTGGTGTATTGTGATATGATCTTTGTATTCTGGAGTATCTCTTGTATTCTGAGCTGAGTCTGATTCGGTATGTGGGAATTGCTCTTGCGGGGTTCTCTAGCGTGACAATGTAAGCGCTAGGGTTTTCCGTGAGAGTAAGGTGGTGGTGGTTGGTGAGTGATCCGTGGTTAGTTTCCCCCTTTCGTTCTAAGTTGTTAAAGTATTCTATTAAATATGTTACCTTGATTCTGAGTATTCATTCATACCTCTTAGTCCACTTGTTTGAGTCTATTATTTGATCGGTGGAATCCTTGATTATATTATTTGGATGTTGGTTGGTGTTCATATCCGAGATGAACACTCTGAGTGATGGTTCTTGGGCTGAGTTGAGTATGAGTATGTGGTAGTGGATCTTTGAGTATTTCTTGGTGGTTGTTGGTATACTTGGAGTTTGTTGGATGGACTATCTGTGCTATTGTTTGTATTTGGGTTGATTACCCCTGTGATTGGGTTCATTACCCCCGTGATTGGGTTGATTACACCCCTGTGATTGGACTGTCGGTCCCTGTGATTGGGCTATTGCCCCTGTGATTGGGTTCATTACCCCTGTGATTGGGTTCATTACCCCCGTGATTGGGTCGATTCACCCCTGTGATTGGACTTCGGTCCCTGTGATTGGACTACGGTCCCTGTGATTGGGTTCATCACCCCTGTGATTGGGTTCATTACCCCTGTGTACTTGGTTTATGATTGGGATTGGGTTTGATATGATGCTTAGTGTGAGATTTGGTGGTTGGTGTTGAGATTTCCTTTGGGTTCTTGGGTTATGAGTCCTTGTTTATTCTGTTGATATCTCGTTGCTCTTGTTTATGATTGATTGTTCCTTATGATTGTGTTCAGTTGGCATCTTGGTTATGGTTCGTTGTTGTCTTATGCTTTCCTTGTTAATCATTGGCTTTGGTTGGATGAGTCTTGGTTTATGATTCGTTCAGTTTATCCTTGTTGAGTATCCGATTTGAACTATTGAACAGTTTGTTGGTGTCTATATTCTATATGGGTGTGTAAACCTATTTACAACTTATATGTATATCTATACTTCCTTGCGGGTGTGAGTGGTGGTTACTTAGCAGTCTTTTGCTAATGGTTCTTTGTGTGTTTTCCAGGTTCGCCTTAAAGCCTTGCGTGAGCGCGATAGAGATACACCCGTTTGAGGAGGCTTAGTTAGTGGTTATGTTTTAGATTTATGCTTTGGCCTGTGAGCCATTTGAGACTTTATATACCCTAGACTAGTACTTTGAATATTGTTAAACATGCTTTAAGGATTATCGTTTATACAGTTCCGTTTTTATGGTTAGCCTGTGCATCTAGGTTGTGTTATCTTTCCTAGATGTGGCATGACGCCCCTTAGGTTTTAAATTCGCTTCCGCTATGTTCTGTTGTTAGTTGAGATAGGCAGCTGTTTTGTTGAGTTTTTAGCTATCTCAGCTCGTGTAAGGTTGGGGTGTCACACACCCTTAGCCCCATTACAAGCCAAATAAAGACCTATTTGATCTTAGCATGCAGTTTTAGAGTGATCTATGTGATTATGAAGGGCATGTCTATGGGATTTCATCTTAAGCCAAGTCCTGCATAATCTCAACTAAGTACATGTGCATACAGGGTTCTAAGCTACCTAATTTCGGGTGCTCGGTTATTGGCCTGAGAGGGGAACTCACTTGTGATTCTGAGATGATTCTTGAAGCAAGTTAGGTTGTACAAGTTCGTTGGTGGAATGTTTGGTTGAGCAGGAAGGAAGCGTGATTAGTTACAGTGCTTGGAGGGTTGTTATTCCTGGGTAATTGCTTGAGGACAAGCAAAGGTTCTAGTGTGGGGGAGTTGATACATATGATTTTATACCTTTATTTACCCCATGATTCAGGAGTTCTGTTGCTTATTTTCTTTATCTTGATACATTTAAGGCTCGTTTGTGTGTTACATTTGATCAATCTTAGTTTATTCACAAATGAGGAGCAAATTAAGGATTTTCGGTCATCTCGGACTAGTTTTGAGACATAAGGAATCTACCCTGGGTCGGAAAGGAGCAACGGAGCACAAAAGGAGTACAATCAGAAGAGGACCAGAGGGCCGCATCACGGCCAGCCTCACGGCCGTGACCTCCATCGTGGACAAGCAGCAGGCCACGACACATCACGGCCCCGATCCCGGCCGTGATGGTGGCCGTGACCCGGCTGCTGTCCAGTATTTAATTCGCGTTTTCCAATGTTTTGCGAATTCCGAACCCTAATTTTAGCCTAGTGCAGTTTTTCCCTTCTTTAGAGTTTTCCATAGCATACAATACAACAGTTTTACATCTTTGAATTCGGTTTCAAGCTTGGAATCATCGTTTGGTTTGGAATTACTCTTGAGAATTGTTAGATAAAGTTTTTCTCCTTTTATTGTTTAATCTTGCAGCTATGTTTTCCATCTTTAATTCTTGCTTTGCTATGTTTACTTACATCATGCCGGAGTAATTCGCTTATGGGTTTGGATTAGGGGTCCATTGTTAATCTTGATGTTCGATTTATGATTATTGCATAAAGGGATTGAATCTTTTACCTAGGGTTTATGTTGATTTGGGGATTTCTTTCTACTTGTTATTGATTGGTGATCACAATTAATTGCTAGTCTAGGAGAGGGATTCATTACAACGAAAGTTGGATGGAAACCTCGAGCCTTACCAATTTCAACCTAATTTTCCTACTATGAAAATAGAGGTAATTTTGGAGGCTTACAATGCTTAGGTGCTTAAGGTTAGATTGATGCATCACGACAGTGGGGCAATTGCAGCCTAATTCTGCTTATTGATTACGAAAGTAGTTGAGTTGAATTCTTTTGTGCATTGCCCATACATCCTTAGGTTAATTATTCTTTCCCTATTTTTGAGTTTGTTAGAACGTCAAGGTTACAATCCCCCTAATCTGGCCCATACCTTTATCATACAGTTTACACCTTAGTCAATTGCTTTCTTTTAATCTTCATCTTTCAGTTTTAGTTGTTTGGATGCTAAGTGATTCACATACTCTAGTGCCTAGTACTATTAATTCATACAATTTCGTGCCATAGCCCCAATCCTCAGCGGAACGACATAACACACCCACTTTTACACTCCCATTTATACATCATCACTTCTGCCATCTCAAACTAAAGGTATGACTCTTTCACTTAACTCTATAAAACATAACTTAGGTGAATAGATATTGACAGTGGTGCCACTCACCATATTGTGTGTCACATGATGAGCCTATTGGAGAATCAGAGAGAAACCTACAACTTGCTGATAGAAAAATTCATACATTGCGCAACGGAAGTATCAATCGTTTTTTCTCGATTCTAAGTTTAAGAGAGAGTTAGAATACTTTACCCTTGAAGCATGCTTTGACAAAAGCAATTCCAAAATTGTCCAATTGTACGACCTCTAGTCCGTCCACCAGCTGAGCACGCGAGAACTACTAGAGATTTTACGTGAAAACTCTTTTTATTAATCTCTCTTTCTCACTTCTATGCGTTAAGAAAATGGTAAGGCTTGTATATATAGTCTGGTTTGGGCACAAAGGTACTAGCCTTTAAAAGTCCAAAACTACACAATATTGAATTAATTCATTAATCAGTTATTAATGTATTAATTCAATATTGACAACTCTTTCTCAATTTATTTTAAAGTTTTCAACAATACCACGAACCATTAAGGTGTGACTTTATAGGTTCATAGTCATACTAGCAACGAATAATATTTAATAACTCATTATTAAATAACTCGTAAGTCATGAATAATACCAGCTAGTAGTATGTTATGACTACCTAGTTGACAATGAATATATTTAAATATATTATAATGAACATTTCCGTTACAAATATTATGCAACATTCACTCCACACAACACTTGTTCTGAACCAGGTAAATAAAGGTCATGGTCAAACATGGTCAAACCCATAAACTTGGTCAATATGTCTTTTCAATATTCTTAACTTGAAGTCCAACTTCATTATACTCTGGCCAGAGATTCTCATTTATGATTATTGAATAGACTAGAGCATCCTTGTTACCTTAAGGCGGTGGATCCTCTATTGAACGCACACATGTCTTCATACAATACTGAACTAGGCCACCAAGTACACTTATAACCCTTAAGGACAAAAGACGCATACTGACAAAAGCTAGTCCACTATATGTACGAGATTACTATGTTGTCTCAAGTCAAAGGATTATTGCATATTTGTAACATACAACATACCTATGACATATAGGTAAACACCATGCGATACGTTGTAGTTAGTCATTGTTCAATGACTTGTTCTCTAACAATCGTCCACATGTCCACTCTCCGTATCTCGTACAGAATGGCATGAGACTCACCTTATGAAAAGTAGTTTTTCAACGTAGTGTGGTGGATGCAAGTGAAGTGTGTATTGTGATGAGTGAAGGATGTCGTCCTCTAGGAAGACGTAAGGGAATTGGCAAGCAAGTGGATTAAGCACAAGGGCTAAAAGTGTTTGAAAGCTAGTCCTAAGCAATTGTGTGTGTGAATCATGCTAAGAACAAAACAATTAATGCAAAAGAGTATGAAACAATCAAAGGGAAAAGGGATTCGAATCAACTTATCAAGCATGCTCACCCTCGATTTCCTATGGTCCTAGGATTTGGCAACGCTCATTAGACACGATTGAGACAAGATCACTAGTGCCAATGCCACTCTCGTGGACAATGGCCTCTCTCCCATGCCTTAGCCTTATTCTCATAATAGTTAGGTTAGAAGAGGCAATTCATCAAACATTTGATGTGCCTCTTGCCTTCCACTCTCCCTTTTCTCAAAGGTAAGAAGGAAATGTGAATGGTGAGGGCTTAGTACACTCCCTACTCTCGTAGGTGAGTGTTCTTATCCTAATCCTCTAGTGCAACCGGATCCTAGTTGGCATAGAGTCAAGACAATCATCCCAATCCAAAATCAAACATCAAATAAGCATTATCCAATCCTAGGTTTAAGAACTTTAGAACTCAAGGGAGATTATGCAAGACTAATTGATTCAAATCCTCAAAAAGATCTAGCTACTCGTATCTAGAATTGAAATCAAAGATGCAATTGAACTAGCAAAACAATAGATTCAAATCAACAATTAAGAATTGAAATGCAAGAATAGGAAATGAAACTTAACTTGAAATTGAAGTAGAACCCTTGAGTAATCTTGTTCAATACAATCTTGAAATGTGAATTCCTCTCTAAATCTAGCTATGTAACATGAATTTGGAGTGCAATTGAGCTATGGAATTGAGAGAATTTGAGAGCTAAAACCTAGAGAGAGAAATATTCTAAAGTGGAGTGATGATCTATGATTGGAAGTGTAGAAGTCCCCCTGAAAAAATGGTTCCCTCGTCCTTTTAAACAAGTGAATAACCGCCAAAATCCCGCGATGGACGCCAGCTTGGACGCGCGTCCAGTGGCGCATCCAAGGCATGCTGCTGTCTTCAAAATTTCAGAGAGTTGATTTTTGACGCCACCTTGAACTTCAGAGAGTTGAAATCTGGACGCCGGCTTGGACGCGCATCCATGCCGCATCCATGGGTGCGTCCAAGGCCAGCCTTTGTTCTGTTTTCAAATCTTTAGAGGGTGAATATTTGAACGCCAGCCTGGACGCGCGTCCAAGCTAAGGCCTATTTCGTCTTCCAACTTCGGCTTGTGAATTCTTCTCCAAAATATCGCCATTTCTTGTATTTAAGCACTTATTTTTACCTACAAAACGATTGGCAAAGTGTGGAACGGGGTCCGATGACAATATAAAGCATTCTAATGCAATTTAGGACCAAATAAATCATAAAAGCCATGAATTGTGCACTAGATGATCCAAGAATAACCTTATAAAGATGGCATCTTTTGCACTTATCACCTTAAGAAGGACAATGTGCTAGTCTTATCGGAATTCTAATGCGCAAATAGAATTTCTATGACTATGAGCATTTTTACAATACTTCATTTATTAATTCTTGGTCATCACTCATATTCTTAACTCTTAAGACTAGAGAATTAAGAAGATTGTTCGGAATAATATCAAATATTAACTAAGCCAAAATAAAAAATAAATATTTATTTATTATATTTATTCAATAAGAAATCAATGCCCAAAATAATAAATGTTGACTTTTAGGGCATACGTGTCTAACAGTCTCCCACTTGCACTAGAGGCAATCAGTATGGTATCTAATTCCCATCTTCTCAAGATGCCAATCTAATTAACTGCTTCTGATTAAGTCGTTTTGTAAACGGATCATTGTATATGCATTAACCAAGAATTGTTGGAATAACCTCCTATAATACAACTAGTATTTTGCACGCGCGAAAATTCATGCCTAATATTAAAACATTATAAATATAAATAATTAAAATTTATAATTTGAATTATATAACACAAATAATATATGTATTTTCTACACACATATATACCATTCATAGAAATTTAATTAAAATATAATTAACCATTAAATTAATTATATAATGATTTTAATAAAATGATAATTAAAGAATAGGAAAAAGATATGATAGATATAGGTGTATGATAATAATGATGGCGTTAAAAAGTAACGGTATTATAACGGTGTAAGGGTAGTTTTGTATAACAATAATGTAGTAGGGATAATTTTGTCTAATAACATTGAAATATACAACATTTAACGTAAAATGTATACATTTATTAGCATACAAAAAGAGGGACATAAATTAAGGATATAACCATGATTGAGACTTATTATGTTTTTAGATAATGTATACTTCTAATTTACCTTCTTATGTATATGAAATGAGAAATACTCTTTAGGACTAATTCTCATGTATTAAATTAACTACCTCATTTGCTTAATTCTTTAATATTACGTGCACAATTGGGATGATATCACATGCAACTGTCGTCACTCCAATGTTGTCAAAGTCAACTTGAACTCCAAAAGTCATTCAAAACTCACAAATCAAATTATATCTTTTATTTTTTCTGTTATTCATACCTTAAGAAGGACAATGCGAATGGAGTAGGTGTCAAACAATCTAGACCATTAAAATTTTTTAGATTGATGTACAAAATTTGATCTCAAATTATTTTAATGGTCTAGATTGATTAAGATTCTAAGTTGAAGTGTGTGTGAATGTGATTAAATGTGTGCAAACAGAGTGTGTGTGTCAGTCAATCTAGACCATTAAAAAAATATTACATGGATCAGTGTTGCAAAAATCCCGCCTAGGCACTAGGCGCTGGTCGACCGCCTAGCGTATCAGATTAAATGGTGGTCAAGGCGGCTGGCCGGCTAGGCGACCGCGTAGGCCGCCAAAGTACCGCCTAGGCCGCTTAGGCGCTGACCGCCTAGGCGTCGACTAGACCGACTAGGCACCGACTAGGCCTTCTAGTCGGTCGATTAACTATTCTTCTTTTTTTTTAATGGGTTATTTCACTCAAAACAGCATCGTTTTGAGCAAAATAATCATAAATTGTACAAACATTAGATATTTTTTAGGTTAATATTTAATATTTTAGTATTAACTATTAAAGTATTATATAATTTATAATTATTAGACTTTAAAAAATTAAAAATACTTAAACAAATTTTTAAAAAATAAAAAATAAAATAAAAAAATACACGGACGCCTAGACGCCGATTAATCCCCGGCTAGGCGTAAGGCGCTAGGCGCTCCCCGAGCGCCTAGCGATTTTTTCAACCATGACATGGATGCACAAGATCTGATCTCACGAACTTATCTAAACAAGTGATTGAAACCCTAACACACACACACACACACACACACACACACATATATATATATAAAGGGGTTCGTGCCGGGTGAGATAAAAGGCGCAGGTGAGAATTGAAGCGAGATAGAATCTCAACCGTAGATTAAAAAAAAAAATCGCCACCTATGAACTTATAAAATGTGCACTATAAGACATAAGAATGTGCACTGGAAGAAGAAAAATTGTGCACTAGAAGGCAAAAAATGTGCACTGGAGGCGCAAATATGTGAAACAATTATTGAAAAAATTAAATTTAATATAAGATCTTAATTCAACACTAATCATAAACGGCCATATATAAATAATAAACAAACAAACAATATTCAACACAAATTAATAATTAGTGATCAAGATTAATTGATCTTTTAAAAAAAGTTCATCATCTACAATTTAAAAAAAAAAAAAAAAAAAAAAAAAAGCTCTGGAAGGCACAACAATGTGCAATGGAATAAGGGAAAATGTGCACTGTATGACACAACAATGTGCCCTGTGAGAAGGAACAATGTGCACTGTATGGCATAACAATGTGCACTAGAAGAAGGAAAGATGTGCACTGTATGGCACAACAATGTGCACTGGGAGAAGGAACAATGTGCATTGTATGGCATAACAATGTGCACTAGAAGAATGAAAAATGTGCACTGTATGGCATAACAATGTGCACTGTATGGCATAACAATGTGCACTATATGAAGGAAAAATGTGCACTGGAAGGCAAAAAAAATTAACTTATTACACAAAATTACAATAATGCCACCGCTTCTTTTTTTTTTTTTTTTTTAAATCTCCAATTTGGACCCTTGATCTGAACTCAATCTACTGATATAATTTCAGCATCTTTCTCCCCTAAGACAATTATTTCACCTAATCCTTTATCTATATATTAGTATAACGTTAATATGTGTGGTCAAGTGACAAACGTATTGACCCTGTTTGGTAACATAGTTAGCTTATCAACCAATTTTGTCTTATTTGATCACTATTAGTTGTTGGAATTGGGTAAACAACCAATATAAATATTTGATTAATTAGCTTTTTGTAACATCTTTTTGCTCCAAAACGCTAAAATTCAAAAAGATGCTCAAACAGCTTTTCTGAACAACTTTTTGAGAATGTCGTTTTGTATGTAATCAGCTATCATCTAACAAGTAATTTATCAAACATCTTTCTGCAATCAAGTAATGCTATCAAGTAGTCAAACCAACTAATCCAATAAGCTAACAGTTACTCCCTTTGTTTCATTTTATTGGTCCTACTTACTATTCATTGGTCAAACTAATTCTTTCTTCTTTGTTTATTTTCTTTAGTATATTTTTACTTATTTTTAAATTTAATTTTTTGTGTTTAATAGTACTTTTATTGTAGTTTCTAAATGTATAAATTTTGTATATTAATACTAAACTTAATATTATGAAAAATTGGATTAAAAATGACTTCAGTCACGCATCGTTAACTAAACCAGAAAAATTGGATTAAAAATGACTTCAGTCACGCATCGTTAACTAAACCAGACACATAAAATGAGACGAAGAGAGTATTTACCAAACACCCCTATTCACCTTTTTGTGAATATGTCTAGTACAGTCTACTCCTGGAGTCATTCAAAAATCAAAATTAGCAAACCATACTATATAACGTTAATATGTGTGGTCAAGCTACACATAAATTGACATCTATGTGAATATATGTTTGAGGCAGCACCACTCCCACCCTAGCAACTCATCAGGACCATGGTTCACACAATAGTATGTGAATCACGGTTGAATACTATTGTCAAATAAAATTGTAGTATAGTTAAAATCATCTTTTAGTATTTTTAACTTGAAGTTAATGTGTGAAAAATGAAACTAAAAAATAGAGCTTGTGCAAAAACGTATAGTGTCAAATGAAATTATAATAGAATTTAAATAATACTTTAGTATTGCTATAATAATGAAACTAGTGTGTACTTTAGTGTTGCTATAATAATGAAACTAGTGTGTGGAAAATGAAACTAAAAAACAGAACTAATAATACAAGAACGTATATTGTCAAATGAATATGAAATGTAATTATAATTATATGTTAAATAAAAAAAAATAAAGTTCATGCAATAATGTATATTGTCAAATGAAACTGTAGTACAATTAAAATGATACATTAGTGTTTTTATAATGAAACTAGTTTGCGTGGTCGAAAAATAAAACTAAAAAAATAGAACAATATTATCAAATAAAATTAAAGCATAATTAAAATGATACAACAATCGCCCCTATAACCATGTCCCTAGCACAAAGCCAAATCAAGATAAATAGCCCAAAGATCTATTGAAAGGTTGACAATAACTGTGATCCAATCACTTGCTTGAGTTAGGTGGAAACAAGCTTCCGACATTATCAGGGAATCACAAATTGCTGAATTAAATTAAAACTTATTGATGGGTCATCAGACACGTCCATTCGAGGAAGGAAGAAAGAACGATTTACTGATTCAACTTCTGCGGTTCTGCCTATGACAAAATTTCAACTCGTTGGCTATATATAGAAGTTGAGTGTAACACAGGCAAGTGCATTACACCACCACATTTCATCAAACCAAACATACAGTTATCAAGATATGGCTTTTCTAGCAGTAACATCTCTTATGAGAACTGTAGAGCTCCAGTTCCTACACCCCCAACCACGTATTATTCATACAAACAAAGAGCAGATTAAGTCTCTTCATGAAAAACTTGGGCATTTGCTAGTTTTTCTTGAGGAATGCGAGAAGATAGGCAACAACTGCGCTGAGATGAAAGAGCTCACAGACAAAATTAGAAAAGTGAGTGTGAAGGCTGAGGATGACATTGAAGCAGAGCTTTTGAATGTTCATCATTTGCAGCGTGTTGTTGAGGACATTGAAAAGCTGATGCAGACTACAAGGAACACCCGCCACCATCTTGTCAACAATCTCACAGTTGGAGGTCCTTCTCAACCTACCTCAAATGTGGAGGATAATGCAATGGTAGGACACTTAGAAGAACTGGATGAGGTGAAGTCTCAGCTCTTTCGTGACTCGCTTAAACAACGCCAAGTAATGGCCATTGTTGGCATGGGTGGCATCGGCAAGACAACTTTTGCTAAAACAATTTATAATGACCCTCAAGTCAAATCTCATTTTGATTTTTGTGCTTGGACAACCTTGTCCCAAGAGCATAACACACGACAAGCTGCTACTGACCTCATTCGTTGCATCTTGCCAACGAGCAACAAGAAACTAGCCAGCGCTCATCCAGAAGAACTACTGCGCCAATGTTTATTGGGCCAGAGGTACCTTATTGTTATCGACGACATATGGACTACCAGGGCTTGGGACGATATCCAGAGATGCTTTACAGATGACAATAATGGTAGCCGAATATTGTTGACTACTCGGGTTAGAGAGATAGCCCAGTATGCCGATTCTGGTGAGTATTCTTATAACTTGCGTTTCTTAAATCAAAAAGAAGGTTGGGGTTTATTTATTAAGAAGCTTTTGGATAAGGAATTTCCGAACAATGAATTTAAGAGAATTGGGAAAAACATTGTTCAGAAATGCCATGGTTTACCGATTACAATTGTGGTGGCAGCAGGGCTTCTATCTACTATCAATAAGTCGATAGATGAATGGAAAAAAGTTGAAGCTACAATAAATTCACTCCAGACTTTAGGCCATGATCAACAACTTTCTAGAATACTTGAATTGAGTTATAACAACATGCCTAGCCACTTGAAGGGTTGCTTTTTGTATTTAGGAGTTTATCATGAAGATTGTGATATTCCAGTTAAAAAACTTATTAGGTTGTGGATTGCTGAGGGATTTGTAGAGACAATGAGTAATAGGAGGCCAGAAGAAGTAGGTGGAAATTATTTGCAAGACCTTATTGACAGATGTCTAGTTATGGTTCATGGGAGAAGCTCTGATCATAAAATCAAGACTTGTAGGATGCATGATCTCTTACGTGAGTTGTGTGTGAGCAAGGCTAAGAAAGAGAACCTTTTGTACCTTGAAACTACGGGTAGTTATCATGGTTTTGGTCGCTTTGTTGAATTAGGTGATGAGTCTTGGTTAAGTCTTAAAGTAGTAAAACCACATTTTCATTTGGTCATTGCTTCCGAGAAATGTCGTACCATTTTATGTTTTAATATGGTTGCAAACTGTGATTATGAATGGTATTTGTTTGCCACTTCTTTTAAGAAGTTAAGAGTGTTAGACTTGAGCAAGATTAACTTCAGTTTAGGTATGCCTCCCGATATTACAGATCTTGTTTTCCTAAGGTACCTAGAAATAGCCTCAAGTAAGGTTCTAAACTGCATACCTTTGTGGAAGAATTGGAATCTACAGACACTAGTTGTGACAGAAGATGACAATGGTGCCCGCAGGCTGCCCCCTGGAATTTGGGACTTGCCACAACTAAGGCATCTTGAAATCAACCATCAGGTTCCTATTGATGGTCTTCCAAAAATGGTTCAAGAAAACTTGCAAACACTCTATTGGTTGTCTACTTCACAGTGTACAATGGAAGTGTTTAAGAGAATTCCAAATGTTAAAGATTTGGGAATAATTGCAAGATGCCAAGTGTCGTCGTCACAGGGTTTAAATGACGACCTGTGGTGTTTAAATTATCTTGAGAGACTAAGAGTTCGGGGCTCTTACCACCCTTTACACTTGCCTCCTCAGGGCAATATTTTCCCACAAAACCTTAAGGAGTTGACATTTGAGAGAACCCTTATACCATGGGAAGCTATGACTATTATTAGCTTGCTACCCAATCTGGAGGTGCTTAAGCTCAAAAACTTTGCCTGTGTGGGACAAGAGTGGCAACTAATTGAAGAAGGCAGCTTCCCTCAGTTAAAGGTTTTGCTCATTTCTCTCACAAATTTGAAGGAGTGGAAGGCGGACTCTCTTTTTCCCAAACTTGAGCAATTGCTCTTAAGAAATTGCTTCGAGTTGAAAAAGATGCCAGAGTGGATTGGAGATATCATCACACTCCAGTTAATTAAGTTGGAGTATTGTTATTCTTCCCTAGTTTCTTCGGCTATGACGGTTAAAGAATATCAACTTGACAATTACGGGAATGCCATGTTAGGTGTTCTTGACTTCCATACTCGACCAGGTATATATATATGTCTCTTAAATGTTTTTTAAAAAAATATGTCTCTTAAATAATTCTTTTCAATCTTTCTTTCGTCTACTATTATCTCTTTTTAATATTTCATTTTTTTGATAAAATACTAGACGAGGACCATGTTGGAGTAGAAGAAGAATGTTCTAATGAACAAATCTCTGGAGAAGAATGCGCCTCCAATAGTTTAACAGTAAGTTATCTCATATTTACATAGTGTGCACTTTATGAGTTTATATCATTTTTTATATGTCAATTATAGTGAAATGGTTATACTTGTATAAGACTGTTTCATGGATCCTTATCCGTGAGATGAATGAAGTTGGATGGAATTAACATGAAAATATCATACTTATATAGTTACTAGTTTTATACGCGTATTATGCGAATGGGTTAATGCCCAATGTTTATATTTAAATAAATATTTGAAAGTATATCAATGCAAGATTATATAGGAGAAGTTTATACATGGGCAATTGAATATCGAATTTTTTTATTTAAATATCTAACTCAAAGTATATGAATCCAATATAATATAGAAAATTCATTATAATTATTACTAAAATAAATGTTTGCAACCTTGCAAAATTAATAGTCTAAATATTTGGTCTAAAAATGATAGTCTAAATAAATACTACTTTTAATTTGAATTTTTTTAAGTGGTTCTTAATTCTCTTTTGAGTAACATTGTCATTGTCTGCATCTTTACTATTTGTTCTCTTCCTTTTTGTTGGTAGTGTGTTATTTGCAATTCGGATATTGCTGGTAGCGTAGATGACAACGTCATGCAATGAGATTATGATATAGGAGCTATGAACTTTCCTTTAGGTGTTCTGCTTAGGCTTCATTTGGCTCAACCATTATTGTTGAATGAGTTATTGTGGATAAAGAAATCTCTAGTTTAAGTAAAAAAAAGATTAAATAAATTAATAAAATTTTGAAAATTTAAAATATTATATATTTCAAAGATATTAAAAGGTAGTTTCTGACTTTAATTTGCTGGGAAATGAGTTATTTGATTACTTTCATTGTCAACAAATCCCCCAAGTAATTAATATGATAGGTCTATTTTTTTCAATTTTATTTCATGGTATTAAAGAAATACATATGTATCATTTTTTTTGGTGTAACTACTAATTTATTTAATTCAATAAGAGTAAAATAGAGTGATTCCACTTCAATTTGTTGGGTTATTATTTGAGTACTCTCTTTGTCAACGAATCTCCAAGTAGTTAATATAATTAGTTTCAAATTATTTTAAAATTTTTTTTCATAGTATTAATAAAATACTTGGTAAATAAATATATAACATTATTTTGTACTATATATAACTTTGATATTTAATTACAAGATATTGTAAAAATAAGATAATGGACAATGTAATGAATATCAATTGATAAATTTGAATGTAAAGAATCTTTGCATGGGAGAAAATAAAGACAATATAATTAATGAAATTATTTCTCTTATTTAATATATTTTTTTGATAATGAATAATTTTTTCAAATAAAGGTATTGTAGACACATAATTCTAAATTAAAGAAATACATATGTATCATTTTTTGTTGTAGCTACTAATTTATTTAATTTAATAAGAGTAAAATAGAGTGAGAAACTTAATTATGTTAAATTTGATTGAGATGAGGTTCGAACCTAAGACCTTTCTTATAGAAATTAATGGGTAAGCTAAAAGTTAACGGAATATTAACGGAGAAGAGAATATTTAACGGAAAACTTAACGGATAATCGTAAAAGTAAGGTTAAATTAGGTAATCTCTATTAATAATATTAATCTGAATTATCTTAACCATCTATTTGATTAAATAATTCATCTGAACCGTCCATTTGATTAAATAATTTGATGGCCATTTTTTCTACCCATTTTAGGCCTAACTCTCTTTGGCTCTTATTAGTATAGTAGATATAGTAGATAGATATGCTTAAATGTAATATTAATTAGGAATAAAGTGTCCCTTACTTATAGGAAAAATGTAATATTTTTGAGAAAAAATATGTAATACTTTCTCATTTTGATGTAAAAGTATTCTATTTTCTATCAAAAATATTATATTTTCCTAATAATACTTGACAAGTGTTTGTTACTTATAAAGAAAATATAATACTTTTGAAAAGAAACTTTAAATCAAAATGTAAAAGTATTACATTTTTTCTTAAAAGTATTATATTTTCACATATAAACATATTACTATATGTCTATATTTATTACTATATTTATTGGTCGCATGAGATATTGATCACATTTAAACATTAACCTTGGATGTTACGGTTTTATATGTAGAGCCTTTGGTTTGAAGCAAGGAAGATAAAGTTACATTGTGGTGAAGAACCTAGTTATTGGTCATGGACTTTGGACTCTACTACTGGGTATGCAAATCTATCTGGCCTGGGCAAATATACTTTTAATTAATTAATATAGAATAAGAAGCTTAAGTATATATTTATTATACTGCTCCTGCCTCTATATAAAGATGGTTAACTATATTGCGGTGTAGGTACGAGGTTGCAGAACTTTTGCAAATGAGCTGGTTTGAAATCGGATTTATCTGTGACATTCGATGTCTATCAAAGATGACTTGCTACTCTGCATATCTTGTATTCAAACTTGTACTGGGAGAGTTTGAGGATGTCAACACAGCACTCACATGTGTAAGATATACAAAGGACAAGAACCTATACGGTAGGTTGCGGGGGCAGAATCGGAACTCTCAAGTCTTTCTAGCAAAGACAAAGTCTTATGGAGATTGTGGTCAGTTTCCGGCCGACCGTTCTGATGGGTGGATGGAGATTAAGATTGGAGACTTTTACATTAGCAGTGGAAATGAAGGTGAGGTTGAATTTCAACTGTGGCATGTATCTGATCAGTACTACTTGTCTGGCTTTGTGGTTAAGGGCATTGAAGTTCGACCAGCAAACTAATTAGGATTAGAATTTAAGTTGTGGGAGAAGAGACCATGGATCGAGTCTCACCAGCGACAGTGTGGAAGCAACCTCTCAAAGTGAGGGGGCTTCTTGTGCGCACTTAGCAAAAGTCTAGCTTCTGTATGTGTTCAGTTGAGTTACCATGATATACATTCTTCCCATCCTTCTAGGAACAACAAGACAATGAGAGCTGTTAATGTTAGAACTTGGAAGGTGTTGTTGTTCACATTTTCTAGCTAAAGATTCAGAAGTTCATCATTGTTTAGCAATACGTTTCATGTAACATTTACTTTGTATTTCTTATGTTTTAAAATTCTAATGTAATTTTCTTGTGTTGCTACAATGTATTTCTTCTACTTTTTAATTTTCATTAATTTCTTTGAATTGTCGTTTTCCTTTTGAAATTCTTAAGTAGTAATACATTACTCTGTAAGGCGTTAAAGAATTCCAAAGGGAAAATCAAATACATCTTAGACAATTTTTTCTTTAATTTTTAGACATTTAACATGTACCTTATGATATGTGGCTAACTTGGCTTAGACCCAATTGAGCTATGTTCAAGACAATCCTAACTATAATAAAGTCAAATCTTTATGGAAATAAAAATTAGTAAAACTTTCCTGCCCAAATAAAATGACTACGTACGTTTTGGATTTAGTAGTGTAAACGATTTCGTCCTGTCATTTATAACTATCTTTTTGGAATTTGAAAGTTTTGTTGTTTAATGCCAACACTACAACGTATCTCTATTCTCTAGGGGCTAAAGCTCTGTCTGTTGTCTAAATACCTAGAGCCCATGGTAAGGGATCAATAGATACACTAACTGCATACTTTATGAAGATCGATTCTCGGCATTAGGGAGATGATCACAAATTTAATGAAACGTCGAGAAGTTCTATGGAATAGAAAGATCTTGATTACTTAAACCCACGTACTAGTAGTTAGACTAAACCAAAAGTTCATAAGATAATCTATTCTCGACATTATCAAACCCACGTACTAGTAGTTAGACTAGTTCCCATATATATTTCCCAAATTGGACAATATATAAATCTACTGATGCTCCTTGGCGCTAGAAGCGGGAGGGACCTATCGGTGTAAAAGATAAGAATCTGCAACAACTAGATCTAGTTAAGAATTTTGTCACTCTTAAAATCTCATAAATAATTATGTCTTGAAGACGTTCGTCCAGAAGGCAAAAAACCCTAATAAACTTATAGGTATACTGAATAATCATAATACTAGGGAGGCGTAACGACCAGATCCAAATATCTTTGGAAAATGACTAGGATCTGGTTGACTTAACTTAAACATTGTCATGAACATTCATGAATAATGGGAGATATTTAAAATATTATTGTTGTCAACAACACAATTGCCTTTACAATTTGCTCTCGTTATATGATAATCTAGATCTAGAGCTACGAACCAGTAGTGCCATGACTATTTAATGTATATTGAAGCAATTAAGGCATGCATAGCTCAGCTCGCCGATGAATGTATTCTCTTTAGAACACGTACACCATTAAATGTTAACCATGTTGGTTACAAATGGGCATTTGTGTGAAAGAGAACTAAGAATGATGAGGTGGTAAAAATCGAGTTTTGTAGCCCAAGGGCCACGTAGAGACCCGAAATTGATTTTGATCAAATACACTCTCCTATGATATATGGCATTAAGTTCTGCTATATAATATTATTGGCAGAATAATAAATTTAGATATGTAGTTGATGAACGTCATGACCGTATACTTATGGGTCAATAGACGCTAATGTTTATTTGGAAAATCTCTGATGCATTTATAATTCTTAGGATGAGAAAAGAAATGAAAATTGCTAACATATATTTTGTTGAATTATAAAGGCTTTACTTGACTTAGCTTGAAGCAATAAACAATTGAATAGGTGATTTCCTCATGAAGTAGGAATATGTAAATATAGATATGTGCCATTATGTGCTCATTAAGGAGTTGCTAATGGAGTTATTTATTTATTATCTCAGTCTGTTGATGGTAAGAATGTTACCAGTATGCATTTTGTATTATTAATTCTGTATACTGAGCAGTACAATAGTGTTGTCTAGTAATGTTGTGTGTCCTCCTTCTACAATGTGAGTGTCTTTTTATATTCTTGAGTGCAACGACTCTTTGTCCATGTAACAAATGCTTCCTCTTCAATGTGCACTAAGTGGCCTCTTCAATGTATACTAAGTGATGAGCCGTTGGTGTGACTCCTTCTCTTTAATGTGTAACGGCGGCTGTTTGACTTCCTCATACGTCCGTTCGTCTGCCTTCGGGTCCTACATATGGTGTCGGGTCGGGTACTTACCCAATTACCCTGTCATCTGTGTTGGTGCTATGAACACCATGAAATACATAAAGAGGTTAATGATATTAGCTCATGCCCAAAGATGGAGTTTGAAATGAAAGACTTGAGAAATCAAGTATTATCTCGACCTGCAAATCGATTATCTCCTTGATGGAATATTACATACCAGTTAGCCTACATTGAGAAACATCTTGAAGATGTTTTAGATGGATAAGTATCATTGTCTTATCACGTTAATGGTTTCCAATCTCTAGAAGCAGATAATGAACCATTTAGGCTCGAAGAGGATAATTAGGATATTTTAATCTGGGACTAAATGTTCATTACTTCATTGTTGTTGGAGCACCAATTTAGGACTAGATTGAAGTCCCATGATCGCATCAAGTCTTATATTGCATGTATCTGCAATGGAATTGCTAACAACATTTAGCGCTCCTCATACATTGAAGTATTGGAATAGTATTTAACATATCTTTTGGTATCTTCGAGTTAAAAAAGATTTTGATATTTACGCGATAAACCAATATATGATTTTATGGGCTACTTGAGTACTGACTATTTTGTTTGATCCCCTTGATACTAAGTCCCAGACTGGTTATGCTATGTCTTACTCCTAATGTCGTATATGTGGACAATAAAGTTTGTGTTGCACAAATGAGAAATGTATATGTTAAGGAATTTTTGACAGAGCATATATATCGTCAAAATTCAACCCACGTGAGCTCTAGAAGAGTTACGAGATTATTATATAGAATGTTTACTCTAGTTACAATCTTGAAGATTCTACTATGTTCCTTTTGTACACCTATTTTGGAACAATATTGTTATTATATTAGATCTTGTAGACTCCGAATTGAAGATTGTTATCTTCAGGGGAGCGCGGGGGGGGGG
>CP025658.1:17341318-17398581 GCA_003576665.1 Ipomoea trifida | reverse complement strand
CACTTATTGGAGTTCAAGGATGAAATTTATTGTACAGGAATTGTATTATTATTATTATCAAAAAATTTTATTTTTTTTAATATATATGACTATCTGCGTCTGGAACTAGGCAGTTCCAGACGCAGATAATCATTTTTATAATATAAAAAATACCAGCTGCGTCCGGAACTGCCCAATTCCGGACGCAGCTGCTTAATTAAAAAATAATAAAAAAGACCAGCTGCGTCCGGAACTGGGCAATTCCGGACGCAGCTGGTGACTATCTGCGTCCGGGACAACTCCGGACGCAGATAGTTCATGGCAACTGCGTCTCTGGCATATGCGTCTGGTGTACTCCAGACGCAAATAGTCCATAACTCCAGACGCAAATACCCTTTTCTGTACTAGTGTGTACTAGTTTTTCACACGCATTGAGCGAATGAGATAATGTCTAATGTTTATTTTTAAATAAATATTTAAAAGTATATCAATGCAAGATTATATTGTGTTTATTTTTTAAATGTACTACTTATTAACCTTCTACAAATATAATAAATATTAATATTTTATTCAATACTTTCACATGAGAATTGAATGTACGACACATCTCACAATACATGAAACGTGTAGGGGGGAAAACTACCACTGTCAAATATCAATAGGCGCTTGCAAGATCAAGAGTTTACAGTACAACTAAGATCTCAGTCATATATACAAATACAACGACACAAAATCCACAACTTCCTACATCATAATCTTATTGCATAACGTTGTCCTCCATACTACATTACTACTACAATAACTCAATTGCACATGACACATGACACATTACCAAATACCAATAAATAATTATTAAAAAAAAACAAGTTCTAAAGATAAAGACAATGACAATGCTACCCGAAAGAGAATTAAAAAGACTTAGAGAAATTCAAACGAAAAAGTAGTACGGAGTATTTATTTATACTATCGTTTTTAGACTAGTATTTCGATTATCGTTTTTACAATTTAGTTTAGTGACAATTATTATAATCAATCTCTCATATATTATCTTGCATTCATAAACTTTGAATTACCGATTTAAATAAACAAATTCAACATTCAAGTACATATGCATGAACATCTCTTATATATATATATAATCTTACATTGATATACTTTGAAATACTTATCCAATAATAAACATTGTGCATTATCTTATTCGCGCAATGCGCGTGAAAAAATAGTAATTTAATAAGAGTAATAAATTAAAGTTAGGTACTTACTTTTGAATAATATACTCTAATATATTTGTAGTATACGATCAACAATTATGCCAACTTTGATTGGGATGAGGTTCGAACCTAAGACATTTCTTATAGAAATTAATGAGTAAGTTAAAAGTTAACGGAATATTAATGGAGAAGAGAATATTTAACGAAAAATTTAATGGATAATCATATAAAATTACAGATAAATTAGAAAATCTCAAGGAAAAATATAAATCTAAAAAATTTGAACCATCTATTTGATTTAATAATTTGACCGTCATTTTTTCTACCCAACTTTTTTTTTTTGGCCCTTATTAGTATAGTAGATATTGTCCAATGAAATCGTAGTTGAATTAAAATGATAGTTTAGTGATGTTGTGATAAGAATAGAGTGCTTATAAAATGAAATTCAATAACAGGTCGGTCTCACTGTAATAAGACTGTACTGTATGTATAATGGCAAATGAAATTGTAGTTGAAATAAAATGAAATTTTTAATTGTACTAAAATGAAGCTGAATATGTTATACCAACAGAACTAATTACACAGAACCGTCTCATTTCTTTTCATTAAAAAAAAAAAAACACTGGGTAATGGTCCACACAGTCACGGTAAAATTTGCCTCTATTGAAAGGCTCACAATAACTGATAGGAACCCCCAATTTTTACAGCAAATTTTAGGACTTAACGGAACCATCACTCAAGCTGTTATAAAGTACGTCTAGCTAGTAGTTTTTGCAGTATATAATAGTTCAACGATAAGGTACAAGTGTATTATGCCACCACATGCTAATTTTTACTGTGAACCATCACTTTCTTGAGTTAGCTGGAAACAAGCTTCCGACAATATTATCAGGGAATCACAAATTTGCTGAATTAAATTACAAATTATTGATGGGTCCATTCGTTCTGGAAGGAAAGAACGATTTACTGATTCAACTTCTGCCACTTAGCGTTTAACTATGACAAAATTTCAACTCATTAGGCTATATATAGAAGTTGAGCGTAAAATACACAAGTGCATTATACCACTACATTTCATCAAACCAAACAGTTACCAAGATATGGCTTTTCTTGCTGTAACATCTCTTATGAGAACGTTAGAGCTTCAGTTCCTACACCCCCAACCACGTGTTATTCTCACAAACAAAGAGCAGATCAAGTCTCTTCATGATAAACTTGACCGTTTGCTAGTTTATCTTGAGGAATCTGAGAAGAAAGCCACCAATTGGGAGGAGATGAAAGAAGTCACAAACAAAATAAGAGGAGTGAGTGCGAAGGCAGAAGATGACATTGAAGCAGAGCTGTTGAAGGGTCATCATTATCACAAACTCGAGAAAACCTTGCAACGAGTAGCGCATGACGTTGAAGAGTTGATGCAGATTACAAGGAACACCAACCACTTTGTCAACAATAATCCCACGGTTGGAGGTTCCTACCAACGTACCTCAGATGTGGAGGATGCAATGGTAGGACACTCAGAAGAACTGGATGAGGTAAAGTCTAAGCTCCTTGACCACTCACTCAAACAACGCCAAGTAATGGCAATGGTGGGTATGGGTGGTATTGGCAAGACAACTTTTGTTAAAACACTTTATGAGGATTCTATTGTCACATCTCATTTTGAGTTACGTGCTTGGACAACCATGTCTCAAGTGCATAACAAAGCACAAGCCATCTATGACCTTTGCCGTTGCATCATGCCAATGAGCAGTACCTTCAACAACAAAATGGAGGGTGATCTGGAAGTCCAATTGCGCCAAAGCTTATTGGGCCAGAGGTACCTTATTGTTGTGGATGACATATGGACTACTAAAGCATGGGATGATATCCAAAGATGCTTTCCGAACGATGAAAATGGGAGCCGAATTTTGTTGACCACTCGAGAGAGAGAGATAGCTCTGTATGCCAACTCTGGTGAGTATTGTTATAACATGCGTTTCTTAGAGCCACGTGAAGGTTGGAATTTATTTTACCAGAAGTTTTTGGCTAAAGAATTTCTGAAGAATGAATTTGAAAAAATAGGGAAGAACATTGTTCAGAAATGTCAGGGTTTACCACTTACAATTGTGGTGTTAGCAGGGCTTCTCTCTACTATCAAGTCAGTAGATGAATGGGAAAACGTTGAAAGAACAATAAATTCATTGCTGACTTTAAACCTTTCTGAACAATTTTCAAGAATATTCAATTTGAGTTACAACAGTTTGCCTAGGGATTTGAAGGGTTGCTTTTTGTATTTGGGACTTTTTCATGAAGATAGTGAGATTCCAATTAAAAAGCTTATTAGGTTATGGATTGCAGAGGGATTTGTAGGGACCATGAGTGAGAGCAAGAGGCTAGAAGAAATAGGTAGAGATTATTTGCAAGATCTTATTGATAGAAGTCTAATTATGGTTCATAGGAGAAGCTTTGATGGAAAAATCAAGACTTGTAAGATGCATGATTTGTTACATGAGTTGTGCACAAGCAAAGCTAAAATTGAGAGCCTTTTGTACCTTGAAACTGAGGGTAGTAGCGATCGTTTTGGTCGCTCTATTCAATTAGGTGATAGCCGTTGGTTAAGTCTTAAAGTAGCAATTCCAGCTTTTCATTTGGTCATTGCTTCAGAGGAATGTCGTTCTATTTTATGTTTCAATATGGCTCTAAACTGTGATCGTGAATGGTATTTGCTGGCCGACTCTTTTAAGAAGTTAAGAGTGTTAGACTTAAGCAAGATTAACTTTGCAGTAGGTATGCCTCCAGATATTACAGATCTTGTTTTCCTAAGATACCTAGCATTAGCCTCAAGTAAGCTTCTAAACTATATACCTGTGTGGAAGAATTGGAACCTACAGACACTAATTATCAGTGAAGATGACAACGGCTCCCGCAAGTCGCCTGATGGAATTTGGGAATTGCCACAATTAAGGCATCTGGAATTGTACCACCAGGTTTCTATAGATCTTCCAAATTAAAAGTGGTTCAAGAGAATCTGCAGACACTTTATTGGTTGTCTACCTTAGAGTGCACAAAGGAAGTGTTTCTGAGAATCCCGAATGTTAAAGAGTTAGGAATAATTGCAGGAGACGAAGCCTCGCCACCACAGGGCTTAAATAATCTGTCTTGTTTAAGTCATCTTGAGAAGCTAAAAGTTCAGGGCTCTTACCATCCAGCTTCACACCTACGTCCACAGGCCACTATCTACCCACAAAACCTTAAGGAGTTAACATTTGTGAGAACTCTTATACCATGGGAGGACATGAATTGCATTAGTGTGCTACCTAATCTTGAGGTGCTTAAACTCAGAAACTTTGCCTGCGTGGGAGAAGACTGGGAACTAATTGAAGAAGATGGCTTCCCACGGTTAAAAGTTTTGCTCATTTCTATTACAAATTTGAAGGAATGGAGGGCAAATGTTGGCTCTCATTTCCCGAAACTCGAACGCTTACTCTTAAGAAATTGCTTCGAGTTGATAGAGATGCCAGAGTGGATGGAACATGCTATCACACTCCGGTTAATTAAGTTGGAGTATTGCTACGCTTCCCTTGTGGGTTCTGCTCAGAGGATTAAAGAAGAGCAACATGACAACTACGGAAATGATATGTTAGATGTTTTTGACTCTAATACACGACAAGGTTAGCCTCTCAACTAATTTTTTTTCTATATTAATTAAAGTTCAATTTGTACATGTTCATTCTATCTTACAATAATTGATTTTTATGATAAAATACTAGACGAGGACCATGCTATAGAAGAAGAAGATTCTAATGAACAAACCTGTGAAGTTGAATGTGTTCACCATGGTTTAACTGTAAGTTGGCTCTTCCTTAGCTTGTGTACCCCTTGAATCAATGTATGTTATAGTTGTTAGCAGCATTAATGCCGCTTTAAAGCTTTATATTTATTTTATTATACTGACTTTAATTTTCACCAACTGTACTTGATTTTGAAATATTTGAAATATTAATACACTATACAAATTTCACCAAACTTCTTAGCATTTTAAATATCTTAGAATAAATGTAAATGTTTTATAACTTAATAACTAATAATAAACATATAAAAGTGAAAAAACCAATTTAATTTCGCCATTAGATTTGGATCACATGTAAATTAACAACATTAATTATAACCTTTTTGTTTTGTGCAGAGCCTTTGGTTTGAAGCAAGGAGGCTAAGAATCGAATGGGGTGATGATACTAGGTATTGGATTTGGACAAGGGACTCTGAATTTGGGTATGTAATTATGGGTATTTTTTAAGAATTGCATTGCTCCTAGGATATATAGCTCTATCTAACGACGATTACTTATATTTTGTACAGATGTGAGGTTGCGAAGCTTGAACAAGTTAGCTGGTTAGAAATCAAATTAAACTTTGACGTTAGGTGCTTATCTAAGATGACATGTTATTTTGCCTACCTTGTTTTCAAGCTTGAAAGGGGGCGCTTTCAAGATGTCAACACAGCACTGGCAGGTGTGAGATATGAGAAGGACAAGACCATATACGGTTCGATGCGTGGAGAGAATCGACATTCTCAGGTCTTTCTCGCAAAGGCGAAATCTTATCGGGACTGTGGTCGGTTTCCTGACAGCCGCTCTGATGGGTGGATGGAGATCAAGCTCGGAGACTTTTACGTTAGTAGTGGGAATGAAGGTGAAGTTGAATTGCATCTTTGGCATGCATCAGACCAGTTCTGGAAGTCTGGTTTTATAGTGAGGGGCATTGAAGTTCGACCAGTAAATGAAGGATAAGAAAGCTAGCTGTTAAATCTCACTATATCATCAGCCAATGTCTTTACTGGCCGGCGTTGCATGTGTTGGTCTTATTATTTTCTGCATTCGGGCCTATTTCAGTTTGTCGGGCCATTATATTTCTAATAAGCTAAGTATGTACTTATTATCTGCGTGTTGTGATACTTATTTATGTTCATGTTTTTTATTATACGTTTAGAACTATGCAATGCTCAGTTCGCTAGGGACAGAATTGCATGTTATATTATGTTGTACTTCTCAAGTCTTAGAATAAGTGAATGTATTTAATGCAATGCTAATATTAATGTTGATGCAAATATAAATTAGCAAATCTTACCAATCCAATTTTTAAAAATAATATATATATATATATATATATATATATATATATATATATATATATATATATAGGATCGCGTTCAGGTGAGAACTGGGCGCCCAGGAGAGAACTGAGAACGAATCACAGCGCGCCACGTGTCCGGAACGTAGTTGCAACTAACGCTATAACTAGGTGCACTTCATGTTATAACTAGGTGCACATAGGTGTACCCAGGTGCATAAATGTTAACAAGGTAAATTACTTGCACCTGCAGGTGAAAATAGGTGCACACGTGCAAGTAAAATGTATTACAAGTGCAAGTAAATTATACAATGAGCATCAATACTAAGTGCACCTAATGTTATAACTAGGTGCACCTATTGCTATAACTAGGTGCACATAGGTTGCAACCAGGTACATGAATGTTAACAAAGTAAATTACTTGCACAAGTGCAAGAAAAATGTATTGCAGATGCAAGTAAAATGTATTACAGGTGCAAGTGAATTGTACAGTGAGCCAATACTAAGTGCACCTAATGTTATAACTAGGTGCAACCTATGTTATAACTAGGTGCACCTATGTTATAACTAGGTGCACCTAGGTTGCACCCAGGTACATGAATATTAACAAGGTAAATTACTTGCATTTGTAAGTGAAAGTATTTGCGAAAATAGGTGCATGAATATTAATAAGGTAAATTACTTGCACTTGTAAGTTAAAATATGTGCGAAAATAGGTGCACTTGTAAGTGAAACTAGGTGCACTTTTAAGTGAAACTAGGTGCACTTGTAAGTGAAACTAGGTGCACCAAAGTTCCAGTTATTTACGAAAATGCCACCGCGTCATTTTTTTAAAATTGCATCTGATTCGTTGATCTGGACACGTGGACGACTGTGGAGCGTTCTCATTTCCTACCTGGGCGAGAGTTCTCACGAGAGTGCACCCCTATATATATATATATATATATATATATATATATATATATAATGAGACAACCTATTTATGTGAGAAATAAGAATTTTTTTGGGCCATCCATTTTTACATTCTTTATGGCTGAGATCAATCCTTATTTTATCCCCTTTTTGATATTTATTAATTATTGGGGATTTTTATGTAATTGTACATGTGTTTTATTTTTGGCTGCAATTCTATTGGTATAATATTCTTGTTTTTAGGTATTTTAATTTTGGTAAGATTGTATTTTATTCTTTCATTAACGGGTTTCTATGTTCTTAACGGTTGGCTATTGAATACAGGCATTCACGCTCTACACGGTCGAAGCGTTCATTGTGTTAAGGATTTCCGTCATTAATCTTAGCCTTCATCGTCTTTGATTAAGGATTTTTCGTTCTTCTAATTTGTCGAAGCATGGACTGAGTTTATGAAGGTATGTATTCCTTAGGTTTTTTTATTTTTTTTTATTTTTTTTTATTTTTATTGCTGATGTTTCTTAATATTGCTGCTTCCCTCGATTACTTTTTTATCTTGGAGTAATTTCTGTTTATGTTGCGCCAATGTGTGCACGTCGGTATAGTGCCATGTGCATGCTTGAATTCATTCGTGTACATTGATGTGCTACCATTTTGATTATTGTTGCTTATTTTTTTTTTCATATTTCATATTTTTTTAGGGTAGTTTGGGGTGGTTTTAATTTTTTGTGTACTTTCCAGGTTGTGCATTATTTTTTGTTCAAATTTTTTCCCATTATGTGTATTTTTTGACAATATTAGTTGGTGTTCTATGTTAGGTAGATAGTGCACATAGTTTTCAACTATAATGCACAGAGCGTCTATGCATTTATAATGTTCTTAAAATTATTGGTTATTGGGGTTGACTTATTTTCTGTGTAATTTATAGGTAGTTCCATTTGTTGTTCTATTTTTTTGTCAATTTCGGTGCATTTTTTGTCAACATGGCTTGATATTTTCAGTGTCATAGTCACTGCACATTATTGTTAACTATAGTGCACACATTCACTTTGTGTTTATATTGTTTTTAGAATTATTGTTTACTGATTTTGTTTTGTTTTGTTTTTTTACAATTACCTTGTGGCATCAACTTTTTGTGTTGATGAAGAGTGTGCAGATGATTTTCGTGGGTGTGTCATGGATATTTCTCTGGACCATACAAAATATTGGGTGCCGGTGTATGACATTGCTATCAAGCCATTTATTATTCAGAGGTTTCGCATGTTGGATGATGTTGTTGAGTTCTATCTCTGCTATGCTTCTACTGGTGGGTTTGATGTTCGCCGTAGCACGGATTCAAAGAATAGGCAGGGGGAGGTTTTGAGGAAGTATTTGGTCTGTTGGTAAATCTAGTGTTATTCGGGCGTTTGGTGGTGTGGTGATGATTGTTGATATTGTTGTTCATCCCCCCAACTGTTGCGAAGAATAAGGGTTCTGGGAATCGATTTAAATCGTCAAAAGAAATAGCTATTTAGAAAGCGTCTAAGGGAACACGAGAGTGCAAAACTTGTAAGCAATTTGTGCGTCATGATAGCCGCAATTGCCCCCTCAAGGCGTATGTTTATTTTTCCTTTATGGTAGACTTTGTTTTTATTTTTGAAAGGGTTGTTGGAATAATTTAACTTTATTAATCCTTGTCCATGCTTTACGTGTTTTATTCCAGACGTGTTAATTGGTCAAGACTGTACACCTTTTTTTTTTTTTTAAATATTTTGTGTGCATATAAGCATTCACTTATGTGTTGTCTAGTATGTAGGTGTGTGCACCACAGGATGGGATCGTGTGCCACTCAAAGCATTGGCAATATGTAATTTGTCCTAGTGTTAGGCATTCACTCTTAGGGGGCGTTTGGTTCACGGAATGTTAGATTACCTTAGGGAATGTTAGATTGCTGGGAATGTTAGATAACTGGGAATGTTAGATAACTGTGTTTGGTTTAAAATTGAAGTAGGTAAATAAGACAACGGAAATAACATAAATTGATTAAAATGCCAAAAACTTAATATTAGTAATAAGATAGGGGAATGTGAGATTACCTAAGAAATCGGGGTGTATCTCACATTCCCTTCCAATAGCTAAAAACTTCATCGGGAGGTTATGTTACATTCCCTGGGAATCTTACATAACTTGAACCAAACAGGGGAATCTTATATTCCCAAACAAATATAACCTTAGTTATCTCATATAACTTGAACCAAACGCCCCCTTAGTGTGTACTGTGCGTTAATTTTTTCAAGGAGCCATTTTCATTTTTGATCCTACTGTTATTAGGGCATTTTGCCAATTTTAGTCCACTTCATTAATTTTTGCCACATTGCGGCTAGTCTTATTTAGTCCTTGCCACTTTTAGTCCAACGTTAAAATTTTTGTCAAATAACCGTCCAAAACAGGGGTATTTTGGTCTTTTCATGCTTTGATCATCTCCTTAACCCTTTGCAGCAATTTTCCTTTAATTTCACATTTTCATCCAATGAAGATGTCCGATGAAAGTCATGGCTTTGTAATGTGGCTCACATGGCTTTCGCTGGACCTCTTCATTGGATGAAAATGTGTAAGGAAAACCACCGCAAAGGGTCAAGGAGATGACCAAAGCATGAAAAGACCAAAAATACCCCTGTTTAGGACGGCCATTTGACGAAAATTTTAACGGTGGACTAAAAGTGGTAAGGACTAAATAAGACTGGCCGCAATGTGGCAAAAATTAATAAAGTGGACTAAAATTGACAATGCCCTAATAACAGTAGGACCAAAAATGGAAATGACTCTTTTTTCAAGTTAGATGAGTATTTTGTTAACTTGGTATGTGTTATCAAATTATTTAAATCAGAACGATTTTCTTCATTTGATGTGTGTTGTTACCCAGAAGTTACTCTGAGTTGTTGAGAGATGAAAGGTTTCCTCATGTGTGTGCACCTACTGTAGTCAACGTGTGCATGATAGAGATAACCCATTAGGTGTTACGTACGTGGGATTGTGCACTACATTATACAACTCCGTGCACTTGAATAGGCGGTGTGTGCACATATCTGATGAGGTTCTCAACTACAAGGACCACCATAGTCTGACCGAGCTACATTCTTAACACACACACACACACACACAAAACAAAAACAAAAAATACGTGTGCATTACTAGAGCATCCAACACCAAACCTAGTATTATCATGTGCACACGCCAATACACATTTCTTGAAATACCTATTTCTAACCAAAACTAAAAGGTTGCTAATACATTCACTACTACAATTTTAAAATTAACTTGAATGTAATACCAAAAAAAAAAAAAAAAACCAGAGCTTCCCATCATACTCAGTAGGTGTTCTGTAGTTTGGTGGAATTGCCGAAATATTCATTCCTTCACAGACGTGTCATCAGTCTCCTCAATTAAATGCTTTATATCCACCACAATGTTCTTCAACGCTACCATCGGTTGGGTAACTCGCTCATCAAATGGCTGTAATTACTAGATTAAAAAACAAATATCAACAACCCCTATTTGATCCTAAAAAACACAATATTTTCTGTATTTATGATTTGAAAACCCAACTGTATTTACCCTTTGTGCACGTACGTACCGTTCTGGTGTGCATCTATCTTCTAGTCAGTGTGCACTATAGTGCAATGCCATGTGCAGGGTGCTAAACTCCTATTATTTGGCATACACACACTTTAGGTAGATGTGCATGTACCTTCCCAACTATGTGCACTCACTTTCCCATCTGTGTACACTTTCCAATCTACCAATGTTTTCCAGTCATTATGTTAAACGCATTACTTACACATACTATTCACAAAATAATTTGCTGGCCATATAGTTTTGGATGTGTGTCGTAGACCACGTGCACTTCAGTGTACGGACATGTGCATTTAGGTTAAAATCGTGTGCCATCTACTATGTGCGCTGCTCATTAAAACCGTGTGCCATCTACGATATATGTGCACTACTCATTCAAATCTTGTGCCACCTACTATGTGCACAGACAGTCACAAAGGTTTTTCTTTACACAAATATGGATATAGTAGTTTAACTAACACAACTATGCCTGCTCTTTATGGGCTTAGACATGCACACTGCATTTCATACCATTGGCATACATGTTTGATATTTGCACACACATAAAAATGTAGCATTATATCTATTGTCCAAATCATTCAAAGTGTCTAAAATTTTAACAAAAGCAAAAACAAGCTCGTATACCAATTAAGCACTTGTAACACCAAGTTATGCCAACATGCACACACTTTTAATGGTCCACCACCCACGTTGGACACCACCAATTCAATATAAGCAATAAAGTATGTCAATTATATAAATTAATCATTAAACAACAACAGACACCAAAGCCCTTTGTTTTCATGTGTTGTACTTGTACTCCCCAAGCCTGGTAAATAGTACTTAGACTGGAAAATAGTAGTTTAACTATATTGCACACAAGGGTTCTACACAGGCCACAACATTTTTGTTGCAGTTTAATCCACACGCCCTAGTTCTCATGTGTTCTTAATTTCACACATCCGGACTCATGGTTAATAATCCTTATTTTTATGCTTCTTGATATTCTGTTATACTGGATTAACGTTTCGGTGCCCCAAATGTACTACTGTCTAACCCTAGGCGTGTTTCGATTTTACAATGCCCACCCTACCGGCAAACATTCACCCTCTACACGACCCATAAACATCCACCATCTACACACTTTGACTCGAAAAGCGTCTGAACCCTAATATTAATTGCATTGACTCCGACACGGCGAACACAATAATAATAATTTTTTTGGAAACGTACCTTTGTTTTTTTTGAGCAATTCTGCGTCCCTCCTCGTCGTTTAGAACCAGCCACAACCCTGTGGTTGTGACAATGCACTCAACCGACGTTTGTGTGTCTTCTTCGCTGCGTTCCAGTCCAGTTGCACTCGCCTTTGGGAAGTGGAAGAGAGAAAGTCGGGTCTCGCCAATATTATAACTTATCCGCTAAACACCCTAAGACCAAATTGCCCCTTGCTTGCTAATTCTAAATATTAATCAGCCTAATTGTAAGGAGAATCCTTCAAATCCTAAAATTAAATCACACCCATTCGTGTCTGATTTCCAATGCCTAGGATGGATTACGTCTTATTTCTCACACGGGCTCTATGGCTAGTCGTAAAAAGCAAAAAACTCAACATGATGATGAGGAGGAATAAAAGGCAAACGAGGTTGATGTTAGTAACACAATGTCAGGTTCTCAGGATACCCAATCAACTAAGAGTACTTGAGGTCGTACCCAAATGCATAAGCTTGCTATGCAAAGGGCACAAAGAGTAAAGAAAGTGGTAGAGTTTAATGATTTGGGACAACCAATTGGATAAATTGCTACAGAAATGCAAAGTTACATTGGTGTCCTTGCAAGAGAAAAGGTGAAGGTGAATTATAAGACATGGAAACATGTGCCGGAAGATATTAAAGAAAAGATATGGGAGGCTGTTAATGTAAGCAAATTATTATTCTTTTACTTATATTAATTGCAATATTTAACTTATTAATCTTTGAATTTTTCAAATGTATTTTCTTTGTAGTTGACCTTTATTGTTCCGCCACAATTCAAGAAATCTTGCTTGAGCTCAGCAAATGACAAATGGCGGCAATATAAAACACATCTCACAAATAATTTTATATGGAATAGACTTAGCGATGAAGAAAACTTACATAAACCACCTGTGGGATCTGGTATTACGGGAGATGAATGGAGTCAATTTGTGATTACTCGCATGTCCGACGACTTCAAGGTAAATTCAAAACTAGAAGTGTTTACGTATTAAAATTGTATATTGTTGTGAAGGCTAATGCTAATTTAAGTTTTGATCATGTTTGTCTTAGAAACTAAGCGAGCAACAAAAAGAAAGAAGAAAGCAAAACCTTTATCCACATAGAATTGCTCGTAAAGGATATGCGCGTCTTGCTAGTGAACTTGTAAGTAATTATTATTACATCAACTCATTTTCACCACAAGTTTGAGAAACAAATTGATAAATCTTCTTGCTTGTAGTCAACTGAATTGTGTGATGATGAGGAGGTAAATAGAGCTATACTTTGGAAGAAGGGAATAACTAGTAAGCAAGGAGAAATTCAAGGAGATGTATTGAAGGCAACATTCTCTAAGATTGTAAGCAAAACCTTTACTTAGCTTGTTTATCTTCTTTATGTATTTTGAATGATTGTGGTTATCATGGTAATTTGTGATGCATTACAGGATGCATATATTCAACAAAAGAAAGAAGGTTTGCTCAAGTTAAAAGGACCAAAAGAAGACATCCTTACTAAGGCACTTGAATCTAAAGAGTATGGAGGTCGTGTGAGGGGTATAGGAAGACATGTTAATCCATCAACATATTTTAGCGTTGGTAGAGGGAAGTTGTCTAGTAATGAGCAAAATTTACTTCTAAGGCAACAAGCAAAGTTTGAAGATATAATAGCTAAATTAGAGACTTTGGTACTTAAAAATGTAGGGATTGATGATATTGAAGAAAAATGTAGTTGTAGTGCCAAGGGTGCCAAGAGTCATGTCAAGAGTGAAGAAGAAATTGGAATTTTAAAAAAATTGGATTTCGATGATGATGATGATGATGATGATGATGAGCTGATGTTTATTGAGAAAGATGATGCTTTGGAGGTAAATATTAAATTATGGTTAACATATACTATTACAAATGTATAGTATATTTTCTCATAAAGATGTAATTTTTTAGGGGAAAAATGTGGCTTTGACTTTGAAAGAGGAGACTAATGACATTGTTGCATATGGTACAATCATATCAATCAATTGCAACATGTTGACGATTGATTGCATGTGTGTTGCCATTGACCAAGCAGTTGCTATAAATGCCCCTTTGTCATTTCCACTGTTGAGTACATGTCAACATGTTGGTGATGCTGTGGGATCTCATGTGAATTGGCCTACACGTTTCATAAAAGTGCAACATAAGGTAAATTATATTTATATATATATATATATATATATATATATATATATATATATATATATATATATATATATATATAATAAACAATACTATGCATCTAATATATGTATATTTATTTAACTAATATGTGTATATTTACAATTTTGTATTAGAAACAATGCAAGAAGAAATCTGACAACAATGGACAAAAGCTTGAGTTGAACTCATCAAGTCTGCCTAAGTCGTTATGGCTTTTGTATTGTTATTACAAGTGTGCTCTTGATGATGGAGAGACTATAAAAGTAATTCTAGATCTTAATGTTTTTGGAGAAACATGCACTCTCTATGTTAATGTAGAAGATGTTACTCCCTTTTGTCAATTGATGCCAATATCATACAAATGTTAGGTATTTGTATAAAAAGATGATGGATGAGAACAAGCTTGATAAATTTAGATTTGTGCACCCATATCATGTAGGGCATTTGCCAACGACAAGAACAGATACAACGTTTGTTGAAGAACAATTGGAAAACAGGGCACGAGCCATAGCAGACAGGCTTTTAAACACAAGACCTAATACAACAGTTTTGGTGCCATGTAATATAGGGTAAGAATATTGGTTACAATGATACTTTCAATTGCATATTATATTGTATTAACGAATTATATAATTTAATTATGTGTTTGTGCATAGTTTCCATTGGATTCTGACAGTTATCAACACCAATAACGATATTGTTTATATGTTGGACCCTCTTGGCCCTCGCCTTCGCAGTGATGATTGGAAACATGTTGTAGATATGTAAGAATTTTTTAAAATTTCTTCAATTTATTTTTGCATGATTAATATTACATTATCCTAATAATCAATTCTTATGAATATATGCAGGGCTATGAAAATGTTTCATGCAGTCGGGAATGGAAAGAAAGGACGAAGTAAAACTTCATGGGAAATTGTCAAGTTAATTTAAGATACTTAACTAAGTATATATAAGTGTTTGTATATCTACATATCTAGATAAATTGTTAATGTACAAATATTACTGAACATGTATAGGCTCCTCGTCAACCGGATAGTAATCAATGTGGTTTCTATGTCATGGCTTACATGAGAACTCTAATTGAGCATATGCCAGACATTGATGACAAAGAATCTGTTCAAGCGAGCACTAGTAAGATGATGTCAATTAATTTTATAACTCTCATATTGTGGTTATGCTGAGTACTTGTATATTTACTAGCCATATACTTTTAACATGTAGTTCCAAAAAGCTGATTACAACCAAACTGATATCGATCTAGTGCGTTCTGAATGGGCAGATTCTGTATCAAGTCATATACAATAGGTATTCTGAATGGGCAGGTTCTTGTGTGTTTTGAACATTGTGAACATTGTGTATTTTCAACATTATTCTGAACATTGTGTATTTTGAACATTATTGTGAACATTGTGTATTTTGAACATTATTGTGAACATTGTGTATTTTGAACATTATTATTGTATGATGCTTACAAGTTAAAACAGGTTAAAAACAACGGTTTAAAATCGTTGTCTATGAATGTGAGAATAATGGTTTTAAATGTTACCTTTGATATATAAGACAACAGTTAAAAGACAACGCTTAAATTCCGTTGTCTATTGGCTGGACTTTCAACAACGCTTCTATTAACAACACAAAATAGACAACGATTTTTAACCGTTGTCTTTTATGAAAACGACAACAGTTAAAAACCGTTGTCTATAAGCATGACTTTTCACACCACCGATTTCAACAACATTCAAGAGACAAAGATTAAACACCGTTGTCTTTTATGTAAAAGACAACGACTAAAAATCGTTGTCTTTGCTCATGACATACAACAACACCAGTTTCAACAACACTCAAATAGACAACGATTTTTAAGCGTTGTCGTTGCTAAAATAGACAACGATTAAAAACTGTTGTCTTTGCTCGGGGCCTACAACAACACTGGCTTCAACAACACTCAAATAGACACCGGTTTTTAACCGTTGTCTTTTCTAAAACAGACAACGGTTAAAAACCGTTGTCTTTGCTTGGGACATACAACAACACTCAAATAGACAACTGTTTTTAACCGTTGTCTTTTCTAAAACACACAACGGTTAAAAACCGTTGTCTTTGCTCGGGACCTACAACAACACCGACTTCAACAACACTCAAATAGACAACGGTTTTTAACCGTTGTCTTTTCTAAAACAGACATATGAACTGTAGTTATATCGAAATATAACTGTATTTGTGTTATAATGTAATTGTAGTGTATATGAACTGATACTGAATAACAGTTTCACATTTGCGTTTTTATATTATCGAATGAAACTGTAGTTATATCGAAATGTAACTGCAGTTGTGTCGAAATGTAACTGCAGTGTATATGAACTGAAAGTGAATGGCGCGAAACGGAGGTTGTTTCATCTGTATGTTTTCATTAATCAAAACAACGTCGTTTTGATGCACGGTCCACAATCTACGATATAATTTACGATATATTGGGATTTGAGATTTTTTTTTCACAATCCAATAATGCAACAAATACTATGTTACTTTTATATTTAGTTCTCAAGTAATATTGTTAACTATATTCATGTGGTGAATGATTTTTATTTTTTTCACATTTAGTCTTTCTGATCAAATAGCACATGCAATTGTAGTACATTATGATATGATCTCATTTGTGCATAATTATCTAAGTGTTTTAGATCATATTTGGAGCTTAAATGTATTAAATTGCCTTCTTCAATTCATTTTTCCTTGCTTTTTAGTGTAGACACAATTTATTATTGAATTTGGTGTTTTTAAGGCGTTTGTTGGTATTTTGAAGCAATTTTAGATCAAACGCAAAGCAAAGGGACAATTGAAGGCATGATTGGAGTCAAAACGAACGAAGAATGCTGATTTTAGAGCTGAACGCGTCCGGAATCCCGCCCGTCGCGACAAAACACTTCAAGGATTTGAGCCAACAGCAGGCTCGACGCGTCGAGAAGCTGCCGTATGAAATTCTGAAAAATAGTCTGAGGCTCGACGCGTCGAGAATCCTGTGACAGCCCAGACTCTGCTGCGCGGAAAAGCCTATTTTGCCGCAATTTTGTGCTGCCACTATAAAAAGTTCATTTTCCAAGAACCCTAAAGCTAAGCTGCATTTTTGGGAGGCAAAAAGGAGTGAGTGAAAGGTGTTGTCTCTTCAATGGAGTGAAGGAGGGATACACCACTTTGGAGAAGAAGATAGTCACCTCAAGGAGCTAACAAGGCTTTGGGAAGAAGAAGGAGAGCTATATTCGGGAGAATTTCCTTTCCCTTTCTTTATTTCCTTAGTCTTTGTAAACTCTTCATTACTTGTGCTTTGAATTCTATCCTAGCCATGAGTGGCTAAAGTAAGGTTGGGATTTTTGGGTAATAGGTGTTTATGAATCCTATTTGCCTTGTTCTTAATGTTTAAATGATATGTTTATATTTGGGTTTAATACTTTTGTTGCAAATTGTGATTTCTATTGAGATGCTTGTGATTAAAGGCCTAAATTGCTTGTATCTTGCTATAATTGTGTCTTAATGGGAGTTGGGGCATAGATTAGAGCACTCACATTTGCACTTAACTTATGCACCTTGGGAGAAGGCAAACTTGTTAAGAGATTTCTTTTAGATTGCTTGTTCTTGTTTAGTTCTTTATTGTGGGTTTGAATTATGGGAGTAATTCCTTCCCCTTTTGTGTATGCAATCATCCACATTTGTTAGAACCCAAATCACATATCTCCCCTTAAGTTTGGCATTAGGAGACTAAACACCTAAACCCAGAAATCCCATTTCTCCTCCTATTTGTTTTCATCAATTACGTTTTCCTTATTCTCGTTTATTACTATTTACAACCGTTCAAACATCTCTTTCGTTAGGATTAGCTTCACATGAATATATTAGTAACTAGTGTTCAATGCACCCCGCTTCCCTGTGGATCGATACCCCGGAATACTCCGGGTATTTGAATTGTTATAAAATATGCTACAATCAAATTGGCGCCATTGCCGGGGACGTGGCGTTTAAGTATTGACATTAGTGAAAGTTTTATTCTAGGAGTCTAATCCATTATTTTTCTTTATTTTTACTTACCCATAACAAATTTGCTTTGTTTAGTTTTGATCTTGTGTTTTAGGTACTTGTTGCATGCAAACACGGTCATTGGGGAAAGAAGGATTATTACCTTTGGACCTTGAAGTTGAAAGGAGAGCAAAGTACCTTAGAAAGCAACGAAAAATGGCACAAGCTCAAGGAAATATCAATCTAAATCTTAATGGAGACGGAAATGGAAATGGTAATGGAAATGGAAATGGTGATGGGAACGGAGTTAATCAACCCGCACCGGCTAGGAGAGCTATGTCCGATTATATTGCACCCGATTTGGAAGAACGTGATAGTATCAACATTCCGGGTGTTGAGGCCAACAATTTCGAAATCAAACCGGTGATAATTCAAATGGTTTCATCGGATCAATTCGGAGGATCACCTATGGAAGATCCAAATGCTCATATTACTAAGTTCCTCCGGATTTGTAGCACTTTCAAGATGAACGGAGTTCCTGCCGAAGCAATCAAACTCCGACTCTTTCCTTTTTCGGTGAGGGATAAAGCTCACGGTTGGCTCATTTCATTTCCCGCAAATTATTTTGATAGTTGGGACCAACTCCATAGGGAGTTTTTGAAGAAGTTCTACCCAATTTCAAAGACCCAAAGGATGAGGAGAGCAATCCAAAATTTCAAGCAAATCCAAAATGAGTCTCTAGCCGAGTCGTGGGAAAGATTCAAAGATTTGAGAAGACAATGCCCACACCATGGTATACAAAGTTGGGATCTAATGATGGCCTTCTATGAGGGATTATTTGACACTTCAAGGACTTTGGTAGATGCATCTTCGGGAGGTTCATTCACAGTTTTGGAGCCCATTCAAGCCGAGGAGTTGTTAGAAAAAATTGCAATGAACGGTTCTACTTGGTACTCCGATAGGTCTTCACAAAGATTGGGAGGAGGTATTCATGAAGTGGAGCAAATATCCGCTTTATCGGCTAAAGTGGATAATGTTGCAACAATGGTGCAAAAGCTAGCTCAAATCACTCTTCAAAATCAAAATGTGAGCTATGTTTCTACTCCTCCTTCTCCCTCAAGACAAGTGATGATTTGTGATCTTTGCGGTGGAGGGCACAACTTGGGTGAATGCCTTAATGATGACACAAATTCTCAATCATCCGTAGAGCACATTAATTTGGTGGGATACAATAGGCCACAACAACCTTTTCAACCTCAAGGAGCCTATGATCCTAATAACTCAAGGAATCATCCCGGTTTTTCATGGAGTAACCCAAATGGGGCGGCAAATCCCCAAAATTTTGGCAATAGAAACCCACCTTCGGGATTCCAAGGTCAACAAAATTTTAGAGGGGGTCCTATACAACAATTTAGGTCAACTCAAGGATTTCAACCCCAAGCTCCAACTATTCAACCAAGTCCACCATTACCTACTTTAGAAGCTCCACCTCCACCAAATTGGGAAGCTATGATGCAAATGATGCTTAAATCTCAATTGCAAAGTGAGGAGAGGTACAAACAAATGTCCGAAAAGATAGATCAATTGAGTGCTCACAACAAGATGCTAGAAAGACAAATTGCCAATCAAGCTTCTACTTCTAGTACCAAGGTTACCGGGAAGTTGCCCGCTTGTCCCGAGAATCCAAGAGAGCATGTCAATGCTATTATAACAAGAAGTGGCAAGAAACTTGAAGAACCACCTCTTCCGGTTGAAAAACCAAGGCCAAGTAAAATCATTGATGTTGAGATTGAAGAGAAACTTGAGGAAGAAGAGGCTAACTCTCCCGTTTTGAATGCGAGCCCTCAAAGTCATGAAAAAGATGAAAAAGAGAAGCCCGAGAGAAAGTATGTGCCACCACTTCCATTCCCTCAAAAATTTCAAAAGCAAGTCAAAGAAAGTAGATGGAAAAAATTCTTGGATATTGTTGAAAATTTGAAAGTCTCTATCCCGTTGCTTGATTTGCTTACCCAAACACCTTCTTATGGGAAGTTTTTAAAGGAAATTCTATCTAAAAAGAGAAAGTTTGGTGATCAAGAAATAATTGCAATGGCACAAGAGTACCGGGCCTTAACACGTGAAGAGGGAAGGTTTCCTACCAAGCTTAGAGATCCGGGAAGATTTACAATTCCATGTGTTATTGGTGGCTCCACAATCAATAGATCACTTTGTGATTTAGGAGCAAGTGTTAGCATAATGCCTTTATCTCTTTGCAAGAAGCTCAATTTAGGAGAGCCACAACCGGTGGAATTCACACTTCAATTTGCCGACCGGTCAACCAAATATCCTATTGGAATTCTTGAGGATGTTCCCGTTCGAGTTGACAAGTATTTTGTGCCTTGTGACTTCGTGGTAATAGATATTCGAGAAGATCCCTACACTTCAATCATATTGGGGAGACCTTTCTTAGCCACAACGGGAGCAATAATTGATGCACGGAAAGGATCAATGATCTTTGATTTTGGAGAAGAAAAAGTGGCATTCAATGTTCTTGAAGATCCTAATTCTGGTGTTATTGAAAGGTGTTATAGGGCCGATGTGATGTGTAGCAAGACTCGTGATGAAGATGCTAATTTTATACATGTGGAGAAAGTCGACAAAGGATGTCTTTTGGGATGCAAAGTTTGTGTTGAGAACTTCAATGAGGCTAGTGATGGATGTAGCCTCAAGGATCATCAACCCGGATGAATTATGAAAAAGGGGTCGAGCTTATGTGTAACACCCCAATTTTCACGTCTTGGATTTATTTCAAAATCCTTAATAATACATTGGCGGAAGCTTACATCTTATCAACAGAAAACTGGGTGTTACCGCCACGCTCAGGTATCTCTCCTATACCCAAACGTTAAGGCTAAACTTACAACATCGACATCCACTTCCATCTTGTTTAGAGCTCATCAGGCTACTAGAGTCCACACTAATCTGCATCTAATAAAGGACACAATGAAGTGTAGTTAGCACGACGGCTAAGTAAGGAAATCCATTGTCACTTAAAAGTAGACAAAGGTTTGAAAACATAACAATTTGAAAGCTTTATAAAGTTTTTCCCTTGATTTGAATATCCACCTGCAACCAAATGATTCGTAGATAGCATAATAGCATATATACGTTAAATCATGTAAAGCTTTTCTCATAGAAGATATATTCATTTCCTCATTATTGTTTCAAATAAAATATGTGCCAATAACCACAACTTCCACATGTATGCACCATATCATACTCATACTCATACTCATCCTCATACTCATAATTATCATCATAATCATATAAGCATTTAAATAAAATAACCATCTTTTACCATAATGAAGTTAAAGATATTCCAATTCACACCACAATTTCCTTCTCATTTCCATCATCTCACCACAACCTAGTTATTCCAACTAGGGGAAGCAGATCTAGGACCTTTAGTGTGCACACCCCTTGTCGGGATTCCAAGCCCGCAGGTTAGTCACTAGCTCTAGTAACCCTGGATATGTTTCTACAAGGTTACTCAAGTGGTTAATACCAATCATTTTGGGGCCCAATGTTTGTAATTCCATTATGAATGTTAAAAAGGAATATCTTCCAACTTCACACCTTGATTTCATTTTGTCTCATTCTTTACTTTCTCGCTTTATGCACTTTGAACAGTATAGGTCTACCTTTGTATATATATATAAGGTTGTAAACACATATACTTGTCTACTACATATATTCATCACAACATAATCGTATACTAGTTACTTCATATAATCATCCACATATCTACATATATTCATGATATACCACAATCACACAAATCTTTCATCTACTAAAATCTTTATATCCATACTTTATCAAGAAATTCATGAATATCATGGTGGAAAAAGGTTTTGGTGGACATAAAGATTACCTTATCTTCTTGAAAATGTTACTAACTTCCTCTAGACGCTCACTCTTCCACTTCCTTTGGTTCTTCACCGTAAGTTTTCATAAACATTTTCACTTGCCCAAAGGCTTTTCAAACGTAGTTCAAGTACGAGCAAAATTTGGAAGAAAACAAAGTTGAGAAAATACTGAACACAAGCTGGTCACTCATCGGATACTTATATATTTATACTAACACTACATATATCCATTCCCAATACTTATTCCTTATCATGAATCTCAGTTCCTCTTACAATCCAATCATCATCGGTGATCCATAATCATGGTCCCACCATTAATTAATAATAGATAGTTGTCCTTGTCACTATCGTCATCAACAACTTTCACTATCATCAACACCATTATAACTTAAGGAAATCACACATCTATAATCGACACTTAGTCACCCATAATCCAACAATTAACCTTAATCATTCTTAAGCATTAATTATTGTCATCAGTAACTACTAACCTTGTAATCCATCACCGACAACAAGTCAACAACCTTATAACATCATTATCAAGTCATCGAAAGCATTAACACCGTTATTAACCATAATCCATAATTATCCATTAGCCTAAACCATTAATTCATAATCACCAATTCATAACTCATGTACCATAATTATAGCATTACATATATCACCACCACCATAATTATAATTCAACATCTTAACTCAACAACATAATGACATAACCATCCTCAATAACGTCATCCATCATTCCATCATCCTCATTTAATTCCATCACTAATCCAATCATAATCATAATCCTTATAGGCTAATAACCTTCATAACTTGAAAATTTGTAAAGGAATATTTTATTAGAAAACTCTAATTTGTCCATAATTCTCAATCTCTCATAAACTAGTACTCTTAATAAAAAAAAATCCTTATTTCCAAAAATGTCAAAAAGATCACTTTATCACTAAAGATAATCTTAAAATAATTATCTATCCATATTTAACATAAATCTCTTAACAAAACAAAATATGTCTTAAATAATAAATAATTTTTTTTATAAAAACTACGTACATACGTACAGGATACAAATATATATACACACTAAAATTTCTACCAACCACACAAATTTCTAATTTCATGCAAATACTAACAATCAATTAGTATCTCAATTCTAGATAATACTAATTAATAATTTCATTTTACAACTAACACATACATGATAATTACATACAAAAATATAAGAAATATATATATACAAATAACACATACGGTACATATAAATAAAAGAAAACATTTTATTTATTTTATTTTTATAAAACATACGTACAACACAAATAACTAAAGGAAAATATATATTATTATTATTATATATTTTATTTTCTTCCTTCTCTTTTCTTTTATGCGTACTACAAAAATAATATATATATATATATATATATATATATATATATATATATATATAATTATTCTAATATGCCTACTGTACATACATGAATTATATATACGTACAATTATTTTAGTATACATACGGCATATATATAAATTAATTAATTAAATAAATTTTTAAGAGAATGAATATATCTATTCATACGATTTTACACATACATAACTCATACAATACTACTTGATGGAATAATTAGGACCGGGTGCGGAGCACGATCGGGGCAAGAAGGAATCGAAGCAAGTACGACCCGGAGGCGGCCACGTGGCGGGCTAGCCACGCTCGGCCGCGGCCGAGCGTGGCTCGCGGCACGCTCAGCCCGCAGCGCGCTCAGCCAGGCTAAGCGTGTTCCGCAACACGCTCAGCCCGGCTGAGCGCGGTCCGCGGCACGCTCAGCCCGGCTGAGCGTCTGGGCTCGGCGGTCCGCGCGTTGCCCGGGTCTCGCGGCGACGGTTACGGTCCGGGCGTTCGGCGCGCTTCCTTGCGTCTTTTCTGGATCGGTTACACCCAGGGCTGATATAAAAGCCCGTTGGTTGTCTTGTCAGGACATCCTCACTTACCTTTCAACACACTTGTCTTGTCATTACATTGCTTACCTTTGTAATAGCGTTATACAATTCAATATATATTTTACCACCGCGGTATATTTACGATCCATCAACTTGTCATACCCTATTTATTTTATCGGGTTTTGTAATTCGGACCACCCGGGTTATTAAAATCCATCACTACTAATACATACATGGTCACATACGACAAATTTGCATCTAAAAGAATATATAAATTATCATTTTCTTTATATAGATAACAAACATACGTAAGCAATTTGTAACCTACTACTAAATATATTTATAGAATAAATATTTACATACCAATCTTAGCATTTATAACCAGCAATTACCTCACAATATGATTATGGTAATTACATATATTTAAACACATACATATATACGGTGCAAATATATATATATATATATATATATATATATATATATATATATATATATATATATATATTTATAATTATAATATATATATATATAATCATATACTTATTACTGCATCTATATACATATAGTACATGAAATATATATGATTTATACACATACATACGTACAACACACAAATGAATATATATATACTACATATACACATGCAATCACTCAATTTTATATATATATTCGTATACATTTCTTTACATACGTACACACCATAATATTTATATATATATATAATTACCTACATAGTCATATAGGATACATATGAACACAGTAAAATATACACTTTATTTTTAATTGGCATACATACGAATACCACATATACATAAAATATCAAATTTATTTCACTTTAATAATCATGACTAGAATATTTCTTGGATCAAAACACCACTTGATCATCAATTAAACAAAAATATATATATTAATTTCTACCACCAAATATATGTTTAAATCCTACAAGGATCAAGACTCACATAGCAACAATAAATAAATAAATAAATAAATATATATATATATATATATACTTCTTTTGTTTCTTGTACGTACATATACATATTATATATATAATAACATATATATGTTTTTTTTCTTTACTTACATATGTACGTGTGTTGTATAATATATATATACTACACACATGATCAAACAACATAAACATTCATATGTACTTCTACGCACATACATATATTGAAATATATTTTATAACCAAAACCACGTATATTATGATCATCAACTTGCATCAATTTTTCACCACAACACAATACATATATATTCATATATACATCAAATCATGCAAATGGGATAAGTAAGTAGAAAACAAACTCACTTACTCACATTCAATATATAACAATCTCTATTAGTAAAACATCACATAACACATATTAAATAATTTGATTCGGGGTAAATAGATTTTGGATAGACATAAATCTTACCTCAATATCCCAAAATCAACCTCATGAACCACCTAAAATTGAAGGATCAACAAGAAGGAAAAGTTTTTTTTTTTATAAGGATGGTGGAAGATTTCGGCCAAAAGGAAGAAGAAGGTGAAATATATACAAGGGTCGAGAACAAGGTATAAATCATCTTCATCACATTAATTGATTTTTAAGAAAGAATAGGGAAATTGATCTTTGATTTGCAATTTGATTTGTAACTCCTAAGATATTCCAATCAATCACAATTATTCTATCAATAACTAATAAGATATAGATATATATATACTACAATATACTAGTACGTTTATAACTAATATATATATATATATATATATATATATATATATATATATATATATAATACAACATAGAATTGTATTCAGGTTAGGACTATTAGATTATAGAAGATTATTAGGACTCATCTTAGACATTGATTTATAAAAATTAATGGTGTAGATTAAGGTGAATTTTTAATTAGTTATTTTATTTAATTAGGCAACTTTCGATCATGTAGCATGGTTGGAGGGTATTTTAGTAATTTTTTTTCGTGGTTTTAATTTCGGACAACAGATTATTCGCATTCCTATTGGAGGCATTTGTCGTCTATTCAGTTTTCTTTGGGTTTTTGGAGAGTTCTCATCCGTCGTATCAGTGTTGCGTTTCTCTCGTTGGTGTCGCCGGCGTGCGTAGCAGTGATGGCGGATGGAGGCGGTAGTCGGCGTCGACTGAAAAGGTCTAGGCAGACAGGTGTGGCGGATGGTCGAGGTAGGGTTCGTTATCTTTTTTGCGTGTTTTCTTTTTCCGACGGGATTTTCCGGTCATGGTGTTGGTTCATGGCGTGGTTGTTGTTCTACGTATGTGTTTAAGCCTGCGTGTTTCTTTTCCTTTTTCTTTTCTGGTATATACATGTATACATTTCAACATATTAGATGAATTCAGAATTTCTATACAATTGATCCTTGAAAGTATAGAAAGATAAGGCCTCTTAATCCATGATATATCCTAAAAAAAAAAATACGAGCACAATATTAATTTGTTGCCATCTTGACCATGCATCTTCATTAAACTGACATGGCAGCAGAATGGTTATCATTAACACCAAATATGATTTCAGTCTTCACTACTCAAATCGAACTTCTATTCAATATAAAGAAAATGTCATATGGAGGGAAATGTAAAACAATAGATTTTCAACAGAGATTGCACTTGTATTTGCAATGTAAGGTCCACTTCCGATTTAGGTCTGGTCAAAGTGGATTCGAATTCTTCGTATTTAGACGAAGACATCGATATATTATACGGTCAAAATAAATAATGCGTGAATGAGAAATTAATTCTCAAAGTAGACCCATTTGAGATGGAATTTGTGTGGAAAAAGCATTTGAGTAAGCTTTTGTCCTACATTGGTTGGGAAAGAAGATTTGACCCACTATATATATACAAGGGTCTTTTTATGACTTGTTAACTTGTATAGCATAGATGTTCTCTCTCGCGCGCAGGGGGTGCAAATCAAATCCCAAACTAAGTTTGAAAAGGCTTTACTGTGAACTGATCACTCCTAGTCCGCTCAAATTGACCTTTCGATGCTATGAGTCATGGCTCGACTGAGAACTGATCAATCCCAGTCCGCTCAAATCGACCTCTCGATGCTATGAGTCACAGCTTCGACAATCGACCTCTCGATGCTATGAGTCACAGCTTCGACAATCGACCTCTCGATGCTATGAGTCACAGCTTCGACTGGGAACTGATCACTCCCAGTCCACTCAAATCAACCTCTCGATGCTATGAGTCACGGCTTCGACTGAGAACTGATCACTCCCAGTCCGCTCAAATCTACCTCACGATGCTATGAGTCACGGCTTTTAGGTGACCTCTCGTGGACAGCTTCTGGGCTAACGTACTCTTCACCTCTATGGTGACTGTTCAAGAGAATTCACTCTAGCCATTAACGAATTAATTTCAGATTAATTCCAATTACTAATTTCCAGAGTTAAAACTCTTGTTAGTGGGATTAGTGGAGGGCTGTTACGTAGGTTACATTCCTAGAATTGAATGTCATGTTTATGATACTGACATCGCAGTCTTGCGTGGTGTGATTCGTCAAAAGATATTTATATGATAAAACGGAAAGTCTGTGACTCCCCGAGTGTCGGTCTCGAAGGAGGGACGTGGAGGTGTGCCAAATGTTCGGGAGTTTATTTGATTGGATCATGCATAGGATTCGAGTGTGGTGAAGGGTGGATTTGTAAGTGAGAGTACTTCATTTGGTTGGTTTGAGTGCAAAAGAGTAGTAAAGTAAAAGTGATTTTGTGAATATGTAAAAGGGGTAGGGATTGGATAGTGTTCATGGATATTGCATAGTGGAGTGTCTAAGGTCATGGATTAGGATTGCTAGGATATTGTCTATTCAAGAGTGTGTTGTCTTAGTCCTTTTCCACCTTTGTGTACTAAGGCTTCTTTGACTTAGGAATGCCTTCAAGCATCCAATGTTCTAAGAGGAATTTTTTCAAACACTTAATATACACACTATCCTACTATTCTTAAGAAGTCCATATATAGGAACTATGATTGTGTCAAGCTTCAAATCCTAACTCTAATCAAAGACATGAAAGAGTCAAGAGCTCAATCTCTCATCTAGATTGGCCAAATGCAAACAAGATCTCATCAAAACAACAATCAATAGACAAGAATAGATAATCCATCAACACAAACTCATAGATCCAAGATATAGAGATAAGATCATCACACTAGCAATATTCAATCACACAATCCAAATCCCTAGACTAAACTAGCTACATAATATGAAATTCAAGCAAAAGCTAATTTAATCCAAGAACAAGATAGCTAAAATTATAGAAATGAAATAGAAATCACCTAGAGAGAAGAAGATCTTCAATCCAAGCTTGTTGTCTTGCTACAATGGAGATTGATCTAATCTAAAAAACTAAGAAAAAATGGGGAAAGTTCTCCAAAGGAAAAACTAAGAAAAGGAAAACTAATTTTCTAGGAACCTCCTCTGAAAATTCATCAAAGGGGTTTAAATAGTCTCCAAAATGACAACCCTAGCTGAAATTCGCGCATCACCGTCTCCACGCCTCTCACACGCGTGTGAGAGTAGCGTGCGTGGGAAGCTACTGGAAAGTTTTCACGCATGCTCACACGCCTGTGGCCATCCAGTTTGGTCCTCCAGGGCTCCGCTCTTGCCTGGTTTGCTCTTTAAGTTCAACTTTTGGTCCTATTTGCTCCCGGGGCTCCTATTTTACTTCTTTTATTACCAAGTAAGGATGCTATAGACGCGATAAAACACCCTAAAATGTGCCTGAAATAAGGGTATCTAGGAGTCTTATCAAATTTTCCACACTTTGTTTCTTGCTTGTCCTCAAGCAAGACATTTTACTCTCTAAGCACATAAGTCTCCGAGATACTTTCCCATGCAAAACAAAGCTTTTGGCAAGTCAAAATAATGGGTGTCTAAGACTGTTGAAACGGGGGAAATCATTTGTGTTATCTACAAAGGATTTTGGTCAGATGTCAGCAACTCAAGCAATATTTTCGGGAAATAAAAACCTTTCGTAGATAAACAAGTAAAACAAGGGATCACACTCCTCGCACCATACACAAGCATGCATTTCCAAAGTTTTGGTTCACCTTCTATTTAAATAGGGCCTCTAGCCGATCCCACTAGTGGGAACGATGTGCACTAGCTAATCAAGCTTCCATCTTTATACGTCAAAGCCCAACGTAAATGTAAATGAGGGTAGGGGCATGGACCACTCACCGCTTTTGACTTAGCGCAATCCCTCTTTCTTCTCACTTCCTAGGATAACGTCATCGAGCCACCCGACTTCACATGGAGCTCCATGCTTTTTTAAAGACCTGTGCAATGGGTACTCGAATCATAGCGAAGCGGCTCACCTCAACTCTATTTTCTCAATTCTTGGGATTTTTTTACGTGAACAACCGACTCCAGATAAAGCTTTTTGCTTACCGAAGACTATGGTTTGAACACAACCCAACGAATTGGCTTCCCTCAATTTTAAACTCTTGGTGATTGGCCTTTTGCCTTTTCGACTTCTCCTCATGCCAACCCCTCATGCCTTTTTCTATTTATGATCAAGGGTTTTGTTTTCTCATTAAGCTTACCATTAGGCTCACCTTTTGCCCTATGCCCTACCAAGGTTAGTTCAATTCCGGGCCTTGCTAGTTTTATCTTTCTCAAATTAAAAAGTGCACACTCCCACTTCGAGAGATCCTTGACTAAGGTCCTACGTAAATAAGAGGTGAAAATCATGCAAGCAGGCAAGAATATAAACTTATTTGGCTCTAAACACTCTCATGGGTGCGAAAAGTAACTTCCTCAAAGATATTTCGAGAGTAAAAATTTTTGGGCATCCAGTCAAAATTCTATCTAGATAACACAAATAATAACTCTCTTTTCAAAACTGCAAATGCACCCGCTTATCATTCCCAAGAGCTTCTAACTTCTTATACTAAGCATGTAAGCATATAAAGCACGAAGTGCGTCCTTTCCACACTTTAAAACAAACATCGTCCTCGATGTTTCCATACGTACAGGGTAAAGGAACGAAATAGGGATACTAAGGATAGACAAATAAAAATCCCTTTCCACACTTTGGAAATTGCTTTGGGATATAGGGTATGCATCAAACAATCCTATTAATCATGGTAAGCTCTAATACACTCATACACAAAGCTATAAAGAAATATTTTCACACTTTAAAGATCAAAACGGGGCTTAAAATTAGAAAAGGGATAAGAGGATAAACCAAGTATGCATCCCTCTTTCCACACTTTAGCTTCCAGCATAGGCATGCTCCCGTTATAGATGCTTTTTAAGAAATGGAGACATAACATACAAAAAGGGTTTTCGGAGTACTATTCAATTATTATAAGTTGATAGAAATATAAAAGCAGAAACATAGATAATAACGCATGTAATTAAGCAGAATTATTCGAATAGAAATGCTATAAGTAAAGTAGTTGGAATGTAAATAACATAAAGCAATAAAGATAAGTAAAGCATAGTAAAGAAATAAAGGAAATAAAAGTCAGAACCACGCGCATAGGGATCCTAATGTTCAGATGGAGCTATCAACCATAGTAACCACTGTCAAGGAACTCAGTATCAAATGTCAATAGGTCAGGATCGAGAACAATCGAAGGAAGGCATCAGTCATCACCGAAGGTCTGGAATTGCTTATCGAATCTAGCTTCGAGCGCAGGAGTATTTCAATAAGTTCTTTGAGTGGTAACTCATAAAAAAATAAAAAATATGGCCATGTTTGGTAAAATAGTTAGCCTATCGTCAATTTTAGCTTATTTGACCACTATTAGTTATTTGACTTGGTTAAAAAATCAATGGCCATGTTTGGTAAATGGTTGTTAACTGATGTTGTTAGCTGATTGGGTTAGAAGGTATAATTAATTGATAATATTAGCTGATTGTAGAAAAGTGTTTGGTAAATTAGCTGCTAGTTGATAGTTGTTTGGTATAATTTCTTTTCTTAAAAGGCTAATTGAAAAATGTTATTTTGAGTAGCCTTTTGAAATTTAGTATTTTGGAGTTACAAAAAGCTTATCAACCAAACACTTATATTAATTTTTTAACCAAGTCAAACAATTAATAATGGTCAAAAAGGCCAAAATTGACTAATAGGCTAATTATTTACCAAACAGGGCCTATGTGTTTGATTAATTAGCTTTTTGTAACTCCAAAATGCTAAAATTTAAAAAGTTGTGATAAGCTCCCAAAACACCTATTATTTAATATGAACTAGGGTGCTTTATAGCGTTTTTAGTATCCTTAAGTGATAATCTTGTGAGAATTTGTGCTTTAAATTCATTAACCGCACACAAAGCTACCTTTGGTATGAATTGAGACATTACAGAGGTCCGGGAGCTATTAGGAACAAGAAACGAGCTAAACAAGCAAACCAAGCAAGTCAGGAGCCCCGAAGGACCCGGGATGATGCAACCACGCGTGTAGGTGGCGTGGCAGCATTCCAATAGCCATCCACGCACGCAACCACGCGTGTCGGTAGCATGGATGGAGCACTGCGCGGAAACATTTCTAAGGCGAAACTTCGGAGATTATTTAAGGCACCTTGATAGAATTTCAGGGGAGCTCTTCCCTTCTTTCAATTTTCCAAAGTTCTCTTTTCATTTTCTTAGCTTTTAGAATAGTTTAGCCTAGCAATTTCACCTTGTAAAGAAAGACTTGAAGCTTGGATTGAAAGATACACTTATCTACTAGGTGATCTCTATTACATTTTAATCTATTTTTATTATCTTGTTCTTAGATTGAATTAGCTATTGCTCTTGAATTCTTGAATATGTGTTGCTAGTTTAATCTATGACTTGGATTGTGTGAAGCTATGTTGCTAGTGTGATGATCTTATGTCTTATTTTGGATCAAGTCGCTTTGATGGTTGGAATTTCTATTCTTGTCTATTGATTGTTGTTTTGATGAGATCTTGTTTGGATTTGGCCAATCTAGATGAGAGATTGAGCTCTTGACTCTATCATGTCTTTGATTAGAGTTGAGATTGAAGCTTTGTGACAATCATAGGTCCTATGGAATTCATAAGGAATAGTAGGAAAGTGTACGTGTAGCTAAGGTATTTGATAAAATGTCTCTTAGGACTTTGGTTGCTTGAAGGCACTCCTAAGTCTAAGAAGCCTTAGTACACAGGTGGAAAAAGACTAAGAAGACACACTCTTGAGTAGCCAACATCATTGCTTCGTTTATCCATTGCTTTAGACACACTAGAATGCAACATATATGAACATTATCCAATCCCTTATTTTCTTACATTTATTTACTCATATTTGTTTTATCTTCACGTTGCACAACCTTATGAATTGCACCTTCAAATTTCTATTCATCACATCCACAACCACACTCAATGCATCACATGACTCAATCAAATGAAAGCACTAACACTTGACACACCTCCACGTCCCTCCTTTGAGACCGACACTCGGGGAGTCATAGACTCTTCGTTTTATCCTTACACACACATTCACATTACTTTGACAATCCTCACCCACGCAAAACTGCAATATGTCAAAATGGCGCCGTTGCCGGGGAAGGCAATAGGTTATCAATTGTTTTGTTTATTTTAATTGAATGATTGTGATAAATTGAGCAATTATTGTTAATCCATATCATTTTACTTTGTTTCATTTTCTATTTTACTTGTTTTTGTTACTTACCCGACTACTTTTAGTCAATTGTGGACGTGACTATTTGCTTCATTGAAAATCTTAACAGGTGAATGCACACGCGAGCAAGAGAAAATTAAGGCTTATTTCCTTATATACCGGAAATTAACAGAGCAACTAGGAAGAAAAGCAACCAAAAATCACAAATGGCTTCTTCGAGTGCAACAAGAAATCCTCAAGGAAGAGGAGCAACTATACCAAACCCGCCCCTGTACCCAAAAATGACACAGAATGATTCATGCATGTGCAATGCATTGAGTGAATAAAGTGAAGAGATGAAAAACATCATCACCTTTAATGTCATTCTAACATATCACACAAATCCCATGGTGAAAGGTATAAGCAGCTAAGCACTATTAATCCATCTCTCTGTTTTCAATTTCAAAAGTTCATTTTGGGTTAATGCTTTCTCATATAGTAGGTGAACCAGAATATTCAGATTTGGATTATCATGCAAATATGCTTTGTATTTGGGCCACATCTTTTCTAGTACTTTTTTGTAGAAAACAAAAGGAATACAAGTCTCAAAGCGAAAAGAGAAGTCTAGAGTGCATACCATATGCCATCACAAGCTAGCACAATAAAATCATCATCCTCGCATAGCTCAACCTAATTACAGAAGAAAATGAAAAACCATTAAACTACTTTTCTTAATGGATATAACTGCCTGGCATGAAGCCTTGAGTGAACTCAAAATATTGTAATTAGGTTAGAGTGTTGGTGTTTTTTTACAAGCATTTCTATTCATTAAAGGGAGGTAATGCTTAAAAGCTTCACACGGTGTCAAATATACATAGAGATAAGCTCCTCCCACGGCTATTTCAACAAGGAATTCTGCTAGTCTTCCAAATGTTAGTTCCAACATTCTTTTCCATCTGGAGTGCCTACCAGTATATTATGATGCTTGTGCATAGAACTTCTAGCATCGAAGAAAGTTGTAATTTATCTTTTCATTTAGTATCCCAAAGTTTTTTTTTTTATGTGTTGCAATTTCACCTAAAGGATGTTCTAAGGGCCGTTTGGTTCAGGTCATCTGAAATTACCTAGGTAATCTGAGTCTGTTAATATTATATTACCTTGTTTAATTTAGTTCAAGTAATGAGATTACCTGGTAATGTTATATTATTTCAAAGCTGATGTAGCGTAATGTTTCAAGGTAATGTGATTACCCCTATTTTTTTTAGGTAATCTTAGATTACCTTGAATTATTCCAACTTTACCCTTGTTAGCTAATTCTTATATAATAATAATAATAATAACAACAACAACAACAACGCAATAACATATATAAAATAAATATATGTTTATATAATCAAATATACATGTGTGTATATTTATATATTTGTTTTTTTAATATTAATCATCAATACATTCATACATATAAATAAATAAATAAATAAATACAATAAAGACACACACACAGAGTATATATATATATATATATATATATATATATATATATATATATATATATATATATATATAGGGTCATGTTCAAGTGTGGCCGTGCTCTTAGGTGTGAACAGTGCGGCCTCACCACTATGTATACAGATATACACCACTCAGTGTTAGAAAATGCACCACACAAATATGCATCGTTAGGGACGCATCACCCAAAAACACACCACTAGGTATGCAAATATACACCACACAGTATTAGCAAATGCACCATTAGGGACATGGGAGTTATGGTGCATTATTTTGGGTGTGTGGTGTGTTTTATGGTGTTTTTGTATATTTTCATTGTGGTGTGTTTCTTAACATTGAGTGGTGTATTTCGTAACATTGAGTGGTGTGTGACCGCACGGCCACACCTAAGAGCACGGCCACATTTGATTAATATTCTATATATATATATATATATATATATAGACATTATAGTAAATTTATCCATATAACCTAAAATATAACCCTTAACCAAACAAAGTAATATTATATTCCACAATCCAAACCAAACAGGTGAAGTAATCTTACATTCCCAAAATCTCACATTACTTTCCTGGAGGTAATCCTATTACTTGGGGTAATATAAGATTCCGTGAACCAAACGCCCCTAAGTGGCATTACAAAAGTTTATTGTTTATGTAGTACACAAAAAAAATAAATTAGAATCAATATCCATACACACCAAAGGCAAGAAAGTTCATACATAACAAATTAAAAACATAAAGATTCTTTGTGGGCAGAATTTAGAATTTAGCAGCTATTCAGCAAAGCTTATTCGGCGAAGCTTTAACTTTAAATGCTCAAATAAATAAATAAATAAATATGGTTGCTGAATAGCTGCTAGATTAGCTGGATAGCAATGGAAATATTGGATAGACACAGCAAGACTTAGCTACCAATTAAAGATTTCCAAACTTCAATTAAATGATTAAGCATTAAATCATAGAAAAACAACGCACCTAGAGCTACCGCTCTATACTACACAAAAGTGAAGATAGATCATTTCTTCACAGTCAAACATGGAGCACTAAGGTATTCACACGAGGGTTTCCCTTACTAAATTAAGTAGAGAATAGAAAATGAGAGTAGGATTTGTGAGTTCGTGTAAAATTACTTTTCTTTTATTTTTGTTGTAAAAGAATTACTATTTTTAATATCACAAATTTCTGGATATATAATTAAGAGTTTTATTACATGGACTCTCATTTTCCACTCTGTCACTTTTACTTCTGAATATGATAGGTTATTTTCATCCTGTCGGTTCCAAGAAAAATGTTAACATCAATATTTTGTGTGAGAAAGTAAAAGTAAGAAGTATAACTTTGAAGTCTAAGTAAAATTTTTTTTATGATTAAATCAAAACTTATTGATGGGTCAGTCACGACCATTCGAGGAAGGAAATAATGATTTACTCATTCAACATAGCTTGCGTCACTTGCCCTGTTGCCCATATAGAAGTTGACCACGACACGACTTGTTCTTCAAAATAAATTATACTCCGTAGTACTACTACTTTGTAGGTCCTTGGCTGCTGCACTATATGTACCCTTCTTTCTTTGAATCCTCTCGTGAGAAAAAGATACAAACTCAAAGGACAAATGGGTTGTTTTTTTTTTTTTTTTATCTAAAGAGTACAAGTGAAATGAATATACAGATATAGAATGATCAAATCATCACATGGTATGTTGGGGATAAAATAGAAAAAGTTTATTATATCTTTTCATTGTTTCCTTCTTCTTTTTTTATCTCTTTTTTTTTTTTTTTGCAATTCATTATTTCCTTAAAATCCGTATAAAAGCTAAGTAAGACACATAATTCGGAATGAGGGAGTAAATTTTTTGATTTGTGAGATTCATTTTTATTTTTAATGATTTTTTTTTTACATGTTAAGAGTCGGTAGTACTAAAAAAAATTAGATTACTATTTATATTAATGCCATTTGTTATTTTGTGAGTTTTATAATAAGTTAGGTATTATAAAAATTATTTTAACTTAGTTAATTAATATTTATGAATAATATTTTCTGATTTAATTATGAAAAATATTTTAAAATATAGTTACCTTTTATTAATCATTTAGTCAATGTAGTCTAAAAAATTATATTGTAAACTTGAAATTGATCTAGTTAAAAGAAAAAATATTTATAAATTGACTTAATTCAATTAATGGTTCTATAACTATTGAAATTTACCAATTTTTATTTTCGACTTTCTATTACATTATTAACCTTAAATTTAATTTTGACTAAATTCATATTTAACTATAGATGATCAAATTTGGAAACAAATAAATAGTGTCAATTGAATATTTATGGTCAAATTGAAAGTCGATGATAAAAATTGATAATATCTCAATAGTCAAGGGACCATTTATAGTCCAATTGAAAGTCAGGGATGAAAGTTGATAAATATCAATAATCAATGGACCATTCCTAAAATTAACTCTTATAAATATCATATCAATATAAAAAAAATGTAATTTATAATACGTTTTCTATTTAGAGCCATTTTATCCAATTAATTATGTTTCATATTTTGTTATGAATATTTTTTCGTGTTTTGTTTCTGTTCTTAGTCATAAAGATTTCTTTCTCTTCCACTATTTATAAGTTTTGCTTTATAAATTTATATTGATAATTAATAATTAATTTATTATTTATTATGATAGCAATATGATTGTCTATAGGCTTATTTTGATTCTAAATTTTTTTATTCATTGCTGTAATTGATTATTTATGAAAACATTGATGATGTTATTGATTATTTTACATTTAAGAAAGTGTCCAGAAGTTTTTTTTCATGATTATTATTGTGTATGTAAATTGCAAAAAAAACTTGTGAATCTTATATCAAATTATTGACAAAGACTATCTTATTGATCATTATTCATCATACGGGTTAGGGGGCTTTTCATAAGTAGTACTTTTTGTCATCATAAGTAACTCTTCTACCCCTAAATATTACATATTGATTTAAAAGTATTACATTTTTCCTCAAAATTAAGGTATTACATTTTTTTCTTAATAAGTATTACATTTTCCTTTATAATTAATAATCAATGTATCCATTATTAGTATTACACTTTTTGTCATAAGTATTACGTTTTCGTTATAAGTAATAATCAATTACATTATCCTGATTAATATTAAACTTTTTCTCATAACTATTCAACACATACATATTATATTTTAATTTAAAAATATTACTTCTTTAATCCAACATATGCAACTTCCCTCATAGCTAACAATCCATTATAAGTATGACATGTTTTTGAGCTTTATTGCATCAAAATAGATTGTTTATGGGTGTAATTGTACCTTTAAAAAGTTTAAGGCACTAATTGACTTTTCAGCTAAAGTTTGAGGGTTTATTTGACTTTTTTTCCCTAAAATGTGAAAAATTTATCTTATTACAACCTATCAGAAGTAATCTATGTCATATTAGTATTTGGTGATTGTTTCAAAACTGTGTTGACAAAATTGTTTATGTAGTACATAAAAAAAAAAAAAATCAGAATCAATATCCATACACACCAAAGGCAAGAAAGTTCATACATAACAAATTAAAAACATAAAGATTCTTTGTGGGCAGAATTCAGAATTTAGCAGCTATTCAGCAAAGCTTATTCGACGAAGTTTTAACTTTAAATGCTCAAATAATTAAATAAATAAATATGGTTGCTGAATAGCTGCTAGATTAGCTTGGATAGCAATGGAAATATTGGATACACACAGGAAGACTCAGCTACCAATTAAAGATTTCCAAACTTCAATTAAATGATTAAGCATTAAATCATAGAAAAACAACGCACCTAGAGCTACCACTCTATACTACACAAAAGTGAAGATAGATCATCTCTTCACAGTCAAACATGGTGCGCTAAGGTATTCACACGAGGGTTTCCCCTTGTAGAAGCTGGATTACTTGCAATTAAAAAACCAGTTTCCAGAAAAGAAAAATTAAAAGCAATTTCACCAAACCAAAGCAAAATCCAATTTAGCGGTTGTCATTCCTTTATTTGAAGAAACATCACAGATTTTGAACCATGGTACATGGTATAACAACCGATTATAGTCGTTGAAGATTTTTAAATAGAAAAAAACTTTATGTATGACAAAGATGTGCATGTGGTGAGTGTGAATGTGAAGGAGGTATGAAGGGTGTTAAAACGAAGAGTCATGAACTCCCCGAGTGTCGTATCTCTCGCGGATGGCAAATTGGAGAATATACGACTTTTGCTACCTTGGTTTGTTTGAATAACGTTAAGATGGATCATGTGGATTTTGATAAAAAGGATTTGTTAAGAGGGCAAAGGTTAATGAAATAAAGAAGTAAACAAAGGGAAATGAAGGCGGATGGGGCTAAGATGTCATGGAGATTGATTCAAGCATAAGGTAGAGTGTTGATTTCCTTTGAGTTACGTGAAGGAGCTTGGAACATAGTCCTGAGTGGCGTCACACTCAAGCTCCCAATCCTCAGTCGGTTGGGGAATTTTATCAAACACTTTGTCTACAAGTTCCCTCCAGCACTACTACAGAAATCACATACAACGTCGGCTAATTAACGTCGGCTAAGTACTTAGCCGACGTTATATTTGCTTTGAAACCTTTAACGTCGGTTATTATGAAACAACCGACGTTAAAAGTTCCAACTTAATGCTACAACGAGATACGACGACGGCTAATGCCGTAGCCGACGTCGTATCACCGGCGACGGGGGGATACGACGACGGCTCCGGAATTAGCCGTCGTCGTATCTCCAATCGGAGCGCAATACGACGTCGGCAACTTGGTAGCCGACGTCGTAGCGCAAATATCCACCGGCGACGGGGGGATACGACGACGGCTACGCATTAGCCGTCGTCGTATCTCCAATCGGAGGACCTATAACGTCGGTTATGTAACATAACCGACGTTTTAGGGTTTAAAAATACAGCCCGTTGGCCCAAATATTACGACGTCGCTCCAATCCCTAAATTATATTTTGTTAATTATTTTTTGAGTTAATACCACAAATGGTCCTCTGACTATTGGACTAGTACTCCTTTTAGTCCTCGACTTTCAATTCGACCACAAATGGTCCTCTGACTTTCATTTTTGACCATAAATAGTCCTCTGTTAAAATTTCTGTTAAATAGGTGTTAAATCTAGGGGTAATATCGTCAAATTGGTTAATATTATTATGATTACTTCTTTTTTAGAATTATATGATAACATAATTAATTTCAAACATTAATAAACATTAAGTTAATAAATATAAAAACAAAATGGACATGGCAAATTACATAAATGAACAAATTAAATAAAAATTCATGATTAATGTTTGATTAATTATATTAATTCAACGGTGGTAGCATTCAGTTATGTCCCAAACAAAATGTTTGATCGATTAATGAAAAGTGAAAACTATTAATTGGCCATAATGTATGAACAACCATGAAAATGGTGGAAGCAAGTTTTTTTTTTTTAAAAAAAAAACTTCCATTTTAATCTGTTGGTTAAATTAAAACAGATAGCTCTAATATTAAATCTTCATTTTCTACACATAATTACGAGAATAAAGTGTATTATCTTTTTATTTAGGAGTATTTATATTTGTTAATTGTTTCAATTATGCTTGTTGGTGAAAAATTATAAACATTTTTATTTTATGAGCATTATATATTAATTTGACGATAGTACCCCTAGATTTAACACCTATTTAACAGAAATTTTAACAGAAGGACTATTTGTAGTAAAAAATGAAAGTTAGAGGACCATTTGTGGTCGAATTGAAAGTCGAGGACTAAAAGGAGTACTACCCCAATAGTCAGAGGACCATTTGTGGTATTAACTCTTATTTTTTAATAGTATCAAACTCTTTCTTATTTGGTTGCCCAGTCATACTTTGTTATGTACTGTGATTTTCAAAGTTATTATTTAACTTTCTTGTATTCAAAAAAAAACTTTCTTAAGCTCATGTAAATAGTCAAAATAGTCAAAATATATCTTAACCTAGCCCTCTCTTCTCTGCCTCAGCCGCACGCACTCTGCCTCTCTATCATTCTCTCAAGCTCTCAGATCCACGCCTCCACCGCCATAGCCGCCGCCGACGCCACCGCCACCGCCACAGCTGCCGACGACGCCACCGCCACCGCCACAGCCGCCGACTACACCACCGCCACAGCCGTCGACTACGCCACCCCCACAACCACAGCTCACTCTCCACCGCACTGCGACGCTGCCGCTGCCACCGCCTCCCTTACGCCGACGCTGACGGCGACGATGTTGCTGCCATCGCCTCCCCTACACCGACGCCGACGATGCCATCGCCTCCCCTACACCGACGCCGACCGCTGCCACCGCCTCCCAGGTTTGTTTTTTTGTGTTTCTTTTTTTTTTCGGTATGTTAATGGTTAATAATGTATGTGTGTATTATTATTATTATTATTTCCCAATTTCTTAGGGTTTATAGCAGTGACAATGTGGGTTAGTTAATGTTTTTTACGATTTGTGTTTTTTAGGGTACATTACGATGTTTGGAAAAATTTTCCTCATTGCCTATGATGAATCTACAGTAAAACTAGGAGGGATACCTTCAATTTCTTAGTAGATGTGAAGAAAATGTTTTTATCCATTTCTGAAACCCAAAAACAAGCAACCAACCCCACATTGTGTGTGAATGTTTTGTTTTGTTTTGGGGGGATGAGGAGGAAAACCAACCTCCTATGAGAATGCTTTTTGCTTGAAATTTTAGTATGATCACATTGCAATAGCTCTGTAAAATCCATGGCTGCTCTGCCTGACTGTAAGTCCATCCATCTTTACCAGAGAAAACTCACTACAGGAAAGCACTCAAGTGCCATATTTGTTTAAGCTTTAGACAACCAAAAAGTGACATTATTTGCATTTGGTATGCCTAACCTCACACACACTTAGAAGTAACTGCTACAACACACACTTAGAAGTAACTGCTACAACACACACAAAGTTCAAAATTGAGTGCAGATTATATCATGAGCTGGAAGGAAGAAATGAGGCTCTGCAGCCATCAGGTTTGGTTAAATTGCATTTTACTTCTTATTTTCTGTATCTACCACATACATGGTATGAATTATGTTCAGTGTTGTGTCCTTATTTTCTTCCACTTGTTTGCGTTTAACCATTTTGATAGCAGGGTTACTAGACTGCCTTCTTCCAATTACCTCAACTCCATTTTCAATCTATCATCAACTCTACAGCAGGAGATATGGGAGTTTCTTCAGAGTGTTGCTATCTTACCTCTGTATTCTTTGCTAATGACACTTATCCATTTTCATCTGAGAACACCAAACTGCCCTTTCATCAATTTTTCAATGGGACATTGATCATTTCATTTCTAGTGTAGTCTGGTAATACTATATGTTCACAAATTGGTTCATTGGCAATACAGAAGCAAGGGATGGTGAAGGAACGAGAGCAGGTAGCGCTTGTTCAGAGTGGCACACAACCAATCTGGCGACTTCAATCCACTCACAACATTCAACTTAGGAAAGTTTAAAGCCTTTCATTTCATTTCATTTCAATTGGAACCCCTTTTTTTTTCTTCCATCTAATGTTGATATGATTATAGTTGATCCGACTTCTTTGAGTCCTTTATGTCAAAAGACATATAAAGTTGCTCGAAAATTAGAACAAAATCTTGTGGTGCATATGTCTCGTGGTATTATGGCTTGTATTAATTAATACAGATAATTTTTGATGAACTTGTATTATTAATTATTATCAATTGTGAGATTTATTGCTTTTATTAATTTTGATATTATAAATATAAATTGTACAGGTTTTGAAAGTGATTGTGATAGCTATATATATTTGAGCAGGTTTTGGGTGTAAATAAAAAAATAAAATGAATATTTAAAAACAAAAAATTTACCCTACAACGTCGGCTATTTGTAAAGAGCCGACGTTGTAGGGTACCTATGACGTCGGCTATTTGTAATTAGCCGACGTTGTAGGGTATTTTAGTAGCTTTCAAATTACCTACAACGTCGGCTATTTGTAAATAGCCGACGTTGTAGGGTACCTACGACGTCGGCTATTTGTAATTAGCCGACGTTGTAGGGTATTTTAGTAGCTTTCAAATTACCTACAACGTCGGCTATTTGTAAATAGCCGACGTTGTATGTGTACACTTACAACGTCGGCCAGATCAACGTCGGCTTTTAGCCGACGTTAAAGGGTCTACTTAGCCGACGTTAAAAGCCGTCTGTGTAGTAGTGCGGATCTCATCTTCTCAGATTAAAAGCGGGAGATGTGAGTAGTGGGCTACATCTCTTTGCGATATCTCGCCAAAGAGATGATCCTATACTCTTGGAGAGATCGGGGCCCTCGATCCAACAAGATCATACAAAACATACACACAGATTCAACATTCCCCAAAGAAATCAAAACTCATTAATCAAATTAGATCATGAACACCAATCATCCATTCAATCTAGCCCCTATCCTAGGGATTAGCCTCTCATAGGCTTTAGCACCATCAAAGCATCAAAATAGAAAAGCATATCTACAAGATCAATATAAAAAGCAAACAACTTCCTCTAATATAAAAAAGCCACAAAAATAGCATTCAATGCAGTTCCCGCCCACTGGGAAACGATGCCGTTTTCAGCTTTTGCAGTATGTTAATATGGCAATTAAGCATGGCAATGTTCACAGTCCAACTTTTCAGCTTCCATTCTTTATTTAAACTGCAAGTGTGAAAAGAAGCAAACTTAATTATAGTTAGATATTAATGGCCGAAATAATTTAGATTTGTTTAGGAAATCGAATCGGTAAAATCGATTCGAGAATCGACGAAACCATTTAAGACTTTTATCGGAAATCAAAAAGAGAATTAATGTACAACCAGAACTCTTTTAGCCTCAGACTTATATTACAGACTATATATTACATGCTGAACTACCGAATACAAACATTCGCAAAAATTAAAATTTCCTTTTGATTATCAGACTTGCAATCCAGTATGGATGTGTCCTGTTTTGCGAATGAGTTATCAACCTTCATCTGCATCAACAATGGATATTTGAAAAGGAAAGAAAAGGTTAGTCCGAAATAAAGAGCAAAGAAATCATCTTCCACGACAAAGAGGTATGTGTTCTTTCTTTCCCATAATCTGCATCAACAATGGATATTTGAGAAGTGTTAACCAACACAGTCAAATAGATATTTGGGATCAAGAATGCATGGAGTTGATAGGGATTGGAGCAGCTGAGCTATACGACAAGCATAATCAGGTAAGCCAAGCTATGTTATTATGGTTGTTTTATCCTACCATGTAAAGGCTTTAAGTTCCGCAAAGCATTACCTAATTAAGAGCTGCAAACAACATTTACAGACAAATGAGCCTCCAAAAAGGAGCAATTTGTAAACCTTCATAATGCATTTCATGTACTAAGTATTGGCATGCTTAAACTATGTGTACATTATAGGATTTTTAAGTGATTAGGCGGACAACCAAATATCTAATCTGGCACTAACCAAAACCTGGAGATGCAATTGATGGTGCTGTGAAGATGTGCTTGCTGGATGAATTCTCTCCAACCTGTTGTGTTCCAAAAAAGTCAAAGAGATTCAGTGAAACTAGAGAAACTGTTGAAACTGTTTCACTGAAGAGACAATTAATGACCTAAATCGGCAGAACTATGGACCGAAAAAGTCTGGACGGTTTACAGTACACATTGCTTAGTGCATGTGATACTGTTTTAATGTTGTTCTTTAGTGGTTTGAGACTAATATCATGCAGGTGAAAAAGGATGATTTTATGGTCAAATTATAAATTTACTTAATATTGTCTAAGACATATCAAGTATCAGGAAAGCATAATATAATGCTGTGAATGTAGATTTTTTGAGTTTTTTTTTTCAGGTTTGAATCTTCAAGGATTAAGACCTGTTACATTAGCAAGACTGGAAATCAACCGAGACTCAAGGGTACTGCCTTAATAAGGAGTACATTTGGAAATTAAGCCTAATCATGAAGGTCAACATAAATGGTACAATTAAGTGGTAAGGGAAATGTATTAAACTGTACCTGGTATTTTTTTTTTTGAAAGGCTTTGTTGCATGGCACATCTGTTTAATATCCAATTAACTGCACTTTCCTGTAAAAAAATAAATAAATGTTGTGTTGTGACAGGTTCTTAGAACTCAACATGTATTAAGATGTTTGTTTAACCAAACAGAAAAAATGCTATGATTCCAATAGTTGCTAATTTTTATAAAAATAAAAGAAACATAATTAGGCTTGCTTTGGATTTTTTTTCCCTTTTAAATGATAATTACTGTCTGCTGTTAATATACTTGATATGTTGATTTTCTAAGTATAGTCAAAGATTCTAACACATTATGTGCTCACCCATTGATGAAAAAGGTTATGGCCTAATCACTAGAAACAACTCTGTATCCGAAGTCTCTTTCAATGCTAAAAAGGGTAGAAACTAAAGCTACTGATTCAGCTCTTGTGAAGAGAAACCTTTTGGAGGATTTTTCATCAGTAGGGGTTGCTAAAAAATCTAAGGCTGTTACTATAATAAGGAGAAGTGGAAGTGAACTAATGATGCTATGTGGTATTAGTTGGTTTTTTGAGATTATCTGGTTTGTTGAATTTTAACTGTTACGGCCATTTTATGTTTTTATTTTGTGGTTGGTAATGTTCAGGTTTATGGAATTTCTATCAATGTTGTTTTAGTTTTGCATAACCTTTTTTGTTATTTGTCATTTTATATCGCTTTGCATTTTGTAGGTTGTTTATTGGAATATATGGTGTTGCTGCTGTTTTTATGAAATGAGGTTATTCTTTTGTGGCACAGTTCACTGTTGGTGAACTCTGGGGAGGTCTATCCAATTGCAGTTCACATAATTGAAGTGCCTTGAAGATGTATTACTGTGGTTATTTAGGAAGAACTTAGTTAGTTTGGTGAATGTAGCTTGTGTGGTTTTTGTTGTAGTTCCTCTGTTTATATTTCTGCTTAAGTATGTTTTTTATTTGAGATAGTTGCCACAAACTTTTATTTTTATGTCTGCTATACAAATTGTATTTTTTTATTGCTAATTGTCTGCTTTATATTTATGTATATCATTTATGGTATTTAGATTCAGTATTTTGTGCCTAAAAGCATTTATATGAGCCAATTATTGATTTTATTAGTGATACTAATGGGAAAAAAAAAGCTATGGATTAATTATTGACCTGTTGATGTTGTTTCTTCAATTCTTTAATTTGCCAATTGTCCTTGACGCTCCAGTGTTCTTGATTTACCTATAACTCATAAAAGAAGAATGATTTTTTAGTTATCTTATTAAAAAATGGCAGTATAAATAACACATAATTGGTATCATTGTCTTAAGTTTCACAGAATATATCAAGAAACATGAAAAATATTAGTTTACTAATTAAACCTCAGTTAAAGAATACTTAGGTAATATTAGTAGACTAATTAAAAGATAATATTAGTAGACTAATTAAAAGATAATACATTTTTCCCTTCTTTTGAAAATAGAACAGAGCAACCGCAAGCTTTCATATAAAAAAATAGTGTTCTCAGTTCCGTAAAAAGGAACCTTTCTCAGAAAAAATAGCGTTTATATGCAGTTATATATAAAACATGAAAAATGCAAATGCATTGATCAGATAACCAAATGAGTACAAGATATTGAGATTGAAATAAAATCTGTAAAGAATTTTTATTCCCAATAAAATAGGCAATGCAAGAGTACAAGTCTAAGAACTATTAATCATTCTATTGTTATTATCAATCTTTGAAAGTATTATAAAATGGGATCTTTTACCTGTATAAGAGATCCATCCTCATTTCCAGTTCTAACCTTCAAATGTAAATAGCAAATAGCAGCTTAAAGAGAAATGAGAAAGCTTGCAACAGAAAACATGAATATGCAAATAAATGTATGGTTAGATTGCTGTAAATTATATATGTTTTTTACAGTAGTTTTTTTTTTTTGTTTGTTTGTTATAGTATGATAAAAAAAAATGATTAGTGATATATAATACTTCATTATGTAATTAGTATCAAAATAAATTACAGTTTGTAATTTAAAAGGAAACAAACTAGAATATATTGTAAACTGATTTTATAAATAATTATAATTATCCAACTAAATATTACATAACCGGAGAATCAAGCTGGAAATAATTAAAAAAATATATGTTAATTAAATAAATTAACAGATTAAATCATTGAACATAAATTCCAAAGAAAATATACGTAATCAGTAAATAAATACAGGAAAAAAATATTGTCTACAGATTTTAATGGTACAAATTTAATATTTTAGCTAGATATTTAAAATTTTAGGTAATAGAGTCTTATCTTTGCTTCTTTGTTCATATCCCTTTCAATTGCTTTTCCAGCTTCAAAATCCTTCTGCATGCTTACACTTATTTGGTCTATGTATTTATCTAAAAAGAGGTGAACAAATCAGTTAGGGTTTATGGGAAAATAGGTAAAACTATATTTATAGATTGTAAAATATAAAGAAAACTTACCTAATAGTGTAGGATCTTTCATCCGCAGCCATTGAAGACGATCTTTCTCAATGGAAATGTTTATGGGTACAAGGGTATGAATATGTGTAATGGGTTCGTTCGCGAGGTTAAAATGATGGAATTGCAAGCATATTCTCACTTTTTTTGGTGATACGTAGCTTGGATTGAGGTTTATGGTGAATGAATGGTCTTGGTTTCCATTTTAGTTGAGGGGGCGAGGGTTTTTGGGCAGCAGAGCGAGGAAGACGACGCGAAAATGGGGGAGGGAATTTGGGTTGAGTCTGATTGGTTTGGTATTTATATGTGGGGTGGTTGGGTCGGGTTTGGGCTTTGGTTTTGGGCTATATATATGAATTGGGCTTTGGTATTGGGCCCTGGATTTGAGCCTATGTGGGGGGCGAAAATTAGTTAAAATATTACATTCTAACAGAGGGTGTAGTACTTAAAAGAAATTATTTTTAAAGATTTGTTTTTTTTACTGTAATTTATTTTTGAAAAATTTATATTTTATTTTATTGATTTGAGTTATAATATTGCATTTTTGTGTAATTTTGAATTATTATTTATTGCATTTTTATGATTTTTTTAAAAAATTTTCTTTTTATCCTTAAAAAAATTGTCTAAAGATTATTATTTTACATCTAATTTAGATTTGTGAAAATAATTGTTTTGTAATAATGTGTGTTTATTCTAAAAAATTTTTAAAAGTATATTAAACAAATACTACACTCTGTCAGAGTCAATAGTACTCAAAAATCATTTTTTGAAAAAATTTTAAAATTTAAATTTACAATAGAATTTAATTCTTCGTACTATATTAGAATAGCTTGAATTTATTATTTATTTTTCGTATTAAAATTATCATAATATTACATGAATGAATTTTATAATATGCTCTATTTTGTGCATCACAAATTCACAATATATAAGATTAATTATGTAGCTTTTTGTACATGTTTTATACTTAATTTATTATTTGTCAGAAAATAATGAATTTACATGCAATCACATATTCATATAATTTAGTTAATATTGTATACTATTGCTTAATACTCTTAGAGTATATTCTTATATAATTTATCGAATTAATTTCGTGTATGGCACGGGTGAAATTTTAAATATTTTGTATTCAACTCTTTTAATATAGTTTATTATTTTTAGTAATTAACCACCTTACATATCAATTTATATTTTAATTACAAATGTTTATGTTCATAATTTTATCATATCAAATCAACATAATTTTTAAATAATAAAACTTTATAAATGAATAAACATCATATTTCCTTATTATATATGAAATTGAATAATATTAATAGTTTTTAATAACATAAAATTATTTTAATAAATATTTCAAATATTTAGTCTGTGCATCGCACGGGTGACATACTAGTTAAGGAAAAAGGAAAAGCAATCAAGAGAGTTCCAAAGAGAAAACAAATCTTTATAAAAGAGTTTACCCAAGAGATCTTCAAGGCTATGGAGATCTAAGTTCTCTTCTCCAAGGAGCTCCTACTTCTCTCTTAATCCTATCTAAACATAACCTAAAATGTAGAATGAAAAATGTGACAAAAGACTGCCTAAACCTAGCTGAAATGTCCCTTAAATACTAAAACATCGCGCAGATTTTCTGGTGCCGCCCCACGTCTGCCACACGCGTGTGGACTGGCGTGGACGGTTACTGGAATATTTCCACGCCAGCTCACACGCGTGTGAGGCTCGTGGGCGTGGTTTCTTCATTTTCGTTTCCTTTTTGTTGTTTCCGGTTTGGTCTTCGTGTGTTCCCCTGTGGATTGATTCTTCCCATCAACGATTTATGCTCTCTTTTGGTTCATTTCAGCCTTCATTCCTGTGGGAATTCTTGAAAGTACTCCACACAGAACTCATTTGCAATTTGTTAGTAAAATAGCATGTAAACACGTAATTGCACTCTCTAAGACTTATTTTTAGCAAGAAATCAACTTAATAAGTTATAGATAAATAGGTACTTTTGGCGTCTATCAAAGTTTCCATACTTTAGATTGCTCGTCCACGAGCAAATTGTACATTTAAAACCTTCTCATTTAGATGCCAAAAGTATTTATGCCAAACACATGCTCAATGATAATCATTCATTCAAAACACAATCTACCAGGAGATGTGAAATCCTTCACAATATGTCCAGGGAATGATAAAAATGTGCCATACACTGCTATGAATATTCAAACAAAGCGAAACCCCTGTTGGTCACATGTTGGACAGTTAATTAGTTTTCACAATATCAAGCATGCAGTCCAAAATTTCATTCACCTCTCATTGTGCAAAGGCCTCAAGCTGATCCCCCTAGTGGGAACGATGTACAAAACCTAATCAATCGGCCTCCCTTATCGCCAAAGCCCAACGTAAAAGTAAGTGAAAATAGATCCATGGGCCTCTCTCCGTTAGTGGCTTGGGCGGTTACTCATTTTTCTCACTTCCTAGGGTGACATCGTCAAGCAACCCGCCTTCACATGGAGTTCCATGCTCTTTTTTTTTTTTTTTTTTTTTTTCAAAGGCAGTGCAATGGGTGCTTGAATCCTAGCGAAGCGGCTTCCCTCATCTCAATTTTCTCATCTCCTAGGGCCATTTTATTGTGAACAACCGACGACAGATATAACATTTGTGTATTTAGGAGACTATGGTTGTTCACCACCTAGCGAGATGGCTTTCCTCGTATCTTAACTCGGGGATTGCCCTTTTTGCCTTTTCTACTCATTTCTCCGAACAACAACCCCTCATGCCTTTTACTTAGAAAAACAGGGATATTTCACTTAATGCTCACAGAAAGCTCTCCTTTTGCCCCATGTTCTATTCTCTGATTATTCAATTCCGGGCTTCGTTTAACTTATCTTTCTGAAATTAGGGGTTGCACACTCCCACTTCGAGAGATCCTTAACTAAGGTCTTTACAAAATATGAGGTGAATACCACACAAGCATACAACTTTTCAGAATTTTTAAAGGTCAAGGTAGGGGTACTTCCAAGGTTATTCAAAAAGTAAACTTTTTGGCATAGATTTAGCATTCTCCAAAGATAAAATGAATAACAACACATGCTTGTGGCTTGATTATTTTTCAAACAAATGAGATAGAGCTCTTAATTAAAATTTTCATTTCAAGCACAGTTATAGCTCTTTCCACACTTTAGACCAAACATCGTCCTCGATGTTGATGTAGAATGTAATAAAATAGAGAAACAACAAAACATGCATTTTTCCACACTTTAAAACGGAAACATGAGGTTCACATAATAGATAAACAAGGGATAAGAGGTAGATGACCTAGTAAGCATCCCATGTCATGTCGCTCAAAATGCTTGGATGGATGATTCTCATGTTCTTGCAACGAGATCTGCACGGAAATATGGAATCTACAAAAATAGAGAATTTCAGCTCGGATGTTATTTGACAGAATAAAGTAAAGAGAGTAATAAAACATAGTAAATAACGAGTTGCCTCCCGATCAGCGCTACGTTTAACGTCTTTAGCCCGACGAAAATGTCATGAAGATTGTGCTACTCATTCTCCCAGGGTATTAGCCTGCAACACTGGACTGTCCCTTTCGAATTTTCCATTCCATAGTATTTTCTTAACTTGGTGACCGTTTACTTTAAAAAGATCATTTTTCTGGATGCGTGATCTCCAAGGTTCCATAAGGAAATACTTTTGTAACAATGTAAGGCCCCGTCCATCTTGATTTAAGTTTTCCAGGAAATAGTCGCAGTCTGGAATTGAATAACAACACTTTATCTCCTTCAATGAATTCTTTGTTTTTCCTGATATGCATGTCGTGGTAAAACTTGGATCGCTCCTTGTAAGATCTAGATGTCTCATAGGCCAGTAAACGCCATTCTTCCAATTCATTCAGTTGAAACATTCGCTCTTGCCCTGCTATGAATAAGTCTTCATTTAGTTTTTTAATGGCCCAATACGCCTTATGCTCGATTTCAACTGGAAGGTGACATGCTTTGCCATATACCAATCTGTATGGAGTAGTACCTATCGGCGTCTTATAAGCAGTCCGGAAGGCCCATAATGCATCGTTAAGCTTGTCAACCCAATCCTTTTTATGCCGAGCTACTGTTTTTTTCCAATATGGCTTTAATATCTCTATTTGCATTCTCGACTTGCCCTGTAGTCTGAGGATGATATGGGACTCCTCCCCGGTGTTGTATACCTTGCTTTTGAAGTAATCTCCGCATAGGTACATTCCGGAAGTGTGTTCCCCTATCGCTAATCACAATCCGTGGTACTCCAAATCTTGTGAATAATCTTTTTAGAAATCTTGTTACACTTCTGTCGTCATTATTCCGAAGTGCTTCTGCTTCAACCCATTTGGAGACATAATCCACTGCAATAAGAATATATTTGAAACCTTTGGAGTCCGGAAATGGTCCTGCAAAGTCTAGTCCCCATATATCAAAAATTTCGCACGGCAGGATGTAGTTTTGCGGCATTTCGTCTTTTCCAGTGATATTCCAGTTCGCTGACATCTATCACAGTTTCTGACACAGATTTGAGCATCCCGAAATATCGATGGCCAGTAGAATCCTGCTTCAAGTGCTCTCCGAGCAGTTCGATTAGCTGAGTGATGGCCCATTTGATGCCATTCTCCAAGGATTTCATGTCCTTCAGCCTCTGTTACACAACGTCGAATTATTTGATCTGCGCACACTTTGAAGAAATATGGCTCGTCCAGAAGTAATATCGAGATTCTGCTATTAACTTTCTTCGGGCATGTGTATTCAGAAATTCTGGTAACTCTCCTCCTACAAGGTAGTTGGCTAGATCTGCGTACCAAGGTGTGAGATAGAGACCCATCAGTTTTTCCTCTGGAAAATATTCATTCACATCCCCAGTCATATCCTGTCCTTTCTCATACTCTAACCTTGATAAATGATCTGCTGCACTGTTTTCAACTCCTTTACGGTCCGCGATAGTCACGTCAAATTCTTGCAATAATAAAATCCATCTGATCAATCTTGGCTTTGCTTCTGGTTTAGACATAAGGAACCTGATAGCTGCATGATCAGTATGAATGACGACCTTTGACATTAAAAGATATGATCTAAACTTATCTAATGCAAACACAATTGCAAACAGTTCTTTCTCGGTCGTGGTGTAGGCTTGTTGTGGCTTAGTCAACATTCGACTAGCATAAGCGATAGGCTGAAATTTCTTATCATTTTTCTGTCCTAGCACAACTCCGACTGCGAAATTACTTGCATCACACATCAGCTCAAAACGTTGGTCCCATTTTGGTCCTACAAGGATTGGAGTATGTACCATGGCATCCTTCAAATTCTGGAATGCTTTCATCGCGTCCTCATTTAATTCAAACACTGCGTCTTTTTCTAACAGTTTGGTCAATGGTCTTGCAATTTTTGAGAAGTCTTTAATGAATCTTCTATAAAATCCCACGTGTCCCAAGAAACTTCTCAGGGATGTCACAATGTGCGGTGGTGGTAAGGTTTCAATAATTGTTGTTTTAGCTCTGTCAACCTCAATTCCTTTTTTTGAAATTTTGTGTCCAAGCACAATTCCTTCTGTGACCATGTAGTAGCATTTTTCCCATGATAATGCTAAATTCATTTGCTGGCATCGTTCCAAAACTTTTTCCAAATTTCCAAGGCATTCTTCAAAAGTTTCTCCAAAAATTGTGAAATCGTCCATGAAAACTTCCATGAAATCGCCAATGAAATCTTCAAAAATAGCCAACATGCAGCGCATGAAGGTGGCAGGGGCGTTACAGAGACCAAATGGCATTCTCCTGTAAGCAAATGTACCAAACGGACAAGTGAATGTTGTTTTCTCTTCATCCTCCAAGGCTACTGGAATTTGAAAGTATCCGCTCATTCTGTCCAAGAAACAGTAGTAACCGTACCCGCTCACTTTTTCAATCATCTGATCTATAAAGGGCAATGGAAAGTGGTCTTTACGGGTGGCTTCGTTGAGCTTTCTATAGTCAATACAGACTCTCCATCCAGTTATCTTTCTTGTAGGAATCAGCTCCTTGTTATCATTCTCAGTGACTGTGATTCCTCCTTTTTTTGGTACTACATGAGTCGGACTGACCCATGTGCTGTCCGAAATAGGGTAGATCATGCCGACACCCATAAGTTTGATCACCTCGTTTTTCACGACTTCAAATGTGTTTGGGTTAAGTCAATGCTGCGGTTGCGCCACAGGTTTGGATCCTTCTTCCAAAAGAATTTTATGTGTGCAAATGGCCGGATTAATCCCCTTCAAGTCAGTCATCCTCCAACCTATAGCTTCTTTGTTCCTTTTCAGCATTGTTATCAGTTGTTCTTTTCGTCTTTCTGAAAGATCTGTTGCAATAACAACTGGTAATTCTTTCCCTGTTCCTAAATAGGCATACTCAAGATGAGCAGGTAGAGGTTTTAATTCTCCTTCATGTATTATCTCATCATCTTCTTTCCTGTTCTCATTTTCAACATCATATTCCTCCTTAAATTCATCAAGTTCATCCCTGTCATTTCCAACCATTTCCTCCGAGACTTCACCAACAGAGTTTATATTCTCAACTTCAGAAACATAATCATTATTAAGTAAATTAAAACGATCAACCTCTTGGTGTAAAGCAATATGTAAAGAATTAAGTTCATGCTCAAAAGTACTTTCATTATAACTTTTAGCACCTAGGGGACATTCCCAATTAAAATCATGCATCTTAGCTTTAGGTACTTCGCACAGGTAATCAATTTCATCATGCACATAATCAAAGAAAAAGCATTCATCACTATCTAAAGGATATTTCATCATTTTAGTCACGTCGAAGCTAGCAGACTCGTCTCCTACACGGATAACGAGTTTGCCTTCTCCCACATCTATTAAAGCTCTAGCAGTCGCCAAGAAAGGTCTGCCCAAGATGAGAGGAATCTCCACATCTGGGTCCATATCTAAGATCACAAAGTCCACGGGAAAAATAAAATTATCAACTCGGACTAAAACATCTTCCACTATACCCCTGGGGTATTTGGTAGATCGGTCAGCTAATTGAATGCTCATGCGTGTGGGTTTAAGGGTTCCTAGATTCAACTGTCGATATAATGCAAAGGGCATTAGATTGATGCTAGCACCTAGGTCTGCCAAGGCCCTATTAAAAGTCGTTCCTCCTATATTACAAGGTATAGTAAAGCTTCCAAGGTCTTTTAATTTTCTAGGCACATCCTTATGTAATATAGCAGAACATTCCTCTCCTAGCACAACAGTAGCAGTTTCAGCTAATCTCTTTTTATTAGATAGGAGATCTTTAAGGAATTTGGCATACCTCGGCATTTCTCATAGTGCATCGATGAATGTCATATCAACGTGTAATTGGCGTAGCATTTGTAGGAATTTGTCGTATTTGGCGTTGTCGATATCGGTGCGGAATCTCTGAGGGAACGGAAGTTTTGCTTTCGGCACATGCGGTGGTTCTTGCATGATCTCTTTTCCTTTCCGAGAAGGTTGTGGTTGTATCTCTTCCTTCCTGAGTTCTTCTTCAAGTGCTCGTTCAGCTTGCGTTGAATTGGTGGTCTCTTCATTGTCCACTCGTGACTCTTCGGTTGGAATGGATTGCGGAGGAGGTGGGACAGTGTCTGGAAGTGCTCTTTCGCTTCTCAATGTTACGACATTTACATTTGTTTCTCCCTGGGATTGGATCATTTCCATAATTTTTACGAGGGTGCTTTCAACCGTTTGAAGCGGTGAAAGTGTCTCGTGGCGTAGTTCTTGGATTTCTCTGAGCATCTCTTTAGTAATGGTTTCCTTAAGTCTGGCATTCTCCTCCCTCGTTTCTTGGATGAAATCATTTAAACGTTGTACGAGGGTGGTTTGGTTGTTTTAAGGTGAAAGAGGCTGCTCTAGAGAAGTAGAAGAATAGGCACATGCACAAGCTCTGTCCACGTCCTCACCATGCGTGTGAGTCGGCGTGGAATTGTTCTAGTGAGCTCCCACGCCGGCGCACACGCGTGTGGATCTCGTGGCAGGATCACAGCTCGCAGAAATTTCAGAATTTTGATGTTTTGGCTCGTCGAAATGCATTTGAGGGTAATGAGAAGGTATCTCATGAGTAGGGTATCTCTGGGGTTGAAAATGTTGTGTTACGTATGCTTGTTCATGATAATAAATCGGTGGAGGAGGTAGTGAGTATGGGAAAGAAGGTGGGTAAGGAAAATGGTAGTTATGATAGTATTGAGGTGGCGGGTATGAAGGTTGGGGTGGTGAAGGATTGTAGAGATTTCTTCCGTATGGTATATGACTATGGTAAGCTTGATCATTAGGTGGCGGTGGATCCATGATTCTATTGAAGAATTCTTGCAAACAATTTTTCAAGCAAAGAATCAGAGCACAAGAGGTAGCTCCTTTTATAGATTAGCTCAAATAGTGTGTGATTGGGTGCGGAAGTGTAATTGGTAATAAAACAAGTCAAAAGAAAATAAAGTAAACAAGTTATCCAAACGATTCAAGATAGTAAAACTTTAAATTCACCGTTTGCCATCCCCGGCAACGGCGCCATTTTGACAAAGATGTGCATGTGGTGAGTGTGAATGTGAAGGAGGTATGAAGGGTGTTAAAACGAAGAGTCATGAACTCCCTGAGTGTCGTATCTCTCGCGGATGGCAAATTGGAGAATATACGGCTTTGCTACCTTGGTTTGTTTGAATAACGTTAAGATGGATCATGTGGATTTTGCTAAAAAGGATTTGTTAAGAGGGCAAAGGTTAATGAAATAAAGAAGTAAACAAAGGGAAATGAAGGCGGATGGGGCTAAGATGTCATGGAGATTGGTTCAAGCATAAGGTAGAGTATTGATTTCCTTTGAGTTACGATTGAAGGAGCTTGGAACATAGTCCTGAGTGGCGTCACACTCAAGCTCCCAATCCTCAGTCGGTTGGGGAATTTTATCAAACACTTTGTCTACAAGTTCCCTCCGGATCTCATCTTCTCAGATTAAGAGCGGGAGATGTGAGTAGTGGGCTACATCTCTTTGCGATATCTCGCCAAAGAGATGATCATATACTCTTGGAGAGATCGGGGCCCTCGATCCAACAAGATCATACAAAACATACACACAGATTCAACATTCCCCAAAGAAATCAAAACTCATTAATCAAATTAGATCATGAACACCAATCATCCATTCAATCTAGCCCCTATCCTAGGGATTAGGCTCTCATAGGCTTTAGCAACATCAAAGCATCAAAATAGAAAAGCATATCTACAAGATCAATATAAAAAGCAAACAACTTTAAGGAAAAAGGAAAAGCAATCAAGAGAGTTTCAAAGAGAAAACAAATCTTTATAAAAGAGTTTACCCAAGAGATCTTCAAGGCTATGGAGATCTAAGTTCTCTTCTCCAAGGAGCTCCTACTTCTCTCTTAATCCTATCTAAACATAACCTAAAATGTAGAATGAAAAATGTGACAAAAGACTGCCTAAACCTAGCTGAAATGTCCCTTAAATACTAAAACATCGCGCAGATTTTCTGGTGCCGCCCCACGTCTGCCACACGCGTGTGGACTGGCGTGGACGGTTACTGGAATATTTCCACGCCAGCTCACACGCGTGTGAGGCTCGTGGGCGTGGTTTCTTCATTTTCGTTTCCTTTTTGTTGTTTCCGGTTTGGTCTTCGTGTGTTCCCCTGTGGATTGATTCTTCGTTTCAACGGTTTATACTCTCTTTTGGTTGATTTCAGCCTTCATTCCTGTGGGAATTCTTGAAAGTACACCACACAGAACTCATTTGCAATTTGTTAGTAAAATAGCATGTAAACACGTAATTGCACTCTCTAAGACTTATTTTTAGCAGGAAATCAACTTAATAAGTTATAGATAAATAGGTACTTTTGTCGTCTATCAATGTACTCCCACTTGTGTTGTGTGTTCAAATTTGATTGGGAAAGAAAAAAAGAATTGATAAATATCATGACCCCCTACTAAATTAAGTGGAGAATAAAAAATGAGAGTAGGATTTGTGAGTTCATGTAAAATTATTCTTCCTTTTTTTTTTTTTTGTTGTAAAAGAATTACTATTTTTAATATCACAAATTTCTGAATATATAATTAAGAGTTCTATTACATGGACTCTCATTTTCTACTCTGTTACTTTTACTTCTGAATATGATAGGTTATTTTCATCCTATGGGTCCCAAAAAAAATGTCAACATTAATTTTTTGTGTGAGAAAATAAAAGTAAGAAGTATAACTTTGAAGTCTAAGTAAAATTTTTTTTATGATTAAATCAAAACTTATTGATGGGTCAGTCACGACCATTCGAGGAAGGAAATAATGATTTACTCATTCAACTTAGCTTGCGTCACTTGCCCTGTTGCCCATATAGAAGTTGACCACGACACGACTTGTTCTTCAAAATAAATTATACTCCGTAGTACTACTACTTTGTAGGTCCTTGGCTGCTGCACTATGTACCCTTCTTTCTTTGAATCCTCTCCTGAGAAAAAGATACAAACTCAAAGGACAAATGGGTTGTTTTTTTTTTTTTGTTTTTTTTTTTTGTTTTTTTTTTTTTT
>CP025658.1:17269564-17326976 GCA_003576665.1 Ipomoea trifida | reverse complement strand
GACAATAAATTCATTGCTGACTTTAAATATTTCTGAACAATTTTCAAGAATATTCGATTTGAGTTACAACAGTTTGCCTAGCGATTTAAAGGGTTGTTTTTTGTATTTGGGAGTTTTTCATGAAGATTGTGAGATTCCAATTAAAAAGCTTATTAGGTTATGGATTGCAGAGGATTTGTGGGGCATAGCAAGAGGCTAGAAGAAATATGCAGAGGTTATTTGCAAGATCTTATTGATAGAAGTCTAATTATGGTTCATAGGAGAAGCTTTGATGGAAAAATTAAGACTTGTAAGATGCATGATCTGTTACATGAGTTGTGCAGAAAAAAGGGTAAATTTGAGAACCTTTTGTACCTTGAAAGTAAGGGTAGTAGCGATCGTTTTGGTCGCTATATTCGATTGGGTGGTAGCCGTTGGTTAAGCCTTAAAGTAGCAATTCCAGCCTTTCATTTGATCATTTCTTCAGAGGAATGTCGTTCTATTTTATGTTTCAATATGGCTGTAAATTGTGACCGTGAATGGTATTTGCTGGCCGACTCTTTTAAGAAGTTAAGAGTGTTAGACTTGAGCAAGATTAAGTTTGCATCAGGTATGCCTCCAGATATTACAGATCTTATTTTCCTAAGGTACCTAGCACTAGCCTCATGTATGGTTCTAAACTGTATACCTTTGTGGAAGAATTGGAATCTCCAGACCCTACTTGTCACAGAAGATGACAATGGTGCCCGTAGGCTGCCTCCTGGAATTTGGGACTTGCCACAGCTTAGGCATCTTGAAATCTACCATCAGATTTCTATTGATCTTCCAAAAGTGATTCGAGAAGATCTGCAAACACTTTATTGGTTGTGTATGTCAGAGTGTACAATGGAAGTGTTTTCCAGAATCCCAAATGTTAAAGAGCTGGGAATAATTGCATCATCAGCATCACAGGGTTTAGATAACTTATGCTGCAGTTTGAAGGATCTTGAGAAGCTAAAAGTCATAGGCTCTTACCATCGTTTACACCTCCCTCCACATATAGAGGCCAAAAATTTCCCACAAAAGCTTCAGAAGTTGACATTTGAGAGAACTCTTATACCATGGGAAGCCATGAGTATTATTAGTATGCTGCCCAATCTGGAGGTACTTAAACTCAAAAACTTTGCGTGTGTGGGAGAAGAGTGGGAACTAATTGAAGAAGGTGGCTTCCCCAAGTTAAAGGTTTTGCTCATTTCTGTCACTAATTTGAAGGAGTGGAAGGCAAATGTTGACACTCCTTTCCCAAAACTCGAACGCTTACTCTTAAGAAATTGCTTTGAGTTGAAAGAGATGCCAGAGTGGATTGAAAATGCCATCACACTCCAGTTAATTAAGTTGGAGTATTGCTACGCTTCCCTTGTGGGTTCTGCTCAGAGGATTAAAGAAGAGCAGCTTGACTACTATGGAAATGATATGTTAGATGTAATTCACTCCAATACTCGACCAGGTTTGTCTCTCAATTAATTTTTTTTCCTATATTAATTAAACTTCAATTAGTACATGTTCTATCTTTCGATAATTAATTTTTATGATTAAATCTAGATGATGAGGATCATGCTAAAGAAGAAGATCGTTCCAATGAACAAACCTGTGAAGTTGAAAGCGTCTGCCATGATTTGACAGTAAGTTAGCTCTTCTGATCTTTACTGCATGTACCATTTATATTGATGGACATTTATTTTCATCTACAGCATGTACCATTTATACTGATTATATTGATGGACATTTATTTTCATCTACTGCATGTACCATTTATATTGATTATATTGATTGGCATTTATTTTCACCTATTGCATGTACTTAATTTTGTATATGTTTTTTTTTTTTTTTTGTACTTTAATTCAGTATACAAATTTCACAAAAACTTCACAGCATTTTAAATGGAGTTTTCTTCGCACTTTTGGTCCCATGAGTATTGTAGTGTAGTACTAATGTTGATCTACAACTTTCAAAATTTGCATAATTAGTTCACGAATATTAATTTTTTAACTCAAATGGTTCCTCCTGTGAAATTTCCATCAATTTTTCACTGAAATTTTTTTATCCTTTATAGCAAAAATATAATGGCATTTTCACTGGAAGGACTATTTGCTAAGAAATTTATACTTGTGGAACAAGTATGCAAGGGAAATTTGTCGATATGACCAATATTTTTAGTGTCACAACAGCCGTGGGGCCAAAAGTACGGAATTGGGTTTGGACTTATATTGGAGAAAACGTGGTGGTAAAAGAAAAAAATTAAATCATTATACCCCTGCTATAATCCGGAAATAATTATTTCGATGAAAAATTGGCAGAAATTTCACCAGAATGACTATTTGTGCTAAAAAATTTGATACTCAAAAATCAATTATGCACGTTTTGAAAGTTGTGGATTAACATTGTTAGTGCCACAATATTTGTGGGACTAAAAGTGCAAACAACTCTTTTAAATATCCTGCGTCAAAAAAAAAAAACTCTTTTAAATATCTTATATTATGTTTTGTGCAGAGCCTTTGGTTTGAAGCAAGGAAGCTAAGGATCACCTGGGGTCATGATGATAGGTATTGGATTTGGACTTTTGACTCCGACTCCAGGTATGCAATGCAATATTAAGTAACTATAATATTAAGGAAGGATTGCATATATTGTTCAATTTCTCTATTATGTATGAATGTAATGTAACTTTGTTTAATTGTGTATAGGCATGAGGTTGCGAAGCTTAAGAAAGTTAGCGCATTCGATATCGGATTAACGTTTGACATTCGGTGCTTAAATAAGATGAGTTGTTACTCTGCATATCTTGTATTCAAGCTTGAGAATGGAAGCTATGAAGATGTTTATACAGCATTGGCAGCTGTGAGATATGAGAAGGACAATGCCAGATACGGTTGGATGAACAAACAGAATTGGCACAGTAATACATATGAATATCCGAAGATGGAAAGTGTAAGAGTGGAGGGAGGAAATCATAATATTATTACGGTATAGAAACTAATCTATTACTTTGTTCTATATATATATAAATATATAGATACTGGTTCAAATGAGAACAAAGCTTTCTATGCGGCCGATGCGGATTATTGCAGGTATGCATATATGCACCATAATGTTTGAAAATGTACCAAAATGAAATGCACAACTGTATCACACACACAAAAAAATACACCATATCTAATGGTACATTTTTCAACACTTTGTAGTGCATTTATGCATACCTAATGATTGAAAGTACTATTCGCAAGGGAATCTGACCATCAAAATAAATAACTATTAATAGAATAACTTATATTCCTCATCGAATTATATATGATGTCTCTGGGTGTCCTTCAATTTTTGTCCTTCAATTCCTCCTCCTATATATACTTGAATTATGAGGCAAAGTGTATATATATATATACTCTCAGGTCTTTCTAGCAAAGAAAAAATCTTATGGAGATTGCGGTCAGTTTCCAGAGAGTCGTTCTGATGGGTGGATGGAAATCAAGCTCGGAGACTTTTACGTTAGTAGTGGGAATGAGGGTGATGTTCAATTACGATTGTGGCATACATCAAATCAACGTTGGAAGTCTGGTTTTGTTGTTAGGGGCGTTGAAATTCGACTAGCAAACTAAGGAGATTGTTTTTGGCATTTCTATTTTGGTTTGTTTTAGTCTATGTGCGTTGTACTACTTGTGTTGATGCTCTAAGTGGCCGGGATGTATGTTTACCAATTTTAAAAGCTTGTTGACTTATGGTTTGTTTTAGTCTGTGTATTGTAATACTTGTGTTGAAGCTCTAAGTGGCTGGGATGTATGTTTACAATTTTTAAAAGCTTGTTGACTTATGGTTTGTTTTAGTCTATGTGTGTTGTAATACTTGTGTTGATGCTCTAAGTGGCTGTGATGTACGTTTACATATTTTTAAAAGCTTGTTGACTTTGAATAAGTGTAGATGTGAGTGTTGAGTTTGTCTGATATAAGAAATACGAATTTGTCTCATATAATAAATATAAGTTTGTCTTATATAAGGAATGTCTATGAATACATTGATTGTATTTTTAGGTGTGGATCACCATCACAATTAATAAAAGAATAATTTCACTCATTTGGACATAGGCAAATTGACGAACTACATAAATCTTATCTTCTTTACTATCTGTCATTATTATTGTTACTTGCTCTTGTTAATCACATCGCATATGTTGGTTTTATCAACCACGGATGGTCGAACGGCAAACCAACACCACCGAAAAATCGACTAACACTTATCAAAAATTAGAGTAACTTTTCAGCCCTCTTTGTATTATAAATTGCCTTTGAGTACAGTGAATTGTTTATGCCTCTCTCAAGGCCTTTGAACTCCTATTTATACATGCTAGGAGGGATTTCTCCCTTTGGAAACTCTAAAATACCATATTCAAGTTAGGAAGTCTTTCCTTATTACATTTGAAAACTTTCCTAATCTATTTTGATCTTTCTTCCATATCTCCCGCGCTTCACCGCAAAACTCTTTTAGGAAACCTCCTTGACCGCCTTTCTCGCACCGCCTTCTTTACCTCGGCCACGGCTTCTAAGTCGGCTTGATCGACTCTTCTCCCTCGATTCTTTTAGATCTTCAGGTGCCTTGCCACCACTATAACAAACCCTCGGCCAACCGACTTATCATCGACCGACTCACACCGCATTATCGTACCTTCCTCCGGGTCCTTCAAGCTCGGCTTCTCCTATCTTCGCATTTCCTTGATCGTCCTAACTACTTATACCGAGCTACTAGTACCGAGCCTTAGCCTATCCCCCATCATCTATTCCCTCATTTTCCCTAGCCACGCAAAGCACAACTTAGGGAAATGCTTTTGCTTCTTTGTCCTTAGAGAAAAGTTTGCTCCCCAATCCTTCACTTTCCCGAGTTATGCGAAACACGACTTGGAAAAGTATTGGTAACTCAGTTTCCACCATTATCCCATCCTCGTCACACTTTAGCTCTTCCGCCTGGTTTGCTTAAAGAAAGTTTTTACTCCCCCCCCCCCCCCCGCCCCCATCCCCAGTCCCTCACTTTCCCGATTTACGCGGAGCACGACTCGGAAAAGTACCTGCATCTGGGTCTGGGTTTTCTTCCTACGATGGCCATCACTCGTGCCTTCCCGAGCTTTCACCTTTTCATTCTATCTTCTCCGGTCCCATTATCGGTCAAGTCTGGTGCATTTAATTCCCTTCGATCCTTATCTTTTGCCGAACAGTGAGCATCTAACACTATAACATCAACTTAATTACGTTCACTCGAGTGCAACTGCCAGTTGTCATTTTCAAGGCGAACTTCCTTCTATAAATAGTTTTTTGCTACTTCCATATTTGCTCATTCGCCTATGTTCCAAATTTTGATACACTATAGTTTCTTTTTGGATACACTACAGTTTCAAATGGAATTACACAATAATATTTGACACCACATTATCAGTTTCATTCTATAAACAATGTAGTTTCTTTCCAAAAACACTACAGTATCATTTCAATTACTATAGTTTCATTTAATATTTTTTAGGACATAACGCGACACCACCTTATCGGTTACATTTTACACACCATACAGTTTCTTTTAACAAACACTATAGTTTCTTTTTGAAAATACTACAGTTTCTTTGATCAACATAGGCAAACATGTGTTTTCACCCAGTCAGTTTTATTTTATAAACCCCGTAGTTTCATTATTTCGAAAGCTTAGTATCATTTTAAGTATGGTATAATTTTTTTTGAATAATACACATGTGATTTTTGTTCAGATTCGACAATAATATTATATGTTTTGTAATATGATTGTCACTGCATGTTTTTTGGTGGGAAACATTAATTAATGCATGTGTTGCAATGACAGTAAAAAACCTATATCAAACTTCAGCTCACGCAAAATAGGTGAATAGTTTAATGCTTGACAATGGGTTTTACCTGTATTGAAGCTATGCTACTGCAATGGTGTTTGAAAGTGGTAGAATACGGCGAGGAAACTGATGAAAAAGGCAGGGAAGAACCACGGTGAAAATGCTAGCTTTGGAGAAGACGATAAGTTTTTCTTGCTTAGTTGAAAAGAAAGTGGAAACAAACGTTGCCCTTTTGATTTTATATTTAAAAAAAAAAATTAGAGCACTAATGCACATCGCAACTTCGTCGACGGAGGTAAACCGCTGTCGTTTCGTTTAATTAATGAACAATTGGCGTTTTAGGACCATGGTCCACCTTATAATGACTGCCCATTGACGATTCAGAATGGTGCTACTTACATTTGTTAATGATGTTTGTTGTACGCCCTTTTATTCTCAAATCTCCATCACTGTATTTAATCATTCTCACAACATTAAGGGAGTCTGTCTCCACTTCCACAATTCTAAAACCTTTCTCCCAAACCAGCTATAAGCCACGCATGATTGCCCAACTTTCCAAATGATACCCCGAGCTGCAGGTTCCAATATTCTCTTAGAAACCTGTAATCCATCTTCCTTTATCATCTCTCACGATGCTCCTAGCACCCGCTTGACTATTTCTACAGTTGACAATAACCCATCACAACTAAGTTTCATCCAGTTATTAACTATACAAGACCGCCAAGTAGTTTGTAGCTCAATGGCACCTTGATGCATTCATATTTTATTTTTTTTCCTAATTTTGTGCTAGTGACTATTTATTGCCATTGCCACCTAGCCTATTGTATTTAAGGGGGCTTAAGGCTTGAGTTTAGGACATCATTTTGGAATTTGAATTTTGGATTGTCTGATGTCATAGAAGAGCTCCAGTATTCTTCAATTTATTTATCTGTTCACTAGCCTTGTTCTTTCTACCTGCAATCACAGCATCCCGTTCGCCGCCCGTGACGCGTTCTCAGGCTTCCGAGCACGTAACACACCTCTATGGCTATGACTCTGTTTGGCAGAGCTTATTTAGGAGCTTATAGCTTATTTTAAGCTACTAATAAGCTATAAGCTCTGTTTGGTAATGTTCTCAAAATAAGCTAGTAGCTTAAAATAAGAGCTTATTTTGAAACGCTACTTGGGGTAGCTTTTCAAAATAAGCTAGTAGCTTTTTAACTTTTTTCCATCTTTATCCTTATTATTTTAAATAAATGACATCCTTTACCCCTCTCAATTAAAACCCTTTTGACATTTTCTTTTCATTATGTTTGATTGTAATTTCAGTTTGATATTTATGTTTGAACATTAATTTTTGTATGAATTAATCTTATGAATTATAAATATTTTTTTTACTTTATATATTTTCAAATATATGTTGTTACTCTATATTTTATTTAAATATATTGATTTCATTATTTTATATTTTAATATATAAAAAAAACTATTTAAATTTAAAATTATTTAAATTGTATGAAAATGTCCTTTTTAGTCTTTTTACATTTATCAGCATATCAAAAAGTTAATTTTACCAAACACTTTTAAGCATAACAGCTCTTCAGATTTCAGCTTTGAGCTTATAGCTTTTCAGTTTTCAGCTACTTTTCAGCTTTCAGCTATCTTTTCAGTTAGGTTTGCCAAACATAGCCTATGTTTGGCAGAGCTTATTTAGGAGCTTATAGCTTATTTTAAGCTACTAATAAGCTATAAGCTCTGTTTGGTAATGTTATCAAAATAAGCTAATAGCTTAAAAAATAAGCTAGTAGCTTTTTAACTTTTTTCTATCTTTATCCTTATTATTTTAAATAAATGATAAATGATATCCTTTACCCCTTTCAATTAAAACTCTTTTGACATTTTCTTTTCATTATGTTTGGTTGTAATTTCAGTTTGACGTTTCTGTTTGAACATTAATTTTTGTATGAACTAATGTTATGAATTATAAACATTTTTTTTTTACTCTATATATTTTCAAATACATGTTCTTACTTTATATTTTATATTTTTTTTTTTGAAAACCAAAATCAAAATGGTAGATTAAAACAAATGGGCAATAGAGTTAGGAGGAACATCCTCCCAATACATCGGAGCATCCTGAGAAGAAACCGTAGATGCTAGGATATGCGCCCTAGCATTAACTGTTCTAGGAATTAAATGTACTGAACACGAACTAAAAGAGGATATAATAGATTTGGAAGCCTCTACTGAGTAGGCAACATAAGAGTAGATATCAACGTGTGGTGATGTCAATAGAGACCGTAATGTAGAGCAATCAGTGAATACGTGCACCGAATCCACGCCTCGATCCTTAATCCATGAAAGAGCCTCCTTACAAGCTAATGATTCCGCCATGAGAGGTGAAAAACATGTCGGAAGTTTGGATGAGAAAGCTGCAACAAAACTGCCATCTTGCGTCATAAGGACCGCCCCCACGGATGCCGCTTTGGTGTGAGGGCTGAATGCTGCATCGAAATGGCAATGCATGGGCTGGAGTATAGCATGTGCTGGAAGGGTTGATACTAGCGAGGCAGCAGCAGCCAGCTGTGGGGGATGAGTCGGCAGCAACTGTTCGGCGGCCGAAGATGTGTGGACTCGACGCCATGCCAAAACCGCAGCTTCGGCCGATTTCCAGACTACCGCCGGTCGGGGCAACTTCTTCTCCCACACCGCAAGATTCCTTGCTCTCCAAAGTTGGTATAAAACTGCTATCATCATAAATAAATTATCATGTGTTAGGAGGTTGACAGCATCATGAAACCATGCACCAAAATCATCCCCTATAATGTTTGGTAAATGCAATGAGGACTCATGCCATACAAATTTTGCATAATCACACAAAACTAATGAATGCATGGTAGTCTCATGCATTAGACCACACATTGAGCATGTTGGATCCAACTCTACTCTCTTTAAAATCCAGTTGGTAGTGGTAGGCAAGACATTAGATAAAGCTTTCCAGAGAAATAATTTCCATTTTGAAGGGCACCTAATTTTCCAAAGATGTAGCCATTTATCATAACTCCCAAGTAGCACCTCCATCTCTCCCATAATACGCCTATAACCATCCTTCACAGTATAACAACCATGCGTGTCATTTGGCCAATACCAAGAATCCTTATAATGTGGTGTGACAGGTACTCTTAAAATACGATTAACATCAGTACCAATAAACAAGTCCTGTAGGATTGAGATATCCCATGTACTTGTATCGGGGTCAATAAGACCTGAAACCACCGAACCCTGCAACGTACTTGGCATGGGGGTTTGAATTAAAGAATTAGGCTCATCTGGTAACCACGGGTGCCCCCAGATGAGAGTATCATTCCCATCCCCAATTCTTCTTCTCACACCACTACAAACCAATTCATGAGCTGCCATGATGCTTCTCCAGCAGAAGCTTGGGTTACCTCCTAAACCAGCATCAATAAAAGAGGTTTTGGGAAAATACCTGGCCTTATAAACCTGAGTCACCAGTGAATGGGGCCGTGTTAGAAACCTCCATGCCTGTTTGCCTAACATAGCCAGATTGAAAGCCCTCAAATCTTTAAAACCCAAACCCCCATATTTTTTGGGCACACACAATTTATCCCAAGCCTTCCAGTGAATACCTTTCTCGTTTCCAGAACCCCACCAATATCTGTTCATGGCTCTTTCAATAGACAAACAAACCGATGCTGGAAGTAGAAAGACACTCATTGAAAAGGTTGGCATTGATTGAGCCACACTTTTCAGGAGCACTTCCTTACCTGCTTGGGAAATTAACCTTTTATTCCATGAGCTAAATCTCTGTTTAATCTTGTCTTCGACATACGAGAAAACTGCCCTTTTTTCCTTTCCAATAAATGATGGGAGACCCAGATATTTACCAAAATTAGGGGCCTGTATGACTCCCAAAACAGAAGCTACCTCCTCCCTTACAGGTCCTGCAGTATTCCTGCTAAAACACACACTGGATTTATGAAAATTAACTGCCTGCCCCGACATACCTTCATAATCAACAAGGCATTGTTTGATTGCTTCTGCCTCCTGAACATTTGCCTTGAAAAACAACAGACTGTCATCTGCAAAGAACAGATGTGAAATAGATGGGGCACCCCTCGCTACTCTGCAACCATGAATAGCCCCTCTAGCCTCTGCCTGTTGTAACAACAATGAAAGGCCTTCAGCACAAATTATGAATAAATAGGGAGACAAGGGATCCCCTTGTCTAATGCCTCTTGTGGGAATTACCTGACCAGCACTTCTTCCATTGACCAGAAAATTATATGAAACAGTTGTGACACATAACATTATTAATTCAATCCACTGATCAGCAAACCCCAAAACCGTAAGCATATGGCGCAGAAAAGCCCATTCCATACGATCATATGCCTTTGCCATATCTAGTTTTAGGGCCCCCCAACCTCCCACACCACACTGTTTCCTACTCAGATAATGTCCCACCTCTGCTGCAATCAAAATGTTGTCAGTTATGAGTCGATTTGGAATAAAAGCACTCTGGGAGTCAGAGATAATATTCCCCAGAAGAGATTTCATTCTGTTTGCCACCATCTTGGCCATGATTTTATAAACCACATTACACAAGGCAATGGGCCTTAGATCAGACACCAACTCCGGGCCAACCTTCTTAGGGATCAGGACTACATTAGTATTGTTCAAACCATTCGGAAAAGAACAAGTATTCAGACAATTTAGCACAAAATCAGTGACATCCTTTCCAACCACATCCCAATAATGTTGATAGAACCCCGGATTCATTCCATCAGGCCCAGGGGCTTTATCAGGGAACATTGAGAATAAAGCAGCTTTTACCTCCTCCGGTTGAAAAGGTTTAAGCAAAGCCTCATTCTGATCATGTGTAACCCGGGGAACAACAGATGCAGCAAACGAACTCAAAGACGAAACAGAGCCAGATGATGCAAATATCTCAGTAAAATAATTAAGCACAACAGCATTCAACTCATCATTCTCAACCCACATGCCAGAATTATTCTTTAAACGAGATAAAATATTCTTTTTTTTTCCGAGCAGAGGCATACCTGTGAAAGAACTTAGTGTTTGCATCCGCATTTTGCAGCCAATGCTGTTTTGCTCTTTGGCGCCAGAAAATCTCCTCCTGTCTCTCCAACCGGCACAACTTAGACTCGACCTCCTGATATTTAGACAGAGAACCAGAATCAAGACGGCCCTGAAGCTGAGCCTGTTCCTTTTTCAAGATCCTGATTTTCTCCCCAAACTTATGGAAGTGGTCTCCACCCCAACTCTGAAGCTTCTTGCCACAAAATTGTAGACAATTCAATAAACCACCCCCTCTCCCCTCATGCCACGCAGCCTCAACCTGCTGCCTACAACCCTCATCATGAATCCATGCCATCTCAAACTTAAATTGTCTTGTCATATCAGCAGTAGAGAACCCGCATTCCTTAACCCCCAAAAAGAGGGCAGAGTGATCGGAATTACGAGTTAGAATATTAGTAACACTAGCGGCTGGAAGAAGGTCACACCAATCTGCCCGAGCCAAGACTTTGTCAAGTCTCTCCTCCATCCACTCCTGCGTGCCCTTACCCCTTTCCCAAGTAAACTGATGACCTTGCATGGGCAACTGGACCAACTCACAATCATCTAATGTCTCCCCAAAACCGCGTAGGAGACTATCAGGATGTGGGTTACCCCCTCTCTTCTCATAGTGAAATAGAAGATCATTAAAATCTCCCAATATAGCCCATGGCAAAGGTGATCTCCCTGCTAAAGATCTCAGAAGGTCCCACGCAGCACTCCTTCGACTCCTCTCTGGAAAGCCATAGAAACCTGTCATTCGCCATGTCCCTAAACCAGTCACACAGACCTCCACATCGACATGATTAGATGAAAAGCTCAACAACCTGGCAGTATTGTTCTTTCTCCAAAACAAAGCTAAACCACCACTGCGACCAACAGAGTTAACGTAGAATAAACCTTCAAAACCAATCTTAACCCGGAGCCGTTCCGCATGATCCCGGGCCACTTTAGTCTCCATGAGGAAGACAAACTCAGGCTTCTTACGGGACACTAAGTCCACAACCTCTCGAACTGTACGTGGATTGCCCAAGCCACGACAGTTCCAACTCAACGTACTCATGATGATGGGCGGGCCTGGGAACCAGTGCCCGCCACCTGCAAGTTTTTTGGAACCTCGGTCATGACAACATCCACAGTACCAGTCCCCTGCCGCCTCATGCCGCTACCAGAACCCTCACGCCTACGCTTGGAAACTGCCACAACCGCTACATCTCCAACCGTACTCTGCGGCACGGATGAGCCCGTCACCGGCGACTCACGGCTGGCCGAAGTGGAACCGTGCCCTTCCTCCTCTCGCGGCCGACCCCCTACCGGCACCAGCCAACTATCTCCAACACCCCGCGGCCCCCGCCTTGAACCCGCACGGAGCTCCGGCCCGAAGGGATACTGATCAACCGGAATCTTTGCCTCACGAGCTTTCAAGCAGAACTTATGCACATGGCCCATCATACCACAAAAGAAACAAAAACTGTGCAGTCGTTCGTACTTAAACGATATCCAGCTCCAAGTCTTATCCCGCTTCAACAATTTCATGCGTCTTTTAATCGGTTTGTCAACCGGTAAAGCCACACGTATACGATAAAAATCCAGCCACGGCGCCCCTGCAAAACGCTCATCATGCTTAACAAAAGAGCCAAGGTAATTCCCTATCTGTTCAAGGATTATACTGGAAGTATATCCAAACGGTAAATCATGTAGTTGAACCCACATGTCAACCGTATCAAGAGAGACATTCCCGGGCAGCATACCATCCGGCATAGCTCGACAGATCAAAGTAAAATTCTCATACGACCAAGGGCCCTCATCCAATACGTACTGAAGGTCTGACTCGTGGAAAAATACGAACATAAACAAGTTTGGTTGAAGTTCAGTTACTTGTACGCCTTTCACCGGTTGCCAGACAGAAGCGAGAACTTGGCGCATATACTCGAGTTTTATTAACTTTGATGACAGAAACCGGCCAACCATTGGCCAAGTTGGTTGTTCTACGTCGCTCACCCCGCCAATGCCATCGAGATTCGGCTCAAACACGGCGTCCTCCTCCTCCAAAGCCATGTCAGCCCACCGTGTCGTGAGCCTGCCAACAGCGTCGTCCGAAGCAGAAGCCATGCACACACTCTCGCCGAAAGCAGCAGAAGGAAACGCCGGTCAATCAACCGGAAAAACAAGGAAAACGTCGGAAAAAACCTAGTAAAGACTAGGAAAAAAGAAGAAACCCTAGCAAACCCTAGGGAGAGAATACCTTTGATTACACTTGCATTATTATATATTTTATTTAAATATATTGATTTCATTATTTTATATTTTAATATACAAACAAATCTATTTAAATTTAAAATTATTTAAATTGCATGAAGATGTCCTTTTTAGTCTATTTACATTTATCAGTTTATCAAAAAGCTAATTTTATCAAACACTTTTAAGCATAACAGCTAGCTTAACAGCTCTTCAGATTTTAGTTTCGAACTTATGACTTTTTAGTTTTCAGCTACTTTTCAGCTTTCAGCTACCTTTTCAACTAGGTTTGTCAAACATAGCCTATAGCTCTCCCGAATAGGAAGTCATAGGTTTGAACTCTAGTGGGGACTCTTTCTGCGGTTGAGATTAGGTATATAGATTTTAGAGCATATATAATTTTGTAAGAAATACAAAATAAAAGAACTGTTGACTAACCATCCACTAATATACAAATTAAAAATGAACATTTAAAAATGGAGCAAGCACAAGATTCCCTTCTTTAAATAAAGAAATATTGCAATAAAAAAAAGCATAATAATCTATGCATGTGTTCTCACTTTCTATTCCATTTTTACTCCATGCTGAGGTGTCATCTTGATTGATTTAAATAACAAAGTGAATGTTCAAAAAAAAAAAAAACAAAAACAAAGTGGGACACTGTTTTTTATTCATTGACTTTATTTACTCTGTACACATTGTGAGAATTATACTTCATGGAGTACATATATGATTTTTTGTAAAAAGAAAAAAAAAGTTTAAAAAATGAACATTAGAAAAAGAGCTAGTGTCCACACTAAACTACCTTATTTGCTTAATTTTCTAATGTTATCAATGTCAACTTGAACTCCGGAGTTTATGATATCAAAGCTGTCAGTCCAATGTTATCAATGTCAACCTGAAATCCGGAGTTTTGAATGATTAAATCACTTAAAAATAGTTAGCTGAGTATGTCAGCTTAAATACGTTATTATGCACGCTACATTCAAGAATTATCTATTATATTACATTACTATATAAATTATTTTTTAAAATATAAATATCAAATTTATAAAAATAGTATGTCTGTATGTCAGCTTAAATACGTTATTATGCACGCTACATTCAAGAATTATCTATTATATTACATTATTATATAAATTATTTTTTAAAATATAAATATCAAATTTATAAAAATAGTTAATACTGCTGCTGCTGCTACTATAATAAATACCTAAAATTTGAATAAATATAAAGTTTTAATATTACTAATATTTTGCATCGATTTTTACACATCGCGCATAAAAAATACTTGTAACGTTAATATGCGTGGTCAAGTTTTTAAACATATTGGCCCTGTTTGGTAACAACATTAGCTTATTCGTCAATTTTGTCTTATTTGACCACTATTAGTTGTTTGATTTGGTTCAATCGTCAATATAAGTGTTTAATTAATTAGCTTTTTGTAACAACTTATTTTCTTCAAAACGCTAAAATTTAAAAAGATGTTCATTTCAAAGCAACTTTTTCGAATAACTTTTTGAGAAAGTCATTATGCATTTTAATACGTTATCAGCTAACATCTAATTTACCATGCATCTTTCTACAATTAGTTAATGCTATCAATTAACTAGTCAAATCCAGTCATCCAATTAGCTAACAACTATATCTACCAAACACTCCCTCTGACCTTTTTGTGAATATGTCTACTACAGTCTACTCCTAGAGTCATTTAAAATTCGCAAACCATATTGTATAACGTTAATATGTGTGGTCAAGCTACACATAAATATAATTGACATATTTGTGAAAATGTTTGAGGCAACACCACTCCAGCCCAAGCAACTCAGGACTAGCCAATCACTCTCAAACCCCACATCCCTATAACCCAGTTGTTATAGAGTGGACCATGGTTCAAACAACGCTATGTGGATCATGGTCCAATACAATTGTCAAATAAATTCGTAGTAAAGTTAAAATAATATTTTAGTGTTGCTAAAATGAAACTAATGTGTGTGAAAAATGAAACTAAAAAATAGAGCTTGTGCAATAACATATTGTGTTAAATGAACTATAATAAAATTAAAATGATATTTTAGTGTTGCTATAATAATGAAACTAGTTTGTGGAAAATTAAACTTATAAAAAACATAACTAGTACAATAACATATATTGTCAAATGAATATGAAGTGTATTTAAAATTATACTTTATTGTTACTATAATTAAACTAGTGTGTGTGAAAAACAAAATTTTAAAAAATAGAGCTCATTCAATAACGTATATTGTCAAATGAAACTGTAGTATAATTAAAATCATGCTTTAGTATTGTTATAATGAAGCTAGTGTGCCTAGAAAATGAAACAAAAAAAAAAACAAAACAATATTGTCAAATATAATTAAAGTATAATTAAAATGATACAACATCGTTTTACTTTATGATTCATCCTACTACATGAACCATGGTCCACATTAAAATTTGTCCCTATAACCTTGGTCCTAGCACAAAGACAATTCAAGATAAATAGCCCAAAGATATATTGAAGGCAAATTATATCATTGATTAGGGTTTACCTTGCATTGTAGATTCTGTATATATAGTTGATACATTCTGTATCTGTACTTGACAATTTATATATTTGTAGTTATCATATTATGTATCTGTAATTATGTTATTTGTTTACATATAAAAAAATTGTTAATTGAAGACACAAAGTTTTATATTAAGATTAACAATGCAATATGAACCCTGGTCAATGGTATAACAATGGTCTTTTGAGGGGCTCAAAATGACTGATATGAACCCCCAGTTTTTACACCCAATTTTAGGACGAACGGAACCATCACCGGAGCTGTTATAAAGTGTAGCTAGTAGTTTTGGCAGTATATAAAAGTTCAACGATAAGGTACAAGTGCATTATGCCACCACTTGCAAATTTTTATTGTGAACTATCACTTGCTTGAGTTAGGTGGAAACAAGCTTACGATATTATCGGGGAATCACAAATTGCTGAATTTAGGGTGTGTTTGGAAGTCCGGAAAATGATTTTCGGAAATCATTTTCTAGGCTTTCAATTCGATGTTTGGCAAGCATGGGAAAACCCAGTCAACGGAAAATGAGAGGGACTACAGAGAGGACTACAGAGACTACAGAGAGGGACGGCGGACTGGTTTCCGCCGGAAACCAGTCCGCCGGCTCTGGTTTCCGGCAGCCTGCCGGAAACCAGAGCAGCGTGATTCTGTTTTTTTTTTTTTTTTAAATTTATTTTTTTTGAGTTCTACTGACTCGGTTACAATGTAGTATCTGTTCATAGCTACTTTCTCAACCTACTGAAGCACAAAGAGTCAATAGATGCCTCTACTGAGTCAATTTATTTAGTTATTTATTTTATTTATAATAAATATTATTAGTTTATATAATTTTTATATTTAAATAAAATAATAAAAAGATATAAATATACATTTCTACCCATTTTCCGTAAAATGAACCAAACACACAAAAGACAGTTTTCCATAATGCAACCAAACACTGGAAATCAAACTATTTTCCGGAAAATGACTCATTTTCCAGAAGTCATTTTCCTGCTTTCCAAACACACCCTTAATTAAAAATTATTGATGGGTCATCAGTGACGTCCATTAGAGAAAAGAATGAACGATTTACTGATTCAACTTCTGCCACTTAGCGTTTAACTATGACAAAATTTCAACTCGTAGGCTATATATATAGAAGTTGAGCGTAACACATGCAAGTGGATTAAATATACTAACACATTTCATCAAACCAAACAGTTATCAAGATATGGCTTTTCTTGCTGTAATATCTCTTATGAGAACGTTAGAGCTTCAGTTCTGATGAGTGTAGTTTTCGCGGTGGATAGAAAGAGGTAAGTGTTAAAATCGGAAGAAGTTCCCGAGTATCAGTCTCAAGGAAAGGCAAGGAGGGAGTCGGTAAGCAAGGGATTAGTCACAAGGGTGCCTAGTTTTCGAAAGCTAATCCCAAAATAAGATAGGTGTGTATGGCATGCTAAGGTAAACAAACTAAGGTAAATGAATAAGAAACAATCAATTTGGAAGGAGGATTCGGACCAACCTAACATGCACGTACTCTCTTGATTTCCTATAGGATTAGGGTGTGGAAACACTTGATGGATACAATTGAGACAAAGTCAAAATTACCTAAGCCACTCTCATGGTCAAAAGGACTCTCCCTTACACCATAGTGTTACTCTCATAACTCCTAGGCTTTAAAGAGGCATTTTGTCAAACACATTGTGTGCTTTCTTTTTCTTCCAATCCCCCTTCTCTCAAAGGTGGGAAGGAAAAGTGGTTGGAGAGGTCTAACACACTCCCTACTCTCGTAGGTGAGTGATCCTAACCCTAATTCTCTAAGGCAACCGGCCAAGTTGGCCTAGAGTCCTAACAAACACTCCAAAACACAATCAAGCATCCATTAAGCATCATTCAAACCTAATTTAAGACATTTAGCATTCAAGAGGTACATACAAGTTCAATTGATCCAAATCCACAAGAAGTTTAGCCAATCATGCTTAAAATTGAAATCAACATTGCAATTGAACAATTGAAAGACAACTAGAATCAAAAATCAAAGTACAAATTGAAATCAAATCAACAATCAAAATCAAATCAATAACCAAATCAAAATAAGAGTTGAATTACAAAACTAGGAAATGAAATGTATTGAATTGGTGTAGGATTCTTGAGACAAGCTTGAGCAATCCAATGTGGAAGTGAAGATCTCTTCAATCTAGCTAATTGAATTGAAATGTGATTGGAATTGAAGTGTGAAAGTGGAGAGAATTTTGACCTAATTCTAGAGAGAAGATTTATCTAAACTGGACTAAGATGGAAATTGAGTGGGATCCCTTGCAAAATATCTCCATTTCCTATTTAAACTTCGCCCAAACCGCCAGATCTTTCGCGATGGACGCCCGACTGGACGCGTGTCCGCTGCGCGTCCAGCGGGACTTCTGCTGTCAGGCTTCGAAACTTCAGAGAGTGAAATTCGGACGCGGGCGTCCAACCCGCGTCCACAGCAGAGCGAACCAACTTCAGAGGGGTGAAATTCGGACGCGGGCGTCCGGCCCGCGTCCACAGCAGAGTCGAACCAACTTCAGAGAGGTGAATTTCGGACGCGAGCGTCTGATCCGCGTCTGACCCGCGTCCACAACAGACATTCCAAACTTCAGAGAGTTGGAATTTGGACGCCTGGGCGGACGCGCGTCCAAGGCGCGTCCGTGTCCTGTTCTTTGCTCCAATCTCGGCTTGTGAACCTATCTCTGAAATCCATGCTATTTTCCACCTTTTTGCACATCGTTTTACCTACAAAATGATTAACCGAGTGTGGAACGTGGTCTAATGGCAATAACAAGCATTTTAACGCAATTTGAGCCCCAAATCATTCATAAAAGCTAGCGATTGTGTGCAATATGATCCTAGAATGACCTTATAAGTGTAGCATCTTTTGCACTTATCAAAATTTCCACACTTTAAAACTTGCTTGTCCTCAAGCAAGCTATCCTTGAACAAGCAACACATAAGTGCAAATGATGCCACAACTTTGATATGCAAGCTAGCTAAGACACAAGAATGATGCATACATTTGAAATCAATGCACTCTTTAAGCTAACATGAAAATGTGCTTTCAAACAAACCTTTGATTCTCAATAACGAACATCCCAAGAAACAAAGCCCTTTGGCTAAAACAAAGCAATTTGATTAACTTTCTTTGTCACACGATTTCAAGCATACAACCCAACAATATGTTCACCAATCATTTAGCATGGGCCACTAGCCGAGCCAACTAGTGGGATCGATGTGCAGAAGCCAACCCTATTCAACCGCCCTTATAACCTCAAGCCCCCTAGATTCTAGCCTGATTAACAAAAAGGCTTCAAGGTTGTCTACTACTCCTCAGGACCAACCATCGGGCTACCCGATCTCACATGGAGCCCCATGCTTTTTCGAGAACAGTGCAAAACGAATCCATAACCAAGATACCACTGAACAACAACCAAAAAGGAAACCAACCAACCATAACCAAGAACCACGAGATATCAATCGAATAACTACAAGGAACTCACGAATACATAAACCAAGAAAGAACTCCCAACTCCAATCTCCAAACCTCATACCAATCACCATACCAAACCCAACCACAGTCAGAAGTCAGAATCCAGAAATCTGGTACGCAGGGGTGATGAGCCCAATCACAGGGACCGAAGTCCAATCACAGGGACCGTAGTCCAATCACAGGGACCTAAGTCCAATCACAGGGACCTAAGTCCAATCACAGGGGTAGTGAACCCAATCACAGGGACCGAAGTCCAATCACAGGGACCTAAGTCCAAACACAGGGACCGTAGTCCAATCACAGGGGTAATCAACCCAATCACAGGGACCGAAGTCCAAAAGTCAGTAATAGCACAGTCAGATCACCCAACAACCTCCAAAAGATACCCAGAAACCACCACCACATACTCATACTCAACTCAGCCCAAGAACCATCACTCAGAGTGCCCATCTCAGATATGAACACCAACCAACTCCCAAATAATATAATCAAGGATTCAACCAACCAAATAATAGACTCACATAATAGACTAAGAGGTATGAATAAATACTCCAGAATCAAGGTAACACATCCAATAGAATACTCCAACAACTCCAGAACAAAGAAGGAAACAAACAACGAATCACTCACCTCCATCAACCACTACCACCTTACTCTTACAGAAGACCCCAGCGGTTAGATTATCCCGCTAGAGTGCCCCGCAAGAGCAATTCCCACACACCGAATCAGACTCAGCTCAGAATACAAAGAAAAGATTCCAGAATACAAAGATCAGATCCCAATACACCAACATTTCATCCAACAGAGGTCAAATAACATGGAAATCCAACCAATCAAATAATCATAACAACACTAGGCAAAGGATCAAGACACAAGTCCAAGAATCCAATAGACACGATTAATAATAATCTAATAATCAAGAAATTTCAGGATTTCCAATCACCAAGTAATATCATATAGAGCGAGAGTGTAAAAATAGATTTTGATGGACATAGTGGTTACCTTTGAAGCGTACTTAATTCCAAAAACGTACCAACTCTAAGCTCGATTCATAAGCTAGGTCCATAATCATGAACCTGAAGAATTAACATAATCGAATATGATCACTATTTACTATTAATAACGATACTAACATCCCTAGTTGGCCCATTATACTTATCACCTATAATCTATGCTTAAAGGCTAATATGATATGCTCAATATTATGAACTAATAACAACTAATGCACTAGTAAACCATAAAAGTCTAGCCTATTAATAACCTTACTAAAACCGATTATAAAGGCTAAAAGGGATATTACATTAAACATTCTGCTAGCCCAAGGATTCGAACTCCCGCCCTCCGGCTCAACACACCAACACCATACCACTAAGCTACTGCGCCTCTTGTTGCTATGATGCGTAACTGCCGAACCCTAAGCCTTCATCTGAGCTTCCGGTCGCCTCTAACGGAGAAAAGGATGCCGCTGGCCTCGACCGCTACTGTCTAACGGCAAGGAGACCTCCGTCACTTCGTCCGCTGCCATCCACCGCCGGAGCAAAGGGAGAGGAGACCAGTCGCCTTTGAACTGCTGTGGCGAAGCCGCCGGAAGTAGGGAAAAAGCGTCGTTGCTCACCGTTATTGCCGCTGCGAACAGGGGGGATTTGAAGACTGTCGACGGCCGCCGCTCACCAATGGAAGAAATCCGAAGAACCACCGCTGCCGTTGTTGTTCGGGTCTTGGCAAATGCTCGACGAGACGGAAATCACCGGACGCAAGGGAGAGAACCCACGTCGTCAAGCCCTGTTGCTGCGGCTGTCGAGAGGAGTTCTACTGCCGCCGCCGATCATCATAATCCATGCGCCGCCGCCCGCCCACGAGAAGGGAAGGGAAACCATTCCGCTAACATTTATTGCTGCGCCATACTCGCCGGAGGAACTTCGCGGGGGAAGAGACACCCGTCGTTGTTGCCCGCGACGTTGCCACTGCTCGCCGGATAACCGAACCGGAGATTGCCGACTGTACACACGCCCTTCGCCGCTCGAGCTAGCAACCTGTTTTCGTGGAATGTCACCGGCCACGATCCTGTCGCCGCCGCTGCTATCACGAACAGAGGAGCCCCTTTGAGTCGCGCTGTTCTTCACCGAAAGAACCACGGAAGCTGCCGCTGCCACCCCTCGCCGAGCTCACCGCCGCTGGGGAAGAAAGGTGACACTGGAGAGAATAAGGTTGTTGGCCGGAGAAGGCACACCCCGCTGCTCTGCTTGAGGTCGCCGGGATTTTCCATTGCTGCCATGCACTTTCTGCCACCGAGTGGGAAGAAGATGGATCCTTGGCTTGCCATTGTTATTTGTTGGTTGAAGTTTGGACAAGGGAGCGGTGAGAACGAGAGGGAGAAGCGAGACCGGAGAGAATAAAGGAAGAAGAAAAGGTTGGCTGCTGATGACTAGCTTTCTATATATGTGTTATCTATATTTAGTAGGTTAGATTTCCTCATTGGGTTTGGGCCATTTTAGAATGTTGGGTCAAGTAGACACTTGGGCTAATATAGTTTGGTCTCAAAACCAATTATAGTCTATAAGACATATATAATTATGGGCTTAGTATAACTCTTAAGAAATATAATTCATATGGGCTCCATAATATTGTTTATGTAGGAAAATATATATATATATAACTATAGAAATATTGGGCTATAGACTATTATTATTAATTGTAATAATAAATTTTATATAAGAGTATATAGTCCCAAGCCCATAGGAAATAATTATACTTACAATTATTTTAAGTAATTACTTAATAAGAAATAACCCCTTATTTTAAATATTTTATATTTAAAATAACGGTAGGAAAAATTCGGGGTGTTACAATAACAATATATCTCAAGAAAAATGTCATACAAGAAAAACCCATGGAGATATTCTTCAAAAATAGAACAAGTTCTTCATTAAACAAGTAAATAGCAAAGAAGAGTATGTTCATACCTTAGAAATGACTTAGAATCTTTGAGAAAAGTTGAGAGACTTGGAAGGAAATGCTTAGAAAGTGTATATTTTCAGCTTGGGAGAGTTTTTGCTCGTGGTGGGGAAGAAATGAAGCAAGGAAAGGGTTTTAAACCACTTCGCGCGAAAATCCGCGAAAAGTTTGGTGCTCGTCCACGCACGCTACCACGCGTGGTGGTAGGCGTGGGAGCTCTCTAGTTTATTCCCACGCCTGCTCACATGCGTGTGAGCGGCGTGGTGGCTCTCTGGAAGTTTTCCACGCCTAGCCACACGCGTGGTGGTGGCGTGGAGACGTTCTGTGCAAAGCTTTACCTTGGTTTCCCTTTCTTCCTTTGCTAGTGATGATGTTTGTCAATTGATTGCGGGCAACTTATAACTCTCTGGTGTTTAATCTGTACTTGTTAGCTCAACCGAGATTAAAGAAACATTATTGAAATAAAACTAAGTAAAACATACTCAATAAAACAAGAGAATTTTAAAGAAAAAGTAAGATAACATTGGGACTGCCTCCCAAGTGCGCCATGGTTTTACGTCTCCTGGCCAGACATGGTGTGGCCTATCCTTCAAGGCACACAGACTTTGGGACCCGACCAAGCGTCCCGTGAACATTAGTTTCAAGGAATGTCCCAAGGTGGGAAACATCCTTGAATACCCACAAGAATAAAGGAAGAACAACATGCAAGGTTGGATGAATGTTAACATTAAACACCCTCCTTAACTCTTCTAGGATGGTGTCTACTTCCTTTCCTTTTTCCTCTCTTTTCCCCCTAAAGATTTTCTCGTTTGTTTCAAACCATATCTCCTCACTCCCTTCCTCAATCTCGAGTGTAGTCAACTCTCTCCACTCAACTCTCTTCATAAGATCAAACGTGAAAGACCTATCATTTCTCACCATCTCTTCCTCACACTCTTTTTTTTTTCATCACTCCACTCTATTGGGTTAGAAAAATCAATCACACTCTCACACGAATAGAATGAAGCATCATCCCTTTCACTCACCAACTCACTCTCACCCAAGACAAAGGATTCATCTTCTGAAAAGTTAAAGCAATCATATTCATATTTAAACAAAAGAGAATCCTTACAATCATTAATCAATATATCAAAATTTTTCATGGAATCATCCTCCCGAAATTTAAAGCAATCATAATCACATGTAATGGAAATATTAATGCAAAGGGAATCATCCACACAAGCGTCAAGGGTGTTTGCAATAATAGCACAAGGATTGTCAAGAAAATTAGCACAAAAAAGATTAGAAATTTTACCATATTTTGGCTCTTCATCTTCCCACACTAGCTCAATGTCATCATCCTCACTTTCCATCCCTACCACCTTTTGATTTTCCAATTCAAAAATTGGAAGTTCTTCAAGCACTGGGGCATAACAATCCATTTTCTCTTCAACATTCTCCTCTTCCCTAGCATTTTGCGCGTTTTCGACCTCTTGTATAATCCTTGGATGGGATTCCAAAGTGGGGATGTCATCTATGATAGTGGAGTTAGCTCGGGACTCATTCATTTTCATGAGCTCCTCCATCATAAATAGCATCTTCGTTTCAACTTCTTCTAATGGAAGTCTTTCCTCCCGGAGGGTAGCGAGATAGTCTTTCAATTCGCTCTTGATTTCGGCTTTTAGTTTAGCCGTATCCTCCTTGGCCATCCTTGTGAATGCATCAATTTTTGCCTTTAGGATTTCAATTTCATTGGTGGCCGGTGGGGTATAATCGCAAGGATTTGTATGGGTATTATATGGGAAAGAGGGTGGTGTTTCAAAGGAATGGGTAGTGTTATTTTCTTGGTGAATTTGTGATGGATGTGGGTAGTAGGTGTTTAGGTGAGAATTTGACTCGTGAGTATAGCTTGGGTCGAGTTGTTTCATTATTTGCACAAGCTTACTCTCTATGTTTTGGGATATTTCTTTGGAGCTTAATGAGTCAATTTCTTGGAAATTGGGTGATTGTGAAGGGTGATTTTCTTGAAATTGTGGAGGTGGTGTTTCATAAAGTTGTAGATGATGATTTTGTGTATGGATTGGATAATGATATGGAGGTGGTAATTGATATGTTGGTGGAATTGGGTAATGATATGGATGTGGGTAGTGGTATGTTGGTGGAAGGTAAGTATAGGTGGAATGGGGGTAATAGTGATATGGTTGGATTGGAGGATTTCTATAGGATTGTCCTCCATGATGTGGGTAATCATGGGGATTCATTTTAGCACTCTTCGACAAGCTTACAAATGTATTTCAACAAGAATTTCCTGCACAAAAGCTTAGCCAACAACAAATATCTGCAACTAAAAGTAATTGCAAGTGAACACAAGATATACAAGGCAATTTAAGCTCACTTCTCAAACAAGGAACAAAAGTAAGTAAACAAAATAAAATAAACAAAAAGAAAGTAATTCAAGAACTCTTAAAATTCTACTTCTAAGATGTCAACACTATTCGAAACCGTTTGCCATCCCCGGCAACGACGCCATTTTGATGGGATGTCATTTAGAGGGAGGTGAAGTGGTAAAACGAAGAGTCAAGACTCCCCGAGTGTCGTGTCTCTCAAGGATGACGAATGAGAATCGAATTGGTGTGTTGGCATCTAAGAGGTTGAAGGAAAAGAGTTACGGGAATGGCTAGGAGTTGGATTCATTGGTAAAATGGTAAGGTTGATAAAAGTTGTGTGAAATAAAGAAAAGTAAAGTGGAGATTGGGGCTTTAGGCTTTTCCATGTGGTCTATCTTTGGTTGGTTTTGCGAGTACAAGTCGTGGAATAGACTAGGGAGTTCATGGCACACTACCAAGTGGCGTCACACTTTGGACTCCCACATCCTCATTCGGTTGGGGCATTTCATCGAACACTTTGTCTACAACTCCTCTCGGATCTTGTCCTTTCGGACTAAGAGCGTAGATGTGGGTGAGTGAGACTCGTGGGTGGCCACTATCGCGCACACACTCACTTCCTTTGGGTTTGCTACCTAATGTGGCCACAAAAGGCACAAAGCTTAAAGAACATTATCCACACAAGTTCAACATCCAACAAGTAAGCAATTCACAAATCAAAGCAATAATATTAAACATCCACATAGATCTACGATGGGGCCACCAATCCCCTATCTAATCTACTCTAGCATACTAAGAAACAAGAAAAGGAAAAGGAAATTCAAAGAAACAAGTATTGAATTAGAAATTGAAGAGAATGGTTACCACCCCTTGAAAAAGGAGATCTTACAACCTTGATCTTGAATCCCAATATTCCTTCTTGCCCTTGATCTATTCTAACTATGAATGGAAGGAATTTTCCCCCAAGAGGGGAGAAAACCCTCTAGATCTATCTATCCTATTCTATTAATTTTCTAATCTCTCCTCTCTCTCCTTAGTTTTAGGGCAAAAAGGACTTATATAGGTGACAAAGAAAAGGAACAAATTTCCCAAAATAGCCCTTGGCCCGACCACGCTTGCTCACACGCGTGTGAGTGGCGTGGTGGCTCTCTGGAATAATTCCACGCCCAGCCACACGCGTGTGAGGCTGCGTGGGGCGCTACTGCATGTCGGCTTGTTTGTCTTTTGCTCTATTTTAGCTTCAAATCCCTCTCCAACCTGTGAAATACTTCAAAACTCTTTCTGGGAATGTTGTTAGAAGAAATTGATCGCATTTGAGCTGAAATGCATGCAATTGTCGTAATTGGCTGTCAAAACAATGCGCTTTTAATCTAATAAAGACCCCTTATAAGTGCTATTCTTGGTGCTTATTAAGCATATAGGTAAAAGAAATAAGCAAGGGAGATAAAGAGACTCCCCTACGTCATTAAAGCTCTACATGTTTGTGCACATGTCATCTCTCTTTTTCTTGGTGCTCCCTGCACAATCATAAACTTCCAAACACATTTCTCCACATTTGATTAGCTAAACTTAGAAGATCATCAAGCAATCTAAAGAACCAAAATTAAAAGTAAAACCAAAACAATAATGCAAACAAAATATGAATTACCAATAAAGAAAGTGTGCATAAAAGAAACAAGTGCTAAAAAGTAAAAATCACTACAACTAAAAAAAATGATCATTGGGGTTCACATGGTCACTCTATCAACTCATCGCGCTCCTCTCCATGGCGATCGAGTATGAGCCTTCTCACTTCAAGTTCAAGCATGTCGACTCGGTTTTCGAGTCGTCGAATAGTTCCCCATAACTCTCTTTCTCTTTCTCTACCCTCATCCTCCAAGGTGACATCAAACATCAACCCGAGGTGTACGCACTTCTCCTTATCAATAGGCCTCATGGTGGTTGCTACCACCTCTTGGGAGAGAACCTCTTCAAATCCTAGGGCTTCGGCCAATCTAGTCACTAAAGGGCCAATGAATATATTTGCACTATCCTCGTAGCTTTGCCTCTTTAGGATTTTTTTGCAAAGCTCCCCCATATGAATCGGAGTCTCGGTGTGCATACTCCATAATACAAAAAGTTCACCCCTAATGATGTTATCATTTCGTGTTCTCCTCCCTAACCAAGACCTAGCCACAATATGCCACAATACAAGCAACTCCGGGAGCCTAATGTATCTAGCACTAGTGTATGAAGCTCGCCAAGCAATCCCCGGCCTAACTATAGACCACCAAAAGAGATCCTCTTGGTGCTCATTCTCAAAATCCTCCACTAAATTGGCATACCATGCTTGGCCTTGATCCTCAAGTGTGTAGAAGCCAAGTAAATTCCCAAGTTCATCGGAAGAAATATTGTATTCCTTGTTGAACAACTTGAACTTGATGCTTTGGTCTTGGCGGTTTCGGATTGCTTCGTTTACTTCCAAAGTGGCTACAAATTCCGTAACCATAGGGGTGTAGGTTGCATCCTGCCAACTAAAAATAGTCCTCCAAAATGGTTGTGTGGCAATCATCTCGAATTCCATTTGGATCCCTAAAGCATCTACGGTGGGGGTATCTACAAAACTCCATTCTATTATCTCTTTTTCCCGAAAATGTCGAAACCTAAATAGGTCTTCGACTTGTAGCATCAATCCCCTATTTGCATATTCCATGTTGTACCCTTCCCCTTCTTCGCTTAACGTGTCATCATGGTTCCCTCTACTTGTTTCACCCCTTTCAAGGGTGTGTTTAGGTACCATCATTTCGGCTCTTGGAATCCCCTAAAGATCAATTCAAGCATTAGATTCTCAATAATCAAATCGTGATCAAATTTAAGCAAAGTTTGCACTACACAATCTTGGTGACATATTATCAAACACTTGGTGTGCAATATTGGCAAGATGCAAACATGTATGAGATTTGTATGATCTAACCACTATTGAGCATAATAACACCAATACAACATCAATTCAAGCTAGAAAAGTACAAGATCAAGCAAGATCTTTGGTAGCAAGGAACATTAAATTGATCAAATCATAATCATATCATAGTAGAAGAAGAAGAATTTCCAAGAGAGTTACGTTTGGACTTGGGGGAGGTGATCCAAAAACACTTGAGATGGGAGAAGTGGTGAAATTACCTCCATTCATCATGTTTTGAGAGTATGGAGTGATAGAGAAGAAAACTTGGAGTGGGAGAAGAAGAATAGAGCTGGAAAACCCTTGGATCTATTTAATTTCGTCGGGCGGACGCCTGCTGGACGCGCGTCCAGATGTGCGTCCAGCAGAGCCTCCTCTGATTCTGCCTCGATCTGATTTGGTTTAATGACGGACGCTGGGTGGACGCACTGCGTGTCCAGCCTCGGATTTTTGCCCTTTTGCTTGATTTCTTCTTTGGTTTTGTGTGTTTCTTCCCCCGAATCTTTGCCTATTTGTATGCCTTTGTGCCCACTGTCAAATTAAGCTCAACGCAAAACTAACAAATATTTTTGGGATTTTTTGAAATTGTAAGAAGTAAAAACATAAGATTCAAAATTAAAAGCAACTAAAAATGACAACCCAATCCAAAATGCACTATTTAAAGCAAATGTAAAGCAAGAAGTCATAAAACTCAAATTTAAACAATCCAAATAACCAAATGAAAAGAGAAATAAAGTCGGCACCCCACGCACGGGGTACCTAATGTTTTAGGCCAGACCACATCAACCCATCACCCTATCAACCAAGCAATCTGTCAATAAGACCCGTCCCCACCATGTGAGGGGGGTGGGAACCTATGCTCCATCCATAATCGGAGCTGCTCAATCGCTTGGAACTGCTGCTCTTGCCTTTCTTCTTCCCTAGCATACGCCTCGTTTTGCCTCACGATTGCCTCGTTTTGCCTCATCATTTCCTCATGCTGTAGATCCATCCTCCTGTTGAAGGTGTCCATCGAATGGGTGTGTAGCTGAATCTGAAGAGCCCTCATGGACGCCCAATCGTACACTGGAGGATAGTCTCTATACTCAGGGGGCACATCCGGTTCTCCCTCGATCACTGGCTCCTGCTCCCGTTGTGGCTCCTCTTGTGGGTGCATAGGCACATCCTCTATCCTCGGAGCATAGCTCTTACTAAGCTACTCAACCCCCAATGGTTGCATAGTGGCTATTCTCTTTTCTCGTGCCAGCTCTCCCTGCAGACCCAACCCTTGGCACAGTCGTGTGACCACTGGGCCTATCCAAACGTACAGGCACTTCGGGTGTGCTTGAGAATGGAACAATTGTTGCACCATGCATGCCATTTGGATTGGTTCGTTCATTTCAAGGCTTCAAAGGCGGAAGAGGTCAGTCTTGTACACTTTGTGGAGGTTCTTATTCCTCCCTCCAAATGTCAAGTTGAGCAGAAGCTTTAAGACTTTCAAAGCTGGGCTAAGGATTTTCGCTGTGTTTGGCTTCGTCCCGGTGAACCTGCCTCCATTACCTCCAGTAATCCTATGCCAATAAGCCTCTAATGCAGCATCGGAATCGAAGTCCGTTGGGAGGTTGCTTCACTCGTCTGTATTCATGTCATCGTGGGTGTAAAACCCAAGATATCTCCCCAACTGTATCAATGAGACTTGGTACTCCTGCCCAAATAGTGTGAATTTCATGGGCGGGGTGCAGTAGTGGCTTGAGGGTACGGGCTCGAAGGTAGCAATGAATTCGTGCACTACGGGTTCATAAGTGTCATCCCTCCAGCTGAAGAGATGCTCCCAATACCGCTGTGCTGACATTCTTTCCACTTCTGCTCGACACCCGTATGAGTCGAGTAGTGGAAAGTCGAAGTAAAATCCCCCCGAGACTCCTTTGGCTTGTAACTCCTCCACTCTTGTTAGTTGAGTACCATTTAGGTGTGGCAAACCTCGGCCTCCGGGAGCTATTATGTCGCTTACGCCTTGCATAGCTCCACTACTTGATCCTTCCCGATCATGTTTGCTCTTCTTGGCCCTTTCCTTACTTCTCGTCCTTGGAGGCATCTATTAAAACAGTTAAGCATGTAAGCCACAACCTAGTCAATTCTTAGCAATTAGGTAATCAATCAAGCACTTGTAATGAATTAAGACATTGTTAGCTCATTCAAACAAATTTAAGAAGTTTCAAGAAAGTAATGCCATTTTGAAACAAAACATCTATGCACCATGCTTGATTGACTCTCTATATACTAGGCAAAACTCATCATAGCAACATCATCGTCACTTAACAAGCTAAACATTTGATTTCACAAATAAAGTTTGCTAGACAAAAGGAAAATATTATCATTTAAGCATAGCAACACTACATGTGTCATTCACTTGGAAAATTAAAAGAGGTAGCATGTATCAACATATAGCTTTTATTTAATCATGCATATAACATTCATAACATAATTCAAAAATTCCCCAAATTTCAAACTTTAAGCAATTTTCAATCTCAAATCAACACAATGTAGTAAACAATTCCATCCTATATCAACAATATAATTCCATATCCATTCTACATCGACATCACAATGCTAATTGTATCATATACCACAATTTCATGTCAATATCCAAAAATCCCCAATTTTGTGAAACTAGTGAGTCAAAATTTTCAATTAAGCATATTGCATTGATAAAATTCACAAATTGGTTTCATACAAGCTCTTAATTAGCATCCAATTTCATTTTTCAATCATCCATTTCAACAATAAAGCACAAATTAACAAACCCAAATTTTTCCACCATTAAAGTAGGGTTTCAAGCTTTTTCAAGAATAAAATTCATATTCTAACCATTTAAAATGCAATTAATCCACACAAGATTGTTCATTACATTCTAGAGAATCGATTTCTAAAAACAAATAAGCAAAGCAATGCTAAAAGCAAGAAATTCCATTTTGAGTTCTATAACAATGGTGGAAGCTAAAATAAGTTGAAGAAGATGAGCATACCTTGGATTTGTTTGTAGAATGAGTGTGTAGTGATGAAAGCTTTGAACTTTTGGCCTTAGTATAGCTTGGAACTTGAAAAACTTACTTTGGTGAATTTTGGGGTGGTGTTTCGTCCGCAAGAATGAATAGGAAGAAGAAGAAATTTGGCTTTAAACCCCTAAGTCGCGTCCGCAATTGGTCTGTCTGAACCGCTGGACGCGGGTCGGACGCGCGTCCGGCCTTGCGTCCAGCAAAGGGATTTTGCGTTCTGCTTCGGCTACTGCGCGGACGCGGGCGTTCGGCCGGCTTCCGATTTTATGCTCTCAGATGTTTGTTTCGGCTTCTGACGGACGCGGGTCGGACGCGGGCGTCCAAGCCGCGTCCGATTTTGCGTTCTCTGAATCTCTTTCGGCCTCTGATAGACGCGGGGCGGACGCGGGCGTCCGCTCGGGCGTCCATCAGAGAGCTCTCTGATCTTTTGATCTGGGGCCTCTGGACGCGCGTCAAGCCTGGTGTCTAAGCTCTGTTTCTTTGCGAAATTTGATCTTTCCTCATTCTTCTTCGGCCTTTTTGAATTCACCTCTTGTGGTCCTGCAAAAACATGCTAAATCTAAAGGTAAGACATGAAAAATAAAGCATATAAAAGTAAAAAAATTACCTCGGGTTGCCTCCCGAGAAGCGCCACGTTTAACGTGTTTAGCCCGACGTCTTTGTAAGCTTTAATCTTCTATTTGAATCAAACGCAAGGTGTTCACCTCGCGTGTTTCCATTCCTCCAAAGTACTTTTTGACTTGGTGGCCATTGACTTTAAATTCACCCTTTTCCTAATGTGCGATTTGAATGGTTCCATACGGAAAAACCTTGGTGACCGTAAATGGTCCGGACCATCTTGATTTTAGTTTCCCCGGAAAGAGCTTGAGCCTTGAATTGAAAAAGAGTACTTGGTCTCCTTCTTTGAACTTTCTTCCCTTTTTAATGTGCTTATCATGATATAGCTTGGTTCGTTCTTTATAGGCACGTGAATTCTCGTACGACATCAACCTCCACTCTTCCAATTCATCCAGTTGCCATAACCTTTCCCGACCGGCGAGGTCCATGTCACTATTTAGTTTCTTCAATGCCCAATACGCTTTACGCTCTATCTCCACTGGTAAGTGGCATGCCTTCCCGTAGACTAATCTAAACGGGGTGGTTCCGATTGGAGTCTTATACGCTGTTCTAAACGCCCATAGGGCATCATCTAACCGATCGGGCCAATCTTTACGGTGAATTCCAACCGTCTTCTCCAAGATTGCCTTAATATCCCGGCTGGCATTCTCTACTTGCCCACTTGTTTGGGGTGGTATGGTACTCCCCCCCTATGTTGGACTCCGTACATGGCCAAAATCCTTTCCATAGATGAATTCCTAAAATGCGTTCCGCGGTCACTAATTAAAACTCTTGGTACTCCAAATCTAGTGAACAATTTCTTAAGAAAACCAATTACACTCCTAGCATCATTGTTCCTCAAGGCTTGTGATGGATCTCAGCGCTGCACTATGCTTACTTCCCAGGGGGTCACCCATCCCGTGATGGCCGGAAGTCAAGCACGCTTAACCACAGAGTTCTTTGGCTAACTGGTTGCCATATCCTTCCTAAAACCAATTGGTGATAGGTAGGTGGACTAATACCATTTAACCACATCCCTCCATGGTAAGCCACAGCGCCACGTCTCGAATCGAGCAGGGGCTGAACTCGGCCAACCTTGCCGACGCCCAACAGCTTGTGCCTCCACCCATTTTGACAAATAGTCTATTGCAACTAAGATATACTTAAATCCCTTTGCGCTCGGGAATGGTCCCACGAAATCAATGCCCCAGATGTCAAAAACCTCACATGTCAAGATGTATGTTTGAGGCATCTCGTTTCTTGCGGTGATGTTTCCAACTCTTTGGCAACGATCACAATTTGAAACACAAATTTGAGTATCTCTAAACAACGTGGGCCAATAGAAACCTGCCTCAAGAACCTTCCTAGCGATTCTATTACTTGAGTAGTGACCTCCGGTTGGTCCAGCATGACAATGACCCATAATTTCCCATCCCTCTTGCCCCGCTACACACCTCCTAATAACTTGGTCCGCGCACACTCGGAACAAGTAGGGATCATCCCAGAAATAGTGTCTACTCTCCGCTATAAATTTTCTCCTTTGGTGCACATCAAAGTAACTCGGGATAACTCCTCCTACGATATAGTTGGCAATGTCCGCATACCACGGCACATCATCCACTTTAAACAACCTTTCTTCCGGGAAAAGTTCCGCTATTGTAGCACTCTTTTCTCCTAAGTTAGGATTCTTAATACGGGAGAGATGATCCGCCGCTTCATTTTCTTTCCCTCGTTTATCTTTGATCTCGATATCGAACTCTTGAAGCAAAAGGACCCATCTTATCAATCTTGGTTTAGCTTCGGTCTTAGACATCAAATACCTTAGAGCCGCATGATCTGTGAAAACTATTACCTTTGACAAAAGAAGATAGGATCTAAACTTATCGAGTCCAAAGATCGCCGTTAGCAATTCTTTTTCTGTGGTGGTATAATTTTGTTGGGTCTTATCAAGGGTTTTGCTAGCAAAGGCTATGGGTTGAAAGTGTTTCTCCTTTCTTTGTCCCAACACTACCCCTACCGAATATCCGCTAGCATCGCACATCATCTCAAAGGGTAACTTCCAATCCGGTCCGACTAAGATAGGTGCGCTTACTAGTTTCTCTTTGAGGGTGTTAAAAGCAACTAAACACTCTTCTCCAAACTCAAAATCTATATCTTTCTCTAAAAGCTTGGTCAATGGTCTAGCGATTTTGGAAAAATCCTTGATAAAACATCGGTAGAAACCGACGTGTCCTAGAAAGCTTCTCAAGCTAGTGACGAAGTTAGGAGGTGGTAGGGTGTCAATAACGGATGTTTTAGCTTTGTCTACTTCTATTCCTTTGTTTGACACCTTATGGCCTAACACTATGCCTTCTTCTACCATATAATAGCACTTTTCCCAACTAAGTGCTAAGTTCACCTCCAAACACCTCTTGAGTACTTTTTCTAGATTGCTTAAACACTCATCATAGGTTTCTCCCCATATAGTAAAATCGTCCATAAACACCTCCATGAACTCCCCTATATAATCCTCGAAAATCGCTAGCATGCACCTAATAAAGGTAGCCGACGCATTACACAACCCGAAGGGCATGTGCCGGTAGGCAAAGGTACCCATAGGACAAGTAAAGGTAGTTTTCTCTTGATCCTCTAAGGCTACGGGTATTTGAAAATAACCGCTCATACCGTCTAAAAAGCAATAGAAAGCATGCCCGCTTACCTTTTCTACCATTTGATCAATAAAGGGCAATGGGAAGTGGTCCTTTCTAGTGGCATCGTTTAATCTTCTATAGTCTATGCAAACCTGCCAACCCATCACACTACGCGTAGGAATTAGTTCTTCTTTATCATTCTTCACTACCGTTATTCCCCCTTTCTTAGGCACTACGTGTGTAGGACTTACCCACGCACTATCCGAGATAGGTGTAACACCCCGCATTTTCCCTATTATTATTTTGAATATAAATATTGTAAATGAGGGGCTATTTTCTTATTAAATAGTTATTTAAATAATTATAAGTATAATTATTTCCTATGGGCATGAAATCATATATTTCTATAATCTATTATTATGATAACACTAAAAGTCCATAGCCCAATACCTCTATTGATGTGTATATAAATATTTCATACCATAGAGAATATTATTATTGAGCCCATATGAATTATGTTTCTTAAGGATTATACTAAGCCCATAATTATATGTATACATATAGGTATTATAGATTTATGGTTAGTGACCCAACCCACTCTTAGCCTTACCATAATTAGCCCAAACCCAAAAAGGAAACCTACCCTAAATGGAAAAGGGTGCATTGTCTTCCGATTTCAAAAGAAAAAGAACGACGATCAGCAGCTTCTTCCTTCCAAGAGCATCAACAGCTGGAACCGTTCCCCGTTTCACGCCTCCCCTCCTTGGCTTCTATCTCCCTCTCTCGACAATGGCAAGCAGTGTCACGCCACCAACAATGGTGAACTCCGGGTAGCCGAATGTTGCAGCAGCCATGCCCTCTCCAGCCTCCGTTCTCTCTCTCTCGCGACGCAGCAACAGCCGACGAGAACCCCAGCGGCTTTCCCCTGTTTCAAGCGGTGCAAGCAGGCGGCGGCGACGGTAGGTGACAGCAGCGGGGATGGACCCTCTCTTCTCGACGACGGAAGCAGCAGCGATAGGAGTGGTCGGCTTCCTCCTCTCCGTGCGGATGAGTGCAGCGGTGGAGCCCAACGGTGCTTCCTTCTCCGTTCCCCTTCTGACGGTGCGACGTAGCGGTCGGTAAGAACGGGCCTCCGTGCCCCGTTCGACTTGAGCAGCTAGCGTCGGATGGCGAGCTCTCGGGCAATGGTGGCAGTTGGTGCCTTTCCGGTGAAGCAGCAGCGTCAACTCCCTCGAACAACACAAGCAGAGCGACGTCTTCGGACCTCTGTTTTTCCTCCTCCCTTCGTCGACAGCAGCAGGCGGACGGAGTCAGCAGTGGCGGTGGTTCGGCAATGGAGTTCGGCGGGCGGTGTTTGGTCTTGTGTTGTCGATTGCATGTTCTAACAGAAAGGAGTGTGTGGCTTGGTGGTATGGTAGCAGTGCAGCAAGTCAGAGGGCAAGAGTTCGAACCCTATAGCATGTTAATTTTTAAGGTAATCCCTTATTAAGACTTAATTTGGCCTGTTAGTACGTGTTTGTGGATGATTAGGATTAGTAACTATATTATTAGGTTGTTATATCATGTTCCTATGCTTAAGTGCTATAGTCCAATAGTGATTAATCATGAATCCCGGATAGGTAGGAATGTTAGTATTATTGGTCATAACCTTGTTTTGGTATTAGTTGGTAATTAGATTAGTATGGTTCATACGTTTATGCTACATTAGCCTTTAAGCATGGATTATAGGTGATAATTATAATGGACCGACTAGGAATGTTAGTAGCCTTGTTAATAGTAATAGTTAGTGACGGTGTTAGATTATGTTAATTCTTCAGGTTCACGAGTATGAACCGAGCTTAAGTTGGTGTTGCTTTGGATTAATTACGCTTCAAAGGTAACCACTATGTCCATCAAAATCTATTTTTACACTCACTCTATATGATATTATTTGGTGATTTGGAAATCCTGAAATTCCTTGATTATTAGCCTATTATTGATTGTGTTTATTGGATTCTTGGACTTGTGTCTTGATCCTTTGCCGAGTATTGTTATGATCATTTGTTGGTTTGGATTTCCATGTATTTGGCCCCTGTTAGATGAATCTTGGTGTAGTATCAACTGATCTTTGTATTCTGGAACCTTTCTTTGTATTCTGAGATGAGGCTGATTCGGTGTGTGGGAATTGCTCTTGCGGGGCGCTCTAGCGGGATAATGTAACCGTTGGGGTCTTCTGTGAGAGTAAGGGTAGTGGTTGGTGGATGTGTGTGATCCGTTGTTTGTTTCCCTCCTTGTTCGGAGTTTGTTGGAGTATTCTAGTGGATATGTTCCCGTGATTCTGGAATATTTATTCATACCTCTTAGTCTATTATGTGAGTCTCTTATTTGGTTGGTTGAACCCTTGATTATATTATTTGGGAGTTGGTTGGTGTTTATATCTGAGATGAGCACTCTGAGTGGTTGTTCTTGGGCTGAGTTGAGTATGAGTATTGAGTTGTGGATCATTGAGTATCTTTTGGAGATTGATAGGTGGACTGACTGTGCTATTACTGACTATTGGACTACGGTCCCTGTGATTGGGTTGATTACCCCTGTGATTGGACTTCGGTCCCTGTGATTGGGTTCATTACCCCTGTGATTGGACTTAGGTCCCTGTGATTGGACTTCGGTCCCTGTGATTGGGCTTTTGCCCCTGTGATTGGGCTCATCACCCCTGCGTACCAGATTCCTGGATTCTGACTTCTGACTGTGGTTGGGTTTGGCATGGTGATTGGTATGAGGTTTGGAGATTGGAGTTGAGAGTTCTTTCTTGGTATATGTATTCGTGAGTTCCTTATGGTTATTCGATTGATATCTCATGGTTCTTGCTTATGGTTGGTTGGATTCTTTATGGTTGTTGTTCAGTTGGTATCTTGTTATGAATTCGTTGTGTTGTATTCTCGTTACTGGATATTGGCTTTGTTTGGATGAGTCTTGGTTTGTGATTCGTTCAGTTTATTGTTGTTGAGTATCCGATTTGAACTATTGAACAGTTTGTTGGCGTTTATATTCTATATGGGTGTGTAAACCTATTTACAAGCTTATGTATATCTATACTTCCTTGCGGGTGTGAATGGTGGTTGCTTAGCAGTCTTTTGCTAATAGTTCTTTGTGTGTTTTCCAGGTATGGAGTAAGTCTAAGCGCGAGCGCGTTAGAGCCTACCGTATGTTGATGCTTAGACTTAGTTATGATGTTTAGACTTCGGTTTCCGGCCTGTGTGCCATTTGAGATTTCTATATACTCTTGACTAGTTTTGGATATTGTTGAACATGATTTGAGGATTATCGTTTATACAGTTCCGTTTTTATGGTTAGCCTGTGCATCTAGGCCGTGTTATCTTACCTAGATGTGGCATGACGCCCCTTAGGTTTTAAATTCGCTTCCGCTATGTACTGTTTTGGTTGAGATAGGCAGCTGTTGTGTTAAGTATTTATCTATCTCAGCTTGTGTAAGGTTGGGGTGTCACAATAGGGTAGATCATTCCTACATCCATAAGCCTAACTACCTCGTTTTTTACCACTTCGGTCATATTTGGGTTCAACCTTCTTTGAGGTTGGGCTACAGGCTTAACATTTTCCTCTAGCAAGATTCTGTGCGTGCACATGCTAGGACTTATTCCCTTTAAGTCTTGTAATTTCCAACCTATTGCTCCTTTATATTCTCCTAATAAGTTCACAAGTTTCTCTTTTTCATTTTCATTTAGTTTTGATGAAATCACTACCGGTAAGGTCGAATCTTCTCCTAGGAAGGCATATTCTAGACTATCCGGTAGGAGTTTAAGCTCACTTTTCACTTCTTTCTCTTCTACTACACTTTCTTTCTCCTCTATTTTCTCATTACTCAACAACACATCCCTTTCACATCCATCCGTCACCTCCTCAACTTCACCAATCAATTCATGAATAAACATAGCATTATCAAGGCAATCATCAAAGAAATTGGCAAACTCAATATCATTCAAATCACATAAGCTATCATTAACATTCACATCATCAACAACAAGTATATCATGCAAGTCATCATGCAAATCATTATCATTCTCACTAGACAAGACATTATCATCAAAAACAAAAGATTCAAGACCATTATCATCATCATCACACAACAACTTCAAGTAAGCATCATTTCCCAACTTCCCCATAAGCTTGGGATAAACGGACTCAACATGCTTGTGGAAGATGTCCACAAAGTAGCATGCGTCATCCGTGGTCATAGGGTACTTGGTCAACTTAGACACATCGAAAGTGGCGCATTCATCGCCTACCCTAAGGACAAGCTTCCCGCTCCCCACATCGATGAGGGCCCGAGCGGTGGCCAAGAACGGCCTACCTAGAATCAATGGCACCTCATGATCGGGGTCTATGTCGATAATGACAAAGTCCACGGGAAAGATGAACTTATCGACCCTCACTAACACATCCTCGACAACCCCCTTGGGTTGCTTAATTAACCTATCGGCCAATTGAATACAAATGCGAGTGGGCTTAAGGGTGCCCAAGTCTAATTTCTTAAAGAGACAAAAGGGCATTATATTGATACTTACCTTGGAGTCCGCTAGAGCTCGGCTAAACTCGGCATCGCCAATTTGACATGGGATGGTGAAGTTTTCGGGGTCCGTGAGCTTTTGTGGTTGACGGCGCACGAACGCGGAGCATCCCTCCCCTAGCAAAACCGTAGCCGACTCCTCTAGCTTCTTCTTATTGGTGAGCAAATCCTTTAAGAACTTGGCATACCTTGGCATTTGACCTAATGCATCAAGAAAAGGTAAGTTAATGTGCAATTGTTTCAAAAGTTCAAGAAATTTACCATATTGCGTCTTGTCCATGTTCGTCTTCACCTTCCCGGGAAAGGGGAGTGGTGGTTGATACATCGGTAAGTCCACTTTTTCCTTCCTTTTATCTTGAGCTTGGGTGGCCTTAGGACTCAAAGGTAGTGGTGGCTCTTCTTTCTTTCGCTCCTTGTCATCTTCAATAACTTCTTCAACTATGTCTTCTTCAATTGATCTTTTGGGATTGGTGCTTTTCTTCAAGATTGGCTCTGGGAGTTCCTTCCCACTCCTAAGGGTCACGGCTTGCGCCCTCTCCCGTGGGTTGTTCACCGTGGTACTTGGAAGTGAGCCTTGTGGTCTCTCGGTCAATGCTTTAGAATTTTGTGCCACTTGAGTCTCCAAATTCCTTAGCGAAGTGTGATGCTCTTGCCTCAAGTTAGAGACATCTTGTCTTATGGTTGATATTTCTTGTCTCAAATCTTGCTTCCATTCTTGTCGGATTTCATTCTTCATATTCACCATATCGTGCTTGAGTTCTCCAAACATTCTAACCATCTTGTCTTCGAAACTTTCTTTCGGGGCTTCTTCTCTTGGTTGATTGTTGCCTTGGTACATTGGTGGCCTATATGCTCCTCCTTGATTAGGCCTTTGATTGTATTGGTTGCATTGGTACCCCCGGTTCTCTTGGAAACCTCTATTGTAAGGTGCATTGTAACTCGACCCACCTTGACTAGGCCTTGGATTGTATTGGTTTTGGGATGGTTGATTTTGCCATCCTTGACCTTGCCTCCAATTTTGGTTGTTATTGTTTCCATAGGAATTGTAGTCATTGGGTTTTTGATAACCCACGACATCAACTTGTTCATATCCACCATCCTCATAGTTGGATGTACACTCGTGAGCCCCGTGTGCACCCCCACAGTTATCACAATAGAGTGCCAAGGTCATACACGGATTTCCTCTTTGCGTTTTGTTCATCTTTTCCATTTGAGCTTGCAACCGCTTCACCTCAAGTCCCAAGGCTTCCATTTTGGCTTGGGATACGGTGTCGGTGCTTACTTCATACAATCCTCCCTTTGACTCTCTTTGGTTGTACCAATTCCCGGTATTTGATGAGATGGTTCTTATCAACTCTTCTGCGTCCTCGGGACTTGTAGAAACGAAGGATCCCCTAGATGACGAGTCCAAAAGCAATTTACACTCGTCGGTGAGGCCAGAATAGAAGGAACTAATCACGTCCCAAGGATGTAGAACGTCCGGCGGGCATTGATGCTTGAGTGTCTTAAACCGCCTCCATGCATCCGCTAAAGTCTCCAATGACCCTTGTTTAAAGTCTTGGATTTGCTTTCTAATCTTTAGTGTCTTGGTCAACGGAAATAACTCTTGCATGAACTCACGGTGGAGTTGCTCCCATGATCTAAAATGGTTGTCGATGTGATTATCAAGCCAACGTGCGGCTTCCCCTATCAAAGAAAATGGGAACATTTTTAGTCTTACAACCTCTTCGGTCACTCCGTTTTGACGGTACATACCACACGATCGGATGAATCGAGTGATATGTACGTGTGGATCTTCCGCCGGCAATCCACTAAAGGGTGGAATTGAAGTGTGAAAGTGGAGAGAATTTTGACCTAATTCTAGAGAGAAGAATTATCTAAACTGGATTAAGATGGAAATTGAGTGGGATCCCCTGCAAAATATCTTCATTTCCTATTTAAACTTCGCCCAAACTTCCAGATCTTTCGCGATGGACGCCCGACTAGACGGCGCGTCCGCTGCGCGTCCAGCGGGACTTCTACTGTCAGGCTTCGAAACTTTAGAGAGGTGAAATTCGGACGCGGGCGTCCGACCCGCGTCCACAGCAGAGCGAACCAACTTCAGAGGGGTGAAATTCGGACGCGGGCGTCCGACCCGCGTCCACAACAGAACCGAACCAACTTCAGAGAAGTGAATTTCGGACGTGGGCGTCCAACCCGCGTCCACAGCGGACATTCCAAACTTCAGAGAGTTGGAATTTGGACGCCTGGGCGGACGCGCGTCCAAGGCTCGTCCATGTCCTGTTCTTTGCTCCAATCTCGGCTTGTGAATCTATCTCTGAAATCCATGCTATTTTCCACCTTTTTGCACATTGTTTTACCTACAAAATGATTAACCGAGTGTGGAACGTGGTCTAATGGCAATAACAAGCATTTTAACGCAATTTGAGCCCCAAATCACTCATAAAAGCTAGCGATTGTGTGCAATATGATCCTAGAATGACCTTATAAGTGTAGCATCTTTTGCACTTATCAAGTTCCTACACCCTCAACCACGTGTTATTCTCACAAACAAAGAACAGATCGAGTCTCTTCATGTGATGCATTGAGTATGGATAGTGAATGTGGTGAATGGTAGTTGAGAGGTGTAAATGTTCATAAGGTAGTGCAATTTGAATGTAAGAAATAAAAAATAAGATATAAAAGATAAAAGTAAGGGATTGAATCGTGTTCATCTAATAACCTAGATGAGTTACTCGTTAGAAATAAACTAAAAATGTCGGATGAAAATTAGTTAGGACTTAGGAATATAATGACCTAGATGATTATATTTTAATTCATGATACTGAATGAACCATAGTGTTAGTACATATAGGCCTATTTGACGCTTTTGCCTTTATAATATTGTATGGTGGTGGTGGTAACTATTTCTATAAATTTAATATTTATATTTTTGAAAATAAGTACTCGAATAGATAAATTCTTGAATGTAGCGTGCACAATAACTTATTTCAGCTGGCATACTCAGGTAACTATTTTTAAGTGATTTAATAAGAGTTAAATCCTTTTTTGGTCCTAGACTTATAGTGCATTGGACAATTTTAGTCCGGATTTATTAATTTGACCATATTTTGTCCTGACATTGTTAAAAGTGGACAATTTTAGTCCAACGTTAGTCAACCCGTTTGTCAGCCGTGTATTTGAGGGGCATTTCCGTCCTTTTAAGTCCATGACATAATCAGAACACTGTAAAGCTCCTTGGCCTCGCGTTTTTTTCGTCTTCTTCAATTCCTCGTTTTCTACGGCAATAGCATATACATCTCAATTCATTGGCGTTCTACAAATTTCTATACCGAATCATACACCCATATAAGAAATTCATAACATTACCATTTATGTCCTTTTCTCAAATAATATTTAATCCTCATTTCTGATATGGGTCTGGGTCTTTCCAGCAGAGGGTGAATCCCAGAAAGAGAGGAGCTCTAAAGATGGAATCTTGGGCTTCATTGGGAGGCCATTTGATTGGTTGAAGATGCTGAGTGATGAGCTGCACTGGAGCTTTGTTTCAGCTGTGGTGATTGTGTACGGAATCAATCAAGGGTTGAGTATGGGTTTGAGCAAAATTAGTACACAGTATGCTGATATGTATATGCTGGTGAAATGAATAATTATGCTCATATTAAGATTTGTGTCCTTGTTTTCATTTACCAAGAGACAAGAGATTCGTAATTTGGCAGGGTGTGTTTGGAGTTTTGAGTATACCTGCTGCTCTGGTAATTTACAATAGTGTTCTGATTAAGTCATGGACATGAAAGGACGGAAATGCCCCTCAAATAAACGGCTGACAAACGGTAAGACTAACATTGGATTAAAATTATCCACTTTTAACAAAGTCAGGGAAAAATGTGGTCAAATTAATAAATTCGGACTAAAATTGTTCAATGCACTATAAGTCTAGGACCAAAAAAGGATTTAACTCTATTTAATAATCATTCAAAACTCCGGAGTTCAAGTTGACATTGATAACATTGGAGTGACAGCTGATATCACCCCAATTGTGCACGCTACATTAAAGAATTAAGCAAATAAGGTAGTTTAGTGTGGACACTAGTTCTTTTTCTAATGTTCATTTTTTAAACTTTTTTTTTTTACTGCAATATTTCTTTAATTTATTTTAAAAAGGGAATCTTGTGCTTGCTGCATTTTTAAATGTTCATCGTTTTTAATTTATAGTGGATGGTTAGTCAACAGTTCTTTTGTTTTGCATTTCTTACCATATTATATATATATATATATATATATATATATATATATATATATATATATTAGTATAACGTTAATATGTGTGGTCAAGTGACAAACATATTGACCCTGTTTGGTAACATAGTTAGCTTATCAACTAATTTTACCTTATTTGATCACTATTAGTTGTTTGATTGGGGTAAACAACCAATATAAGTATTTGATTAATTAACTTTTTGTAACAGCTTATTACTCCAAAACGCTAAAATTCAAAAAGATGCTCAAGCAGCTATTCTGAACAACTTTTTGAGAATGTCGTTTTGTATGTAATCAGCTATCATCTAATAGCTAATTTACCAAAGATCTTTCTACAATCAACTAATGCTATCAAGTATTTAGTCAAACCAACTAATCCAATCAGCTAACAGTTACTCCATCTGTTTCATTTTATTGGTTCTATTTACTATTCATTGGTCAAACTAATTATTTCTTCTTTGTTTATTTTCTTTAGTATTTTTTTTTACTTATTTTTAAATTTGATTTTTTGTGTTTAATAATACTTTTAGTGTAATTTCTAAACATATATATTTTATATATTAATATTAAACTTAATATAATGAAAAATTGAATTAAAAATGACTTCGGTCACGCCTTGTTAACTAAACAGACACATAAAATGAGACGGAGAGAGTATTTACCAAACACCCCTATTCACCTTTTTGTGAATATGTCTAGTACAGTCTACTCCTGGAGTCATTCAAAATTCAAAATTAGCAAACCATACCATATAACGTTAATATGTGTGGTCAAGCTACACATAAATTGACATCTATGTGAATATGTTTGAGGCAGCACCGTACCACTCCCACCCTAGCAACTCATCGGGACCATGGTTCACACAATGCTATGTGGATCATAGTTCAATACTATTATCAAATAAAACTGTATTAGAGTTAAAATCATGTTTTGAGTCACACTTGGGTGAGACCGTCTCACGGATCCTTATTTGTGAGACGGGTCGGGTCGGGTCAAAGCACCATGCAAATGTCATACTTGTATGTGCAAATGTCATACTTATATGCTCAAATATAACACTAATCAATAATACCATTTTTGTTACTTATAAGAGAAAAAGTAATACATTTTTCATAATAAGTAATGTTGACAAGTGTCCCTTACTTATAAGGGCAAATATAATACTTTTGAGAACAAATGTAATACTTTTAAATCGAAATGTAAAAGTATTGTATTTTCTCTTAAAAGTATTACATTTATCCTTATAAGTAACAAAAGTTTTATCCATGATTAGTATTACATTTGAGCATATAAGTATGACATTTGTGCATATAAGTGTTATATTTGCATCTTGACCCGACCCGACCCGACCTGTCTCATGGTGAGACAGTCTCACACAAGTTTTTACCTCATCTTTTAGTATTTCAAACATGAAGTTAATGTGTGTGAAAAATGAAACTACAAAATAGAGCTCGTGCAATAACGTATAGTGTCAAATGAAACTATAATAGAATTTAAATGATACTTTAGTGTTGCTATAATAATGAAACTAAAAAACAGAACTAATACAAGAACGTATATTGTCAAATGAATATGAAATGTAATTAAAACTATATTTTAAAGTAAAAAAATAAAGCTCATGCACTAACGTATATTATCAAATAAAACTGTAGTATAATTAAAATGATACATTTGTGTTTTTATAATGAAACTAGTGTGCGTGGTCGAAAAATAAAACTAAACAATAGAACAATACTATTGTCAAATAAAATTAAAGCATAATTAAAATGATACTAAAATCGTCCATATAACCATGGCCCTAGCACAAAGCCAAATCAAGATAAATAGCCCAAAGATCTATTGAAAGGTTGACAATAACTGTGAACCATCACTTGCTTGAGTTGGGTGGAAACAAGCTTCCGACATTATCAGGGAATCACAAATTGCTGAATTAATAAATTAAAACTTATTGATGGGTCATCAGTCACGTCCATTCGAGGAAGGAGGAAAGAACAATTTACTGATTCAAATTCTGCCACTTAGCGTTTAACTATGACAAAATTTCAACTCGTAGGCTATATATAGAAGTCGAGCGTAACACATTTCATCAAACCAAACAGTTATCAAGATATGGCTTTTCTAGCAGTAACATCTCTGATGAGAACTGTAGAGCTCCAGTTCCTACACCCCCAACCACGTGTTATTCTTGCAAACAAAGAGCAGATTAAGTCTCTTCATGAAAAACTTGGGCATTTGCTATTTTTTCTTGAGGAATGCAAGGAGAAAGCCAACAGCTCCGCTGAGATGAAAGAGCTGATAGAAAAAATTAGAAAAGTGAGTGTGAAGGCTGAAGATGACATTGAAGCAGCGCTTTTGAATGTTCATCATTATCACAATCTGAATCAAGCTTTGCAGCGTGTTGTTGAGGACATTGAAGAGCTGATGCAGACTACATGGAACACCACCCACCATCTTGTCAACAATCTCACAGTTGGAGGTCCTTCTAAACCTACCTCAAATGTGGAGGATAATGCAATGGTAGGACACTCAGAAGAACTGGATGAGGTGAAGTCTCAGCTCTTTGATAAGTCGCTTAAACAACGCCAAGTAATGGCCATGGTTGGCATGGGTGGCATCGGCAAGACAACTTTTGCTACAAGAATTTATAACGATCCTCAAGTCAAATCTCATTTCGATATTTGTGCTTGGACAACCTTGTCCCAAGAGGATAACAAACTACAAGGTGTTACTGACCTCATCCGTTGCATCTTGCTAACGAGCAAGAAGAAAATAGGAGGTGATGATCCAGAAGACCTACTGCGCAAAAGTTTATTGGGCCAGAGGTACCTTATTGTTGTCGACGACATATGGACTATGGAAGCTTGGGACGATATCCAGAGATGCTTTCCAAATGATGGAAATGGGAGTCGAATTTTGTTGACCACTCGGGATAGAGAGATAGCTCAGTATGCCAACTCTGGTAAGTATTGTTATGACATGCGTTTCTTAAATCCATCTGAAGGTTGGGATTTATTTTACCAGAAGTTTTTGGCTAAAGAATTTCTGAACAATGAATTTGAAACAATAGGGAGGAACATTGTTCAGAAATGTCAGGGTTTACCACTTACAATTGTGGTGTTAGCAGGGCTTCTCTCTACTATCAAGTCAGTAGATGAATGGAAAAACATTGAAAGAACAATAAATTCATCGCTGACTTTAAATCTTTCTGACCAATTTTCAAGAATACTCAATTTGAGTTACAACAGTTTGCCTAGCGATTTGAAGGGTTGTTTTTTGTATTTGGGAGTTTTTCATGAAGATTGTGAGATTCCAATTAAAAAGCTTATTAGGTTATGGATTGCAGAGGGATTTGTAGGGACCTTAAGTCATAGCAAGAGACCAGAAGAAATAGGTAGAGAGTATTTGCAAGATCTTATTGATAGAAGTCTAATTATGGTTCATAGGAGAAGCTTTGATGGAAAAATCAAGACTTGTAAGATGCATGATCTGTTACATGAGTTGTGCATAAACAAGGCTAAAAATGAGAACCTTTTGTACCTTGAAACTAAGGGTAGTAATCATTTTGATCGCATTATTCTATTGGGTGATAGCCGTTGGTTAAGTCTTAAAGTAGCAATTCCAGCTTTTCATTTGGTCATTGCAACCGAGAAATGCCGTTCCATTTTATGTTTTAATATGGCTGTAAACTGTGATCGTGAATGGTATTTGAGGGCTGACTCTTTTAAGAAGTTAAGAGTGTTAGACTTGAGCAAGATTAACTTTGCATCAGGTATGCCTGAAGATATTACAGATCTTGTTTTCCTAAGATACCTAGCATTAGCCTCAAGTGAGCTTCTAAACCATATACCTTTGTGGAAGAATTTGAACCTACAGACACTAATTATCAGTGAAGATGACAACGGTACCTTCAAGTTGCCTCATGGAATTTGGGACTTGCCACAATTAAGGCATCTGGAATTGTACCACCAGGTTTCTATAGATCTTCCAAACGTGGTTCAAGAGAATCTGCAGACACTTTATTGGTTGTTTGCCTCAGACTGCACAATGGAAGTGTTTCTGAGAATCCCGAATGTTAAAGAGTTGGGAATAATTGCAGGAGACGAAGAAGCCTTGCCACAGGGCTTAATAAATAATCTGTGTTGTTTAAGTCATCTTGAGAAGCTAAAAGTTCAGGGCTCTTACCATCCTTTACACCTCCCTACACATATAGAGGCCACTATCTACCCACAAAACCTTAAGGAGTTAACATTTGTGAGAACTCTTATACCATGGGAGGACATGAATTGCATTAGTGTGCTACCCAATCTGGAGGTGCTTAAACTCAGAAACTTTGCCTGCGTGGGATCAGAGTGGGAACTAATTGAAGAAGATGGCTTCCCACGGTTAAAAGTTTTGCTCATTTCTATTACAAATTTGAAGGAATGGAGGGCAAATGTTGGCTCTCCTTTCCCGAAACTCGAACGCTTACTCTTAAGAAATTGCTTCGAGTTGATAGAGATGCCAGAGTGGATGGAACATGCTATCACACTCCGGTTAATTAAGTTGGAGTATTGCTACGCTTCCCTTGTGGGTTCTGCTCAGAGGATTAAAGAAGAGCAACATGACAACTACGGAAATGATATGTTAGATGTAATTGACTCCAATACTAGACTAGGTTTGTCTCTCAACTAATTTTATTTTCTATATTAATTAAACTTCAATTAGTATAGACGAGGACCATGCTATCATACGAAAATTGATTTTTATGATTAAATACTAGACGAGGACCATGCTATAGAAGAAGAAGATTCTAATGAACAAACCTATGAAGGTGAACGTGTTCGCCATGGTTTAACTGTAAGTTGGCTCATCCTTAGCTTGTGTACCCCTTGAATCAATGTATGTAATAGTGAAAAAATCAATTTCGTCATTAGATCTGGATCACATGTAAACGACAGTAATTATAACCATTTTGTTTGTGCAGAGCCTTTGGTTTGAAGCAAGGACGCTAAGGATCGAATGCAGTGATGATACTAGGTGTTGGATTTGGACAAGGGACTCTGAATTTGGGTATGTAATTATATATGGGTAAATTTTAATTGTCTAGAATATTAATAAGAATTACATTGTTCCTAGCTAGCTCTATCTAACGATGATTAATTATATTTTGTACAGATGTGAGGTTGCGACGCTTGAGAAAGTTAGCTGGTTGGAAATCAGATTAACCTTTGACGTTCGGTGCTTATCTGAGATGACATGTTATTCTGCCTACCTTGTTTTCAAGCTTAAAATCGGGTGCTTTCGAGATGTCAACACAGCATTGGTAGGTGTGAGATATGAGAAGGACAAGGCCCTATATGGTTGGATGCGTGGAGAGAATCGACACTCTCAGGTCTTTCTCGCAAAGAAGAAATCTTATGGGGATTGTGGTCGGTTTCCTGACACCCGCTCTGATGGGTGGATGGAGATCAAGCTCGGAAACTTTTACATTAGTAGTGGAAATGAAGGTGAAATTGAATTGCAACTGTGGCATGCATCAGACGAGTTCTGGATGTCCGGTTTGATAGTGAGGGGCATCGAAGTTCGACCAGTAAATGAAGGCCAAGAAAGCTAGCTGTTGAGTCTCACTATATCATCACCCATTCACCCAATGTCTTTACTGGCCGGCGTTGCATGTGATGGTCTTATTATTTTCTGCATTCGGGCCTATTTCAGTTTGTCGGGCCATTATATTTCTAATATAAGCTAAGTATGTATTTATTATCTGCGTGTTGTGATACTTATTTATGTTCATATTTTTTATTATACGTTTAGAACTATGCAATGTTGAGTGCGCTAGGGACAGAATTGCATGTTATATTATGTTGTACTTCTCAAGTCTTGGAATAAGTGAATGTATTTAATGCAATGCTAATATTAATGTTGATGCAAATATAATTTAGCAAATCTTACCAATCCAATTTTTAAAAATAATATATATATATATATATATATATATATATATATATATATATATATATATATATATATATATAGGGTCACACAAGTATACGGGTTAACATGTGCATATCATGTGTCTTTTTATGTTTCTCTCTTTGCATCCTATTCACTCTTCTCACCCTTTGCATCTCACACGCGTCTCGCTTCACTATCTCTGTCTCCTCCCATCTCTGCCAAAGCCTCAAATTCGTAATCCAAAAAAAAAATTCAATTAGATTGCAGGCAATTTTATGGAAATTCAATTAAATTGCAGCAACAAGGCAACACCCACTGCCACCCCATTTTATTCTCATAATTTCCTTACTCAACCCAATCAAACTCAACCATTCTCAAACACTTTCGTCATCCAATTTATATTCATAATCCAAAAAACAAATTTGTTATAAATATATTACTAATGGCCATTATTTTGAGACTTTTCATTTGCCACTTTCCAACTCCCTCATTATGTTGAGAAATGAAGAGTTGTACTATTGTATATATATACATGTTGATGGATGAATAAAATGTGGCTTTTGAGCTTTTGTGATCTTGTGTTCTTGTTCTTCTTCTTCTCCTTTGCCTTATCTACACTACATTATCATATATATAATCCTAAGCAATTATCGGGCAATCACCACGCGAGAACTGAGCTAATTGAGAAGCCAAATTACAACACGTTATTAGCACGAGTCTCTATCGTGATTTTCGGTGAACGGTATGCTTGCTATCTTGTCTTGTGCATTTTATTATGAAATTTATGACTTTGTTTGTGCATATTGCCTTCCAATATGAATTGGAACCTCCAATCCTTGTTTCTGTGAAATGAGTATTCTCCCTTTTGATTTTATTATCTGTATATGTGTGCTTCTGATAATTAGTGTGATAATACTCCATGTTTGTTAACTACTTGTGAGTATATGAACCCCTCATCAAGCTATGGTTAAAGTTTTGGGGTAAATACATGGGTTTGTAAATATAAATTCTCTTGATTTATCTTCCTGAATCATGGATATGAATTAAGCTCTACATGAACCATGATGCTTGAAAATGGTAAATACATGTGGTTATATACCAAATTGTATGTATATGTATCCATGTATGTTCTATGACTTTGGATATCGAATGCATAATCAATTCTTATTATGTTTGTATCGGATTGCTATATTTGCATCAGAATACTAAGATGCATATACGCATATTTATGTAAAATGGTGTTTCTTCATCCATTGTTTGAACATGTATTCAAAATAGTGATTTTTCCATTGTTGTCACATATTGCTTCGTAGAGTTACATGAAAATTATGATCTTGTAGATCATGTCCTCCATTGCCAAATGTGATTTTATTGAACTCTCTTATGGTGGAAGCAATTATTAAACTAGGGTTCTAGATATTGAATATATATATTTGGCATCTAAGGAATTGAGACAAGCTTTTGTTGCTAAGTCACAAAGCATTGATACCCAGAAGGTAAAAGCTCTCATTTTCATACGTCACCACTTGAACCGCAACCTTAAAAATGAGTATTTGATTGGAAGTCCCTGAAGGACCATGCATTTCGACCAATAGTCATCAATTGTCCTTCCTTAGGCACAATTTGACTAGCTTTTAATCTCGAGTTTTAAGATTATAAGTCAGTAACTGACTATAATTTAGCTCTGCATAAAATAGTCTCGCAATTAAAACTCTGCAAACAGGAAGTTTCAGATAAATACTTATTTGAAAATACTATGTATACTTTTCATGCGAGTAACCTTGTACTCTAGCAGCAGTACAAGACAACAAATTATGAAGCATTCTAAGCTAATTTTAGAACTCATTGTGGCTAAGAAACATAACTAGTTGTTGATGAAGAATCAAAATGCATGTCTGATTGGTTTTTCACTAGTGCCTGAAGCACATAATGTTGCCCAATCGAGCAACTTTATAAGGGGTTGAGGTCGAGGTTATAACTAGTGTCGTATGAGTTTCGAGCTCAAAAATAAGAAGCAAAGTGATCAAGATAATCAATGACGACCATACTTATTGAGGCAAAATTCTAGCTAGAAGTTTGCTATCAATGTGGGTGTGAAGGGCTTTGGTCCCTACGTGCCGCACACCAAAGCATTTTGTCATCGAAGAATGAGTCTCAACTCATCTTGTTGATTCTAGTTTGCCTAAAGCAAATTATACTGTAATAAATGATGATAATGAAATGATGAGGTATTGATGAAGATGTTTGAGTATTGCATGAAAATATATTCACGTCTGAGGAGTTAGCTTATGCCTGAAGCATCTAAAAGTTAGCTCATGCTTGAAGCATCCGAGAAGTTAGTTTATGCCTGAAGCACCCGAAAAGTTAGTTTATGGCCACGATATTCGAAAAGTTATTGCATGGCCGAGAAGTACACATACTTCAAAGGTGTTTTTGAGCGCAAAGTTATTTTTTGGATGCAAATTATTACGAGTGCAAAGTGATTTTTTTTACTTTGCTGTTTTTTTACTACTCGAATTAATTATTTGAAATTTACTATTCAGTAGTGTACTTCTCTAAGCTTACATTTCTAATCTTACTTCTCGGAGTTACTTCCCTTAGTTTGCATGCTTATTTACGGAGGTTTCTTCTCATGCACGCAATCATGACTCTCGTATGCAATAGGTTTGGTGTTTATCCAAAGTTGAATTTGTTCCAAAAATCCTATATCAATCCTTGAAGGATTGCTATTATCAACAAATTATGATAATCCTCCTTTGACTAAATTTAATATGCCAAGATATCGAATCTCCCTATGAATATGTCTTAGTGCAATTCTGTGTTTTTTAAGGAGTGAAATACCCCTTTATAAGAATGATCATTGAGTTATGACATACATGATATGATTAATTTAGATGTTATTTATTTGAAAGATGGAAGCAAATGATATCATATCAGTTTGTCCGAAGCAAACGAATGAATGAATTATATCATATCAGTTTGCTCGAAGCAAATGAGGGAGTGAATTATATCATGTGAATTTGCACGAAGCAAATTAACCAGTGAGTGAAACTAATGGAGAGTTGAGGATAGAGATCTTGAAGATCTATTTGACAAGCTTCCCAGTTTTCCTATGATTATTGTGTACCATTATAATATTATTTGACATGTATGCTTTCATATTTGATCATAGATGATTGCGTATATGTTTTAGGTACTTCATATGTTGCGGTACATTTTTTTAAAGGCCTTAAAGACCCAAATGATATTATAATATGGGATGAGCTAGTGAGTTGCCTTGGGCAAATTTTTTTTTGGTGAGTCAAATTCCTTCAAGTGCATATTATATAAAGCATATTTTGTGAAAGAAAATTCTTAAACTATCTATTTTCTTTGTTGGGGACATCAGTTTTATATGCTATCAGAATCTGACCCACTGCATATCATAATTATTCCCCCTAGCTCCTAATATGTGGTATAAGATCAAACATTTCCCTGTCTGCGTTTTGTTCATAGTGTGCAGTCTATTTTACTATATCACCGCCATTGCGTACCTCCAAGGGCTATCAAAGCCTCCGTCTATTGTTTAAATACTTGAGCCCATGATATGGGATCAATATATAATTAGGTACGCTAGCTGCACACTTGATGAAGATCGTTCCACGGCATTAGGGGGAGATAAAAGCCCAAATTTTATAGAATGCCGAGAAATTTCATGGAATGATTGATGAAAAAGATCTTCAGTATTTAAACCCACGTATTAGGTAGACTGAACTAGAAGTTCAGAAGAGGTAAAGTGAACTAGAAGTTTAGAAGATATCTAATATGCCAATATATATACTGATAAGAAGAGTGACTAGGTCTCATATATCTTCCCCAACTTAGACCATATATGTATTTACTAATGCTCCTTGACGCTAGAAGCGTGGAGACATATTGGTATAACAGACAAGAATCCGCAAAATGCTAAATCTAGCTAGTAGAAAATTTCGTCACTCTTGAAATCTCTTCAAGAAGTATGTCTTGAAGACATTCGTCCAGGAGAAAAAAACCCCCAATAAATTTACAGGTGCACCCAAAATCATAATATTGGGGATGCGGAACAACCAGATAAAAATATCTCTGGGAAATGGCTAGAGTCTGGTTGATTTAGAAATTGCCATGAATTTTATATATATGGGAGATTTTATGAAAAATATTATAGTTGTCGACAACACAATTGCCTTATAAATTGCTCTCAATATATAAGAATCTGGATCCAGAGCTAGGCACCAGTAGTGCCCTGATTTTTTAATGTATAAAGGAGCAATTAAGGCATGTACAGCTCAGCTCGCTAAAACTGTATTCTCTTTATATTATGTACACCATTTAATGTTAACCCAACAGGTTACAAATGGGTGTTTGTACAAAAGAGAAATACAAACAATTTGGTGGTATGATATAAAGCGAGACTGGCAGCTTAAGGGTTTACGCAGAGACCCTGAATTGATTTTAATCAAATGTACTCTCCCACAACATATGGCATTACATTCCGCTAATTAACATCATTGGCAGTGAATTATAAATTTAGATATGCAGTTGATGAATGTCATGACCGCAAACTTATGGGTCATCAGATGCTAATATTTATCTGTAAATCCCTGATGGATTCAACACTTTTGAAATGAGGAAAGTGAAAATCGCAACACGTTATCATTAAATTACTAAAGTCTTTTTGTGACTTGAATATTATTGACTGAGTGTTTTCCTCCCGAAGAAGGAATATGCAAATAATATGTACCATTATGTGTTCGTTAAAGAATTGCTAATGGAGTTATTTATTTTATCTTCTCAGTCGATATTGATGGTTTATATGTTATTGAAGCACATAAAGAGCTTGATGATATTAGCTCATGCGCTAAAAGACGGAGTTTTGAAATTAAAGACTTGGGAAACCCAAGTATTGCCTCAACCTGAAGATTGAGATTCTCTTTAAAAGAGTTTTATATACTAGTTAGCCTACTTGAAAAAATGTCTTGAAGATGTTTTATATGAATGAGTATCATTTACTTATCACACTAACGGTAGTCCAATAATCTATTGAAGTAGATAAGGAACTATTTAGACTCGAAAATGATAAATAAGGATATTTTGGGACTGGAAGTCCATTATCATTGTTATTGGAGCACTATTATGGAACTAGAAGTTCCATAGTCGCATCAGGCCTGATATTAAATTTGCAATGAAATTGCTAGCAACGTTTAGTGCTCCCTCTACAATGAAATATTGAAATGATGTTTAACATATCCTCTAGCATCTTCGAGGTATAAAGATTATGATATTTATGTGAGAAACCAATACGTGGTTTTGGCGGGCTACTTGGGTACTGGCTCTTTTATTTTGATCCCCATGATGCCAAGTCCCAAACTGGTTATGCTATATTTTTACCCCCAATGTCCCAGGTGGACAAATAAAGATTGTGTTGCCCAAGCAAGTAATAGGTTTGTTAATGAGAACCTTACAAAAGATATTGCACCTAAGTTTTACTACCCACATGAACTGCAGAAGATTAGTAAAATTCTTGATGAGAAAGTTCGCCCTCGTGAACAATCTGGCAGATATGTTCACCAAGTCTCTGCCTGCATCCAATTTTGAGTAAAATGTTTATAAAATTGCGATGCGCAGGCTTAAAAGATTGTTATCTTCAGGGGGAGCGACAACCTCTAGCTACACTAGAATAGAAAGTCTAGAAGACTTTTGAAATCCTAAAGATTATGCTCTGAAAGCATATGGTTGTACTCTTTTTCCCTTACCTAAGTTTTTCCCACTGGGTTTTCTTAGACTAAGGTTTTTAATGAGTCAACTAATATAGGTGCACTTGAATGGATAGTCCTGAAGACCTTAGAAGTCTTGAAGATTATGCCCGTAAGGTTTATGGTTGCACTCTTTTTTCCTTAGCTAAGTTTTTTTCCCACTGGTTTTCTTAGACTAAGGTTTTTAATGAGGCAACCGGTGCAACACAATGGTTTAACATATTTCGTGTACTCTTTTCCTCGTCTAGGTTTTTCCCAAAGGGTTTTTCTAGCGAGATTTTTAACGAGGCATGAATATGATTAAATAATGGCCAAGGGGGAGTGTTATAAATATATTACTAATGGCCATTATTTTGAGACTTTTCATTTGCCACTTTCCAACTCCCTCATTATGTTGAGAAATGAAGAGTTGTACTATTGTATATATATACATGTTGATGGAAGACTAAAATGTGGCTTTTGAGCTTTTGTGATCTTGTGTTCTTGTTCTTCTTCTTCTCCTTTGCCTTATCTACACTACATTATCATATATATAATCCTAAGCAATTATCGGGCAATCACCACGCGAGAACTGAGCTAATTGAGAAGCCAAATTACAACAAAATTCAATTAGATTGCAGGCAATTTTATGGAAATTCAATTAAATTGCAGCAACAAGGCAACACCCACTGCCACCCCATTTTATTCTCATAATTTGCTTACTCAACCCAATCAAACTCAACCATTCTCAAACACTTTCGTCATCCAATTTATTCCATTCGAGCAGACTATACTGCCATAGTACTCACAATTAAAACAACCCGATCTCAAACAATAATTCAATATTGATTTTTCAAACTAAACTGCACACACTTCTATCAGCAAATTACTGCCCTTTAATTTATTTTCCAGTAGCAGCACACTGTATTGCCTCTCAAACAGCAGCAAAACATACATTCAACTTCAAGCACATTCAAGCCATATAAACCATTGAACCCATCGAATCAAATGACCTCCAATTCTAGAAATTATTTAAAGCAACCATTCCAGATTCACAATTTCAGTTCCAAAGTGATTCACTATCTTAAAGCATTATTAAAACCAGCAGCAAGCACAATATTTAGATGAAACTCACCTACTGTTAGCATATCTTCAGTACCATTCAAGAAGAGCAACTGCAAATATTCTACTTCATAACACAAATGAATATTTATAACTTTAATCATCAAACACAATACTTAATAGCACAAATAAATACTCAACACTTTAATCATTAAATTGAATACTTTATAGCCTAAAACTAGTACTTTTTTTTTTAATACTACCAACTCTATTACAATGCATAACTACTTTCTCAACCTATTGAAGCACAAGAGTCATCAGTATTGACTCTACTGAGGCTCAAACTCACTACACCTCCCATACAAAGGGAAGGGTTTGATGCCACTGGACCACAAGGTCCTTGGCCTAAAACTAGTACTTTTAAACACAAATAAATAGTCAATACATTAACCATTAAACCTAATACTTCATAGCCTAAAACTAGTACTTCATAGCACAAATGAATACTCAACACTTTAACCATTACATCTAATACTTTAACCATCAAACACAATACTTAATAGCACAAATGTACTACTTCATAACACAAATAAATACTCAACACTTAAAGCATTAAATCTAATACTTTATGGTGCAAATATACTACTTTATTATATCACAAATGAATGATCATGACTTTAACCATCAAACACAATACTTAATAGCACAAATATACTACCTAATAGCACAAATGAATACTCAACACTTTAACCATAAAATTGAATACTTTATAGCCTAAACCTAGTACTTTATAACACAAATGAATATTCAACACTTTAACCATTAAATCAAATACTTTATAGTGCAAATATGCCACTTCATATCACAAATGAATACTCAACACTTTAATCATTAAGTTTAATACTTTATAGTCTAAAACTAGTACTTTTAAACACAAATAAATAGTCAATACATTAACTATTAAATGTCGTGGAGGATAATGCAATGGTAGGACACTCAGAAGAACTGATTAAGGTGAAGTCTCAGCTCATTGATAAGTCGCTTAAACGACGCCAAGTGATGGCCATTGTTGGCATGGGTGGCATTGGCAAGACAACTTTTGCTAAAACAATTTAAATGACTATCTGCCAGACAAATCTCATTTCGATATTTGTGCTTGGACAACCTTGTCACAAGAGCATAACATAGAACAAGCTCTTACTGACCTCATTCGTTGCTGCATCTTGCAAGAGAGCAAAAAGAAAATAGGAGGTGATGATCCAGAAGATAGTAACAAGAAAATAGGAGGTGATCCAGAAGGACAAGAAGTACTGCACAAAAGATTATCGGGCCGGAGGTACCTTATTGTTGTCGACGACATATGGACTTAGAAAGCTTGGGACGATATTCAGAGATACTTTCCAGATAACAATAATGGTAGCCGAATATTGTTGACTACTCGGGTTAAAGAGATAGTCCAGCATACCAATTCTGGTGAGTATTGTTATGACATGCGTTTCTTAAATCCATGTGAAGGTCGGGATTTATTTTACCAGAAGTTTTTGGCTAAAGAATTTCTGAACAATGAATTTGAAACGATAGAGAGGAAAATTGTTCACAAATGTGTGGGTTTACCACTTACAATTGTGGTGTTAGCAGGGCTTCTCTCTGCTATCAAGTCAGTAGATGAATGGGAAAACGTTGAAAAAACACTGACTTCAAATCTTTCTAACCAATCAAGAATACTCGATTTGAGTTACAACAGTTTGCCTAGCGATTTGAAGGGTTGTTTTTTGTATTTGGGAGTTTTTAATGAAGATTGTGAGATTCCAATTAAAAAGCTTATTAGGTTATGGATTGCAGAAGGATTTGTAGGGACTATGAGTCATAGCAAGAGGCTAGAAGAAATAGGTAGAGATTATTTGCAAGATCTTATTGATAGAAGTTTAATCTATCTATATATATATAATAATAGAAGTGCCTAGCCAAGTTTTCCCCCCAAAACTTAGGGCTATTTTTGTAATATTAACAGTTGGACAAAAATGTCATTTTACAAGTATTTACACCTATAAATACACCTATGTAACTATGTTTAGGATCTTAATTCC
>CP025658.1:17238644-17249123 GCA_003576665.1 Ipomoea trifida | reverse complement strand
TATAAAATATATTCAAATGGATTTCACCATTCTGGTTCAGGCAGTTACGTACACACATGTGGAAATATAATTTCAAATTATATTCACATGTTAATATCTCCAAAGATATTAATATAACTGACTTGGGATTTATATAAGTAGCATTCTGAGCCTTATGCATGGAAAATAATTCAAACAACTATATCCACAACTTAAATATTTCAAATACATGTGTACATGTAATTAGGAAATAATAAGTCCATAGCCACATGCATAATAGCTGAACTTACCTCCCTCATTCGAGAGGTAAAACTTTACGTGAACAATGCAACTTTGAAATGAAAGGCACAATACTATTACCCACATATGCATGAAAAGTAATTACTTACCCATATGTTAGTGTTAGGAACCTTATGTAATAGGTTTTGATGATACCAAATGTAAATCAGAATCCCCTAAGTCTCGAAAGATAGGAATCTATGTAAGTTCGACAAGTAAACTAAGAGCGAAAATATAACCGGGTAACTTTGAGCTCAACTCGGAAAATATTTAAGCTTAAGGTAAACTTGATTGAACATTTTAGATGTTTTCGTGTTGTAAGTTCATAGTCAGATCAGAAGAAGACACGAGACAAGACTGGAGGAATAAGGGTCTGCGAGACATCAACTAAGTCTCGAGACATAGGCAGAGTTCGAGAGATGGAATCTCTCGAGATATCAATCCAGCTCGAGACATGGATTCGAAGCATTGATCATGCGAGACATCAAATCAGGTCTCGATACTTCTCCATAAGGCTGAACGGAAATAAAAGTAGCTTGGATTAAAATAATCTAAGTTTGGAGAAGAAGAATATCATGGAGAAAGGAAAGGTGTCTACAGAACGTTATGGGATCTACCGGAAGTGGATGCCACGTCAGAATTGCACAACAAACGGTTAAAAAGCGCACCAATCCAAAGCCGGTCTTATTCCCTAAATCAAGGATCATGGGAATATAAAAAGAGTAACTTTTGCCTAAAAGAGTAAGTGGAGCATGGACTCTAGAAAGTGGATTAAAGAATATTCACTACAAGACAAAAGGCACAAGTTGCAAGACCACCACTCCATGGAATATGCTGAAAATACTCAAGTCCCATGATCAGCATGGGAGACAAATTTCAAACGGAATAGTTTTCCCTCCAACGGAATTATTCCTAAACTCTCATATATAAGGACGTGAAGACACAAGGTTAAAGAGGTTAAGAAGTTCGAGAATTCTAAGTGATTTGCAAAAGAAGTGTCTAATCTAAACGTTCAAGTGCAAGTACTAAATTTGAAATATCATTCTTGATATTCAACACAGCGAGACAAACACACCTTAGTGTTTGAGAGAGTTACAAAGCTGAAACATATATACATCCAGAAGGTGACTGAAGCAGCTCTACATCGACTATATTTCAACGATAGCTTGCAGTCAGATTGGAGATTGTTACATTAAACTGTGACAACCAAAGGTCCTTGCTTTGGATTAAGCAAGAAGAGGCGGAGTAACCTGGCAGCTGTCTAGTGAAGATCCTGAGGCTTGAGGCGGGCTTGGTGATCAAAGCTCAAGTGCTCGAGAGGTGGAGTAGCTGGAAGCGGGGAGAAAAACCTGAGGAGAGGCGGAGTAACCTGGAAGCTGTCTTGTGAAGATCCTGAGGCTTGAGGCGGGCTTGGTGATCAAAGCTCAAGTGCTCGAGAGGTGGAGTAACAAGAGGCTGGGCGAAAAACCTGAGGCTTGAGGCGGGCTTCGTGATCAAAGCTCAAGCGCTCGATATTGTACTAAAAAGGGAAGTTTTAGTGCAATCCTTCTAGGGAGTTTCTAGAAGAAGAGTGGACGTAGGCGGGTTGGCCGAACCACTTAAAAATCTCTCTCTCGCATTTACTTTCTGTCTTTTTATCTCTCGCTATCTAACTCTCGAACTGCACTACATTTAATCACTTCTCGAACTAACTCAAACTCGTGCTAATTAATAAGGGGATAACTTATTTCCGCTGCGCATAAAACTTTGTCTTCATCTTGTGAGGTATCGAACCTAAACATCCTAAGTTCAATACACACGAGAGGTCGAAAAGATTTGCAAAATCTTATACAAGTCTATTCACCCCCCCTCTAGACTTGTACCCCATCCCCTTGGGACCAACAGTTAGTATTTTAATATTTCAAGGTCATGCTAATATGCTGAACATGAAATACTAAATATGCACTTTCCCTTGCAAAGCAACTACACATTACCCAAAAAAAGATTCATGCATTCGAGAGGTCAAGACCCATATACATTAAGTTCGAGACATTGCTGCTTATGCATATCACAAAGAACCATGCAAGTGTATTTGCTACACTTCGAGAGGTACATCACCATCACATACTAGAGATGAAGCTTTTACCATGCATGTAAAGTAATTTAATAAATTACTCACGTATTTTAATTTGCACTATAAACTCAGTTCGAGACATCGATTCTCCGTGAACCGATCTCTCGTGCGAACTGACCTCTCGAGGCATCTCTCGTGATCTCTCGAACATCTCTCGAATAACCCAAAAACATCTCTACCAAACTCAATAATATTTATTACTCCAAAACTCCAAATATTATTTTGAACTCATGGTAGATATCTGAACCATTAATCTTCATTACTATATAAATATCCAACATGTGAGAACTCTTATATACCATGGGAGGACATGAATTGCATTAGTATGCTGCCCAATCTGGAGGTGCTTAAACTCAGAAACTTTGCCTGCGTGGGAGAAGACTGGGAACTAATTGAAGAAGGTGGCTTCCCACAGTTAAAAGTTTTGCTCATTTCTCTTACAAATTTGAAGGAATGGAAGGCACATGTTGATACTCCTTTCCCAAAACTCGAACGCTTACTCTTAAGAAATTGCTTTGAGTTGAAAGAGATGCCGGAGTGGATGGAAGATGCTATCACACTCCGGTTAATTAAGTTGGAGTATTGCTACGCTTCCCTTGTGCGTTCTGCTCAGAGAATTAAAGATGAGCAATTTGACAACTACGGAAATATGTTAGATGTAATTGGCTCTAATACTGAAGAACTAGGTTTGTCTCTCAACTAATTTTTTTTTCTATATTAATTAAACTTCAATTAGTACATGTTCTATCACACGAAAATTGATTTTTATGATTAAATTCTAGACAAGGACCATGCTACAGAAGAAGAAGATTCTAATGAACAAACCTATGAAGGTGAATGTGTTCGCCATGGTTTAATTGTAAGTTGGCTCTTCCTTAGATTGTGTACCCCTTGAATCAATGTATGTAATTGTGAAAAAATCAATTTCGTCATTAGATCTAGATCACATGTAAACAACATTAATTATAACCATTTTGTTTTGTGCAGAGCCTTTGGTTTGAAGCACCGAAGCTAAGGATCGGATGGGATAATGATCTGTATTGGATTTGGACAAGGGACTCTGAATTTGGGGACTCTGAATTTGGGTATGTACTTATGGGATGGTTAAATTTTAAGAATTTGGTTAGATAGCTAGCTATATCTAAGGATGATTAATTATATTTTGTACAGATGTGAGGTTGCGAAACTTGTGAAAGCTAGCTGGTTCGAAATCGGATTAAACCTTAACCTTCGGTGCTTATCTAAGATGACATATTATTCTGCCTACCTTGTTTTCAAGCTTGGTGATAGCGGGGAGTTTCGAGATGTCAAGACAGCATTGGCAGCTGTGAGATATGAGAAGGACAAGGCCATATAGGGTGGTTATCGACTGGCAGGTGTGAGAAATGAGAAGGACATATACGGTTGGATGCTCGGAGAGAATCGACACTCTCAGGTCTTTCTTGCAAAGAAGAAATCTTATGGGGACTGTGGTCGGTTTCCTCACAGTCGCTTTGATGGGTGGAGAGAGATCAAGATCGGAAACTTTTACTTTACTAGTGGGAATGAAGGTAAAATTGAATTGCAACTGTGGCACGTATCAGACCAGTACTGGAAGTCTGGTTTTATAGTGAGGGGCATTGAAGTTCGACCAGTAAATGAAGGACAAGAAAGCTAGCTGTTGAGTCTCACTATATCACCCAATGTCTTTGCTGGCCGGCGTTGTGTTGGTCTTATTATTTTCTACATTCCTATTTCAGTTTCTCCGGCCATTATTATATTTCAAATAAGTACTAATCTGTGTGTTGTGATACTTATTTATGTTCATGCTTTTGAGTATACGTTTAGAACTATGCAATGCTGCACTGCTAGTTGTCTTTGAATAAATGTAGTGATCGAGGGACATAATTGCATGTTATATTATGTTGTACTTCTCAAGTCTTGGAGTAAGTGAATGTATTTAATGCAATGCAATTATTGATGTTACGTTGATGCATAATTTAGCAAATCTTACCAAGTCAATTTTTAAAAATAATATATATATTTTTTAAATATTTATAATTTTCCTTTAAAAAAATATTTATAATTTTGTTTGAAAAGTGTTGTTTCTAATACAAGAATGATGTTTCATTTGACCCATTTGAGTTGAAAAATGGTGGGAAAGCTTTGAAGTAAGCTTTTGTCCCACATTGATTTGGGAAGTGGATTTGCACAACTATTTATACAAGAGCCTTTCTACAGCTTAGTAAATTGTATAGCATAGAGCCCCTCTCTCGTGCACAGGGGTGCAAATTAAATCCCAAAGTGGTAAAATCTTAATAATTGAGGGACCAAATTTGTTATTTATTATAGAATATGGTCCACCTTACATCGTGACATAAATTGTCTATTATCATTTACACATATTATTATTTTTAATAATAAAATCAATGTTACAAAATATATTATTAAAAATATCTTATTGATATCTTTCTGAATGATACTCATATTAATATATTTTGAATCGTAGTTATTTATTAATGGACTTACAATTTGACAAAATAAACCATTTGTATTATGAAAATGAATCTCTAGTATTCTCTTAATGAACATATTTTTTTTTTTGAATATTAGCACAGGAGTCAGCATTGACTCCACTGAGGTTCGAACCCACCACCTCCCATATAAAGGGAAGGGTTTGATGCCACTGGATCACAAGATCCTTGGCCTTAATGAACATATTTTAGTTGCATTATTATTGTAAAGATGAAAATTCAGTATTATTGTAAAAATGAGCTATTAATATTGTAAAAATGAATATGCAATGTTTCATTAATGAATCTATTTGAGATCAACCATTATAATGTAGTTGCATTACAATTATAAAAATGAACATACTGTATTTTGAAAATGAACTTGTAGTATTGTAAAAATAAACTTAGTATATTTTGAAAATGAACATTTAGTATATCGAAAATGAACCTGATGTAGTGGCTTAATAGTTTTCAAAAAGATGTAGTGGCTTAATATAATTATATGTTAATTTAAAATATTAAAAAAAAATAACTTTGTTTACCTTGGCAAGGTAAACCATGGTCCATTATGCAATAATCAATTATTTTTTCATCCAAATGAGGGGGAATACCCCAGTTATTCTACAATAGTTATACCATGGTCACAATTTACATACTGAATTTTCACAATTTAGATACTAAATGCTTACAATTCAAATGGTGAACATTCAGTATGTAAATTGTATTGTAAACATTATGTTGTAAATATTCAGTATATAAATTGTGAACATTCAGTATGTAAAATGTGTATTTTAGACCCGGATCCACAAAATAATTTGCCGTTATTCTAAGTATGAATATTGCATCCATGGGGACACCTAGGGGTGGGAATAGGCCATGCCCCTTTGTAGGGGCCTATTTCCTGGCCTAGTAAGGCCTAGCTCGTTTAGTAAACAAGTCAGGCTTGAGCCAATTTCAAACTTTATTAAACTAAACAGGTCAGGGCTATATATACGTACTAGGCTCGGCCTTCAAGCCTATATATATATATATATATATATATATATATATATATATATATATATATATATATATATATATATATATATATATATATATATATATATATATATATATATATATTCTATACCTAATAATATACTTTTATATTTAGAATATAACCCCAAGTATATATAATTACCAAACTCTAACCCTCCACCTCCAAAATTTCATTCTAAATTATGATTCAACTATAAACATTGATGCTAATCATGCTATAAGTGTTCTTATTGTTTAATTTTTATATTAATTGTTCTTACTGTCAAAATATTTAATGAAATATCGCAATTTAATTATGTGAGTTGATTGTTAATTATTTATGATATTATATAGGATAACAAATAATAATATAATTGAATTTATTTCTAAACAAATTAATGAGCATGCTAAAGTCATGACTTGTTTTATTTTATTTTATATTTTAATGCTATTATGTTTGCATTGTGGCGATATACTTATGTAATTATGTATTAGTTTTGTATTTGGTATATTTCTTAAATTATTTATATATACTTATTAAAGTTTTAAAAAGTCTTAACATGTAGACTTTAAATAGGCTCAAAGAATACTTACTTTGAAGCGTTTTTAATGTTCTAAACACTAAACATTCTTTTAAAATAGCTTCAGGTCAGGCGATGTCAATTATAGGCTCAGGCTTGAGCCTAACAAAAAGCATACGTACAGGCTCAGGCCTAGGCCTAGGCTTTAGATTTTTGTAACAGGCCAGATTTAATTTTCTAAAGCTCGACTCGGCTCGGCCTATTTCCACCATACCCCTAGGGACACCCGAGGACGACATATTATATCGTGGACCAGGTCCACAGTGCAATGTGAACCATGGTCCAATACACAGAATTTGACTTCATAATATGAACATGAATTATGTGTGTTACGTTAAGTGTTTATGTGACCTTAGTTATATAATACATAGAATTCATGTTTGTAATGCACAAAATTTGTGTTCATAATGCATAGAATTCATGTTCATTATATCCAGGGGCGGAGCCACCTTAGGGGGTAGGGGGCCCTGGCCCCTCCCCCCACCCCTACCCTTACCTTAAAATATTTTAGTAAATATGTATGTATATATTGATATAGTAGGGATAAAATACACTTTTGGCCCACCTCTAATGTTTTTAAACAATCTATTATGTTTATATTAAGTGAACTCAAAATATATATTAAAGTTTAAATTCATTTAATAGAAAGAAATAAATCAAATAATTAAAGTCACCATTTTTCTTTTTATCTTATTTCTTTTATCAAGATTTTAATAATGGAGGGCATCAAGTATCCATTATATTTTAAAAAATCTCCAAATTTGAGATATATGCTTTAGTTTTATTAGTTATGTTGATTAATTAATGATTTATTGTGTGTTTTAATTATTTATTTACACTTTGAAGATGTACGTACATTTGCTTGTTTAAATAATTAGTTTTGAAATTGTCAAAAATTAATATTGACTTTTTAATTTGTGATCTTGACTTTTGTCTTCATTTTTCAAATTTTGAAATATTTATTAATCAGTAAAATGAATATCAATTAATTATTAAAAAATTTAGTGACAAAAACTTTTTATTTGATAAAAATTGACAATTTATATTTAAATAAATGTTGTTGTTCTTATTGTTGTTGTTGTTGTTGTTGTTGTTGTTGTTATTATTATATTATGATTATGATATTTGTGTTATGTGAAAAAATTCTAAAGTAATGATCGACACCATGTCAATCGTACTCATATAATTATGTATTTCATATTTTATTACACGGAGTATAATTAGAAATTATTATAAAAAAAATAATTACAATAATGTATGGTATATATAATAATATGGTACGGTTAATTATAATGTCGACTAACACAGTTAATTTTCTTTACTATATGTCTATATCGCCTCCCAAATTCGAATTTTCTAGCTCCGCCCTTGAGTACTTCGTGTTTATGTATATGTGTATTATGAACATGAATTCTATGCATTCTGTGCATTCTAAACACAAATTAGTGTATTATATTGAATCAAGATTAACAATGCATTATGAACCCTAGTCTATGATATAACGATTGACCAAGGACATCTTCCATATTAGCTACTCGATTTTGTTATATGTAAAAGTGGCAATCAATATTCTAACGAGAAATGTAATCATATTATTCCTTAATTAATAACTCGGATAAAAAACAGAATATTTAAGAGCTAAATTTAGAATGAGATGGTAGCATTTCTCTCAAGAATAAGGTTTAAATTGGCTTATTTTCAAAAAAAGGTTTAAATTGGCCACTGAACGTAAAAATTAGGCCACTGAACAAAAAAAAAAGTGTAATTAGGCCACTGAACACTCCAAACAAATGTATGCAATTTTACCTGATAGCAGGTTACTATCCATTTCATCAGGTTACTTACTTACGTGGACGGTGAATTGACATTTTAAAATAATTTTTAATAATAAACTATTAAAATAAAATTAAAATAATTTAAAAATTAAAAAAAAAAAAAACACACACACACACACACCATAATAAAACAATGGTTGTTTTGTGAAAAAGTTGATTTTCCGTAAATAATAATAATAATAATAATAATAATAATAATAACAACAATAATAATAATAATAATAATAATATTAATAATAAATAAATTAAATTTGATTGATTCACAGGTGGCAAAGACTATTATTAAGGGGTGGGCAAAGGTGTGTGTGGTGGTTTTTTTTTTTTTTTAATAATTTTTTTAAAATTATTTTAATTTTTGTATTTTAATAATATATTATTATAAATTATTTTAAAATGCAAACTCACCATCCACGTAAGCAAGTAACCTGATGAAATACATGTTAACCTGCTATAAGGTGAAATTGCATACATTTGGAGTGTTCAGTGACTTAATTGCACTATTTTCTGATTCAGTGACCTAATTACATTTCAGGTTACATTCAGTGGCCAATTTTAACCTTATTCGTTTTTATTAATGTTACTATTTCCAAAACGATTATATATGCTACACACCCGACTCACAAATCACCACTTTATGATGTTGCACGTACGATTCTAGACATTAATATAATTATAATTAAAATTAAAATTGAAAAATGAAAAACTAATACCTAACATTTTGTCACATCATCATGAAGTGATTGATTTCATGATTTGTGATCTGAGTAACAAAATTAGGAGTAATTAGCATTTTCTTTCCTAAAATTTATATGTTTTTTCCTAAAATTTATATTGTTCCGTTATGAATTACTAAATATGGTGTGAAATTGATTACTTTATAATTGCATTGAATTTATTTGTTACTTTATATATTTAAGAAATTGATTGATGATTAAGAGGAATGAAATTCTATATATTAAGAGCTCCCAAACAATCCTTTCCACAAGTCTCATACATACTACACATATCGAGCAATACCAAATGGCAAACATCTTCTTCACTTTCCTTTGCTTTCTTCCTTTTCTTTTAGTTCTCAGCCAAGGTACATATTAATGTATACTGTACTGTTAATTGAATATTGTATTTGATAACTTAGAACTTTCGCAGTTTAATTTATTGTATTTTGAGTTAAAGAATTCATATGTAGGGGCGGGTGTTCACGTATGCAATCCTTTCATCACCATTTCTCAAGTGCAAACGGTAAACCAAATCCACGGTCAGAATGAATGGAAGGTGACAGTGACAAATCAATGTGATTGTACTCAACTCAATGTTCAAATAACTTGTGCTGGAATTGACAGTTCTACCCTGGCGCTAGATCCCTCTCTCGTAACCCAATCTGGCAATATTTGCACACTCAATAATGGCGGCCCCATTCATCCTCATACCTCTTTTACCTTCCAATACGCTTGGGAAAAGATCGATTTTCAGCCATTTGATAGTACTGAGGCTTGCTCTTAATAAGTGGAATGGAGCAACAATGTTCATTTGTTGTTATACTAGTTTGATGCATAATAGTATTATCCTAGGTTTTGCTTGAAAATGTCCACAATCATTTCATTATTAAGTTGTATCCTCTTTTGAATTGAATATGAAATAAGATGTGATGTTTTACCATTCTCCCTCATTTCATTATATTTAATGGTGGTGATTGAAAGTGCAATTCTTTATATCATGATGGTAGCTAGAGGAGCAAATTGTTGGAAAATTTAGTTAAAATGACAATTTTGAATGGCTATAATTTGTGGTACAAATATATGTGGGTTAACAAATAGAATCGGATAATGGGTGATTGAGAAATTTAATCTCAAATAAAATCTATTTAATTTGAAAAATTGAGTCTGAAAAGACTTCCTCGTATTCACCTGTGACATGTGTATTTGAGTGTTGTCTAAAAAATGGGTAGGCTTTAATTTACGGGCTATGTTATGCTAAATTTCTAAAATAAGTTTTCAACTAAAAGAGAAAAGTAAATGTTCGAAAAGTAAAAGGGGCATGTAGCGCCAAAGCCCTTGTGGTCAAGCGGCATGAAGTGATTCTCCCTAGTTAGAGGTCATGGGTTCGAGCCTCAGTGGGGGCAATGTTGACTTTGTTGGGCTTCAGTAGGTTGAGAAAGTATATGGACAGACACTACATGTAACAGG
>CP025658.1:17136151-17231919 GCA_003576665.1 Ipomoea trifida | reverse complement strand
ACCTCAAGGCGATCGGACCGCTTATAAGTAAGCATGTACTCCTTTGTGCCTTGTAAGTATCTCAATACCTTCTTTGCAGCCTTCCAGTGATCCATACCAGGATTGCTTTGATATATATCTACCAAGCATCCCGACAGATGCATAAGGAATATTTTCCATTTCCTTTCGCTCCAATTCATTCTTAGGGCATTGCATAAGACTGAACTTATCTCCCTTCTGAATTGGAGCAACAGATGCAGAGCACTTTTCCATTCTAAATCTTTCTAAGACTTTGTTAATATATGCTTTCTGAGACAATCCTAACACTCCTTGTGATCTATTTCGAAATATTTCAATTCCAATCACAAAGGATGCCTCACCCATATCTTTCATTTCAAAGTTCTTAGAAAGAAATATCTTGGTGTCATGCATTAAACCAAGATCATTAGTAGCAAGCAAAATATCATCGACATACAGAATCAAAAATATAAACTTGTTCCCACTGACCTTCAGATATATACATTGATTAACAGTGTTTTCCTTAAATCCAAAGGACATCACAGTATCATTAAACTTAAGATACCATTGTCGAGAAGCTTGTCTAAGTCCATATATCGATCTGTTAAGTTTACACACCATGTGTTCCTTTCATTCAACTGAAAAACCTTAAGGTTGGTTCATGTAAATTTCTTCTTCTAAATTCCCATTCAGAAAGGCTGTTTTCACATCCATTTGATGCAGCTCTAAGTCATAATGAGCTACTAGTGCCATAATTATTCTAAATGAATCTTTCTTTGAAACAGGTGAAAATGTTTCATTGAAATCAATACCATCTTTCTGAGTAAAACCTTTGGCAACAAGTCTGGCCTTGTACCGTTCGATATTGCCATTTGAGTCATGTTTGGTCTTAAAAACCCATTTACAGCCAACTAGCTTACAACCTTCAGGCAATTCAACAAGATCCCATACTTCATTATGTTCTATTGATTTTAACTCATCTTTCATGGCTTCGACCCATTTAGAAGAATTAGGACTATTTATAGCCTGTGGAAATGAAACTGGATCTTTATCAATTCCAATATCGAAATCTGATTCTTGAAGATAAACCATATAATCATCAAATATAGCAGATCTCCTTTGTCTTTGAGATCTTCTTAACACTACTTCTGTAGGAATATCATTCGTGGGTTCACTGATAACTTCATCATGGAGTGGTTGATCATTAATTTGTTGTTCAGGTAAGTCATTAGATTGTTCATTCGTTGCAGGATGAACAATCTGAGTAACTCCAGGTAAAGTTATTTGACGCACAGGAACAACAAATTGAGAAGAAGTTATCGGAGAATCTTGCACCGTAACTTCTTTAAGTTCCACTTTTCGTGGTTCATCACTCCCACTTATGTTATCATTCTCAATGAACTTGGCATTTCCAGTTTCAACAATTCTTGTAGTATGGCTAGGACAATAAAATCTATACCCTTTAGATTTATCTGGATAACCAATGAAAAATCCACTAGTTGTTCTTGAGTCCAGTTTCCGTTCATGTGGATTATAAATGCGTATCTCCGCCGGGCATCCCCAAACATGAAGGTGCCTTAAACTGGGTTTCCTTCCAGTCCACAGTTCAAAAGGTGGTTTTGAAACTGCCTTGCTAGGAACCCTGTTTAATAAATAGGCGGCGGTTTTTAAAGCATATGTCCACAATGACAAGGGTAAAGAAGAATAACTCATCATGCTCCTAACCATTTCCATTAAGGTGCGATTACGCCTTTCTGCAACACCATTTTGTTGCGGTGTTCCGGGCATTGTGTATTGAGCACAAATACCACGTTTTTCAAGAAATTTAGCAAATGGACCAGGACATTGTCCACTTTCATTATATTTCCCATAATATTCACCACCCCTATCAGACCTTATAATTTTCACCTTTCTGTCTAATTGTCTTTCAACCTCTTTAACAAATACCTCTAAGGCATTTATTGATTGAGATTTTTCATGCAACAAATAGACGTAACCATAACGTGAAAAGTCATCAATAAATGTGATGAAATATTTTTCCTTTCCGAAAGTCGGAACATTAAAAGGTCCACGTATATCAGTGTGTATAATTTCAAGGAGCTGTGTGCTTCTTGTGGCTGCATTCTTATTTGTGTTATTTGAATGTTTTCCTTTAATACAATCCACACAAATACCGAGATCAGTAAAATCCAATTCAGGAAGAATTGCATTCTTTACAAGTCTTTGAATCCTTTCCTTGGATATGTGACCCAAACGTTTATGCCACAAGTAAGATGATCTTTCATCAACTAAACCTCGTTTAGTTCCAATACTATGATGCAGGGTTAAAAGAGTTTCAGCAAAAAGATTGTCAAGATTTAATTTGTACAAACCATCAGAAAGTATACCAGAACCAATAAGGTGATTTTGTTTGAACAAACTAAAACATCCATTTCCAAACTTTAAGGAAAAACCAACAGAGTCCAGTTTTGACAAAGAAATTAAATTCCTAGAAACTGAAGGAACATAAAGAGTCTCAAACAAATCTAAATGATGTCCAGTATCTAAAGTTAAACGATAAGTTCCAATGGCTTGTACTGGAGCTTTAACTCTATTCCCCATAAACACAAATCTTTCATTTGGCTTTATGGTTTGGGTCATAAGGAATCCCTGCATAGTATTCGAAACATGAGTAGTGGAACCAGAATCAATCCACCAAGTATTATAAGGAACTTCAGTTAAATTTGATTCGAAACATACTGATATAAAATTTATACCTTTCTTTTCGAACCATGCCTTACGCTTATGGCAATCTTTCTGAAAATGTCCAAATTTCTTGCAGAAATGACACTTGTCATTCTTATGTTCCTTTTTGTGGATTTGAGAAAAGGACTCATTAGTCTTCATTGGTCCTTTCTTACCCTTCTGATTCTTCTTTCCAAACTTTTTACCAGCCCTTGACTGACTCATGAGATTAACTGAGTGAATCCCTTGTCCCTTAAGCCTTCTTTCCTCTTGATTTAGCATTTTATGCAATTCGAGCACATTCCACTTATCTTTAATGGAATTATAATTCACTTGGAATGTCTCATACTCGTGAGGCAAAGAGTTTAAAATAAATTGGACAAGGAAAGTATCACTCACTTCCATTTCCATGGACCTTAATTTTCCTGATAAGGAATTAACATCTCAGTAACATGCTGATGCATGGAACGCGAACCATCAAATTTCATGGTGGCCAGTTTACCCATAAGTGTGCCTGCTAGGGCCTTATCAGCACATTCAGAAAGTGAATTTTTCTCCACATGTTTCAACAAATCCTTAGCACTGTCAAATTTGGAAATTGTTGACTTGATGTTGCTTTCAAGTGTCATTCGCATAAGCATTATGCTGAGTCTATTTGACCTTTCCCATGCTTGATGGAAGGCTACATCATCAGCACTGCTATTATCATCAATAGCAGCGGGCTTGTCAGTCAAGAGTGCTAAATCAAGATCCAGAACACCGAGGTGAAACTGAATTTGTTCATGCCACTCAGCAAAATTCAGCCCATTAAACTTTGCAATAGACGCAACTTGCGAAAGCATTGAAACACAACTTAATGCTGCAATACATATAAAATACTTAGACATTAATTCTACATTAACACAAAGTAAATACATTTAACTAACATACTCGCAAACAATTAAATACATTGAAGGTCTCCTTTGGGTGATCCAACAACGTATAACATACATTAAACATAATGATGCTCAACTATTACTATTTTTTACATAATTGGCTATTAATTGTATTACGACTAGACTTGTTTGCTATCTTTGGATATGCTAAACAATCCAATCGAATATAAATAATTAACCGCTATTATGTTTATAATTATGAAATAATTGATCAACCTTTGGGCGACTCTTAAATATTTCATAATTATAAAACTTCAATTTACCCAATATAGTAGAAAATAAAATCATGTCATTTCATTATAAGCATCACATAATTATGGGTAATTGAATTAATTTCTTTAAATTTGATATCTATGAAACTTTATAATTTGGTCACTTTGGTGACTAACAAATAATCATAATTAGATATCAAATAAATAAACTATAATAAACAATATCATAAAATTAATGCAGAATAATACGTAATACAATAATAATATGCAAATGGCTAAAAAGCTAAAAAGGAATTATGACAGTAATGAGAAGCCAGTTCGTAATTCATTATCCATGACTGAGAAGGCAGTAATATAATATGCAGTAAAATCATGATCATAAAAGCAGTTAATTAACTTCACATATGCCGTTGTCAATATTTGATGATGCTTGAAATATATATAGATTATGCATACGAATGTATCTACGTACTCCTCATCCCTCAAAGCAAGCATTAAATAATATTCAAATAAATAAATAAATGAATCCTTCCCTACTGTTCACAGCTTGAGATGCCAAAAACATGTTTTAGTCTGCCTCATTTAAACATGCACTGTTAGCTTTATTGGTTTTCCCCATGCACCATTCACGTACTCCTCCCCATATATATACATATTTCTACGTGTCTGGGAGAGAAAAGGCATGCGGATGGACCATCATTATACATACAATGTAATTACGGCCCGGCTCCGATCCATGCTAATGGATCAACATTATATATATGAATTGAAGCATATATTTTAAAACCTGGGCATACAAACGAACTGAAAATACAAACAATACGTAATTGAAAATAATGCTATTTTCCATCATAATATATGGAAAAACATATGTTCTACAACCTGGCTTTGATACCACATGTAAGTTAAAACTTAATCATACAGGACCTTAGAACACATGATTTTCACATACAATACTGCATTAAAGTTTAACAGATGTACCTGGCTCCATGGTTTTGAAGATGCTTCAATGGAGACTTGGTTTCTCCCTCCAGACCTTGAGCTTTCCCTTAGCCTAAGAACTCTGATGGAGAGAGGATCTTAGTTTATTTTCAGAAGGTTGGGGAGAGGACCAGAGCCTCTGAATGGCTATAACTATCTCACAGTTCCATCAACGTGAGAAGTTATTGAGCAGTTGAAACTGCCATTTATCTTTAACTGGCCAATAGGATTATTATTATTTTATTAAATATACATAAATATTTATGAGCCATAATAATGAGTCATACATTAATAATAATTATTCTAACATTCAACAGTACCGCTGCAAAAATAGTGTGGAGACGTTAGCTTGGTGGCAGCATGGACTAGTCGGCGGTGGCAGCAGTGTGAACGGTCTTGTTGAAGAAGAAAGATTGAGAAGTCATATTTAGGCAATGCGATTAATGCAGATTAAGGTAACCTTATAATCTAATATTAGGATTATGGATTAATATGATGGATTAGGAACTAATGATAATAGTTAACTCTTCATTTCGGTGTTGGCTGCTCAAGCTTTAATTCTTGAGCTTATTGCATGGAGAGGATCGATCGACGAGAGTATTGCATGGACTGGCTCAAGCTTCAACTCTTCAACCTCACTACTGATTAGAAATCGATCAACGAGAGTGAAAGAAATCGATCGACGAGAGTATTGCGTCGGAACTGTTAGGTGTTGGCTGCTCATTCGGAGGTACGGTTGCATCATATTCGTGGTTGTATTTTATTTCTTTTATTATTTTTGTTTTTCTTTATATTTCATCTATATCATCTGTAAAGGAGCTAGTGTGCATATTTGTGAAGCTTAAGCAAATGATATGAAGAAGGAGAAGCCGGTGTCGCATGGCATGTTGTACCACCGGAGATGAAGCTGGTGTCGGTTATGAAGAGAATATCTGTAGTCGCCCTACATTCCATGTCTCAGATTTGTGAAGCTTAAGCAAATGATACCAAGAAGAAGGAGCTGGTATCGCAGATCTGTGGTCGCCCTCCATTTCCTCCATGTTGCAGACGGTCAATTTTTTTTAAAGATACAACGTCGGTTATGAAGCATAACCCACGTTGTATCTATTATATTTTTTATTTTTAAATTGTTACAACGTCAGTTATTACACATAACCGACGTCGTAACTATTTTATTTTATTTTCTTAAAATAGATACGATGTCGGTTATGTATAATAATCGAAGTCGAATCCTTACTTTTTATTTTTTAAAATGACATACGATGTCGGTTTTCGGAAACCGACGTCGTATCATTAATTTACTACGTCGCAAAATAACCAACGTTGTATTTACAAAAAAAAAAAAAAACCGACATTAAAAGAGTTTTTTGTAGTAGTGAAGAGTCCTACTCCCTTAAGGAAAGCTACTGGAAGCGGAAGTCCTTCTCCTACTCCTTTAAAAGGAACTGGTAGCAGTGGAAACTCATCTCCCATATCTCGATTACCACCTCTGTGGAAAGCAACATCAGAATGGACTCATGTTTACACAGTCATGCCCTCTATGGCAATTAATGCAGCTTTGGTGGAAGAGCAACTAGTAAGCATCACCAAAACTCTTGAGGGGGTGATGACTATGCTTTTTCATAACCAAAAGAGGCGGATAGATAACCTAGCTAAAAAAGTAGATAGTGTAACGAATGGATAAACAAGTCGAGCTTATAGAAAACACAACCCGAAACCCAAGAAGAAGTTGACATAGGGGGTGTTTGGCAATCAGCTGATAGCTGATAGCTGGTAGCTGGTTGTGTTAGCTGATAACTAATAGCTGATTGTGTTAACTGATTTGACCAGCTGATTGTATCAACTGATTATAAAAAAGTGTTTGGTAAATTAGCTGTTTAGTTTCAGCTGATTGGATGTAAAATGACATATAAGGACATTGTACTAATTTCTTAATTCTTAAATTACTTTTTAAAATTAATTATACTACATAATAATAATAATAATAATAATAATAATAATAATAATAATAATAACTACTACTACATAATAATAATAATAATTATTATTATTATTATTATTATTATGTAGTAGTAGTAGTTATTATTATTATTATTATTATTATTATCATTATTATTATTATTATTATGTAGTTATTATTATTATTATTATTATTATTATTATTATTATTATTATTATNATATATATATATATATATATATATATAATTCTTAATTATATATATTATCGGGGACGGGGTGGGGCGGGTAAGAGCGTTTGGTACAAATAAATTTAAGAATATATAATAGAATAAATGCTGAAGTGTCATCCCGCACCATGAACCATAAGCGATTCTTCATGCAGCACCTTGTTTTTTCAATTATTCGATCCACAAACTATTAAATTTTTTCACCTAGAACTTTTTGTAGGTTTTCAGGTTATATGATGACATGGCATAGGTTATTAGCTGATGTGGACTTTCTTTTTAAGTTTAACCCCAAAATTTTAAGTCAGCTCCTAGAATATTGTGGTTGAAACTCGAAACAAAGCTCGCGAAAGAGAGTTGGGCCATCCATGACAACCCGTATTTCTCCTGGAGTCGGGGCAAACCTTCTCGGTCAACATTCCGCTGAGCGCAATCAAAACGCTACAGCCTACGTCGAAAACCGGTGGGACATCCTGACCGATCGGCGCTTTCAAAAGCATGTGCTCATTCATTTCATTAGAGTTTCTAAATTTTCGCAAACTTATATAATAGAAAAAAAACTGTACATTTAAATCTTAACCTTACCACTGAAATTCATGCAACAAGAACAGCTTCAGTGTCGTTCAGAGCATTAATAATCACATCTGCAGTAACCTTCGCATGAATCTGCTATATGTTCTTTTACTTTGATATTTGGTACAGATGATAAACAGATAATACTGATTTTATAACAATTTCATGCAGAAAAATTGTGAAGTTTCTGAAGAAGAGTATCATCTTCATCACTCGCACTTACTAGCCCATTGATTGCAAGAGCAAGAGAAGATTTGCTTATCACATACTAGTGATTGGAACTTCCTGGAGAAGGGACTGCAACAATGAATCGAGTTTTGCAACTTGCTCGCTTATTTTACTCGAAATAACCTCTTCCACAGCAGAGGTTAGTTTACCTTCAAAAGCATCTACTACCCTGCAGAAATTCTTAAATGGTACATAACACACACAAAAACCCTAATCATACAATAAAAAAGAATTTTAAACAGATTTTTCACCATATTAGCAGCAAAATTGCAAGTCTCTGTGTTCTAAGGAGCTCAATAAAGTTCTTACTCTCAGCTTCGAGAAGCGGCAGAACAGCTCTGTGTCTTCGCGGCTAATGAAGAGGGATTTGGTTCGGTGATATCTGAAGGGTTCGGCCGTTCAATGTCCAGATGAGATTTGCGGATTCGATCAAGGATAAAACTCCAGATGAGATTCGCAACCGGTGGCTAGTTGAGAAGGTGTTAGAAGGAAAAAAAAAAAAAAGTCAATGTGAGCATAGATTACCAATAACTTGTAGGTAACCTGCAAGTAGTTCTAGACGAAAAAAATATAATGGTTTGTGGATCGAATAATCACTTATGAAAGAACATGGTGCGGCATGAAGAATCGCTTATGGTTCATGGTGCGGAATAAATAACCTCAAAGCCAATTCACACAATCACACATATGTAAATACAGCCAAAGCAAAGAAACAAAGGTAATGCGATTGAGAAGTCAGATTTAGGCAATGCGATTAATGCATATTAACGTAACCTTATAATCTAATATTAGGATTATGGATTAATATGATGGATTAGGAACTAATGATAATAGTTAACTCTTCATTTCGGTGTTGGCTGCTCAAGCTTTAACTCCTGAGCTTATTGCATGGAAAGGATCGATCGACGAGAGTATTGCATGGACTGGCTCAAGCTTCAACTCTTCAACCTCACTACTGATTAGAAATCGATCGACGGGAGTATTGCATCGGAAGTGTTAGGTGTTGGCCGCTCATTCGGAGGTACGGTTGCATCATATTCATGGTTGTATTTTATTTCTTTTATTATTTTTGTTTTTCTTTAGATTTCATCTATATCATCTGTAAAGGAGCTGGTGTGCATATTTGTGAAGCTTAAGCAAATGATATGAAGAAGGAGAAGCCGGTGTCGCATGGCATGTTGTACCACCGGAGATGAAGCTGGTGTCGGTTATGAAGAGAATATTTGTAGCCGCCGTACATTCCATGTCTCAGATTTGTGAAGCTTAAGCAAATGATACGAAGAAGAAGGAGCTGGTATCGCAGATCTGTGGTCGCCCTCCATTTCCTCCATGTTGCAGATGGTCAATTTTTTTTCAAGATACAACGTCGGTTATGAAGCATAACCGACGTTGTATCTATTATATTTTTTATTTTTAAATTGTTACAACGTCTGTTATTACACGTAACCGACGTTCGTAACTATTTTATTTTATTTTTTTAAAATAGATACGATGTCGGTTATGTCTAATAATCGGCGTCGAATCCTTACTTTATATTTTTTAAATGACATACAACGTCGGTTTTCGGAAACCAACGTCGTATCATTAATTTACTACGTCGTCCACAACTACGTCGCAAAATAACCAACGTTGTATGCACAAAAAAAATCGAAATTAAAAGAGTTTTTTGTAGTAGTGAAGAGTCCTACTCCCTCAAGGAAAGCTACTGGAAGCGGAAGTCCTTCTCCTACTCCTTCGAAAGAAACTGCTAGCAGTGAAAACTCATCTCCCATATCCCGATTACCACCTTTGTGGAAAGCAACATCAGAATGGACTCATGTTTACACAGTCATGCCCTCTATGGCAACTAATGCAGCTTTGGTGGAAGAGCAACTAGTAAGCATCACCAAAACTCTTGAGGGGGTGATGACTATGCTTTTTCATAACCAAAAGAGGCGGATAGATAACCTAGCTAAAAAAGTAGATAGTGTAACGAATGGATAAACAAGTCGAGCTTATAGAAAACACAACCCGAAACCCAAGAAGAAGTTGACATAGAGTTACCAACTCATGGCGGTAGGCCCACTGCAGGGATAGAAGAAGCTTTATCTCACCCACCACCTGTTGAAAAGAGCGTTCCAATCTTTGGGGGCATGATACATGTTGAGCAACTAAATGACTACATCATGGGAGCCATCAAAAAGCTTTAGGGGGGACAACGTTCTTATACATATGCCAACCCTTACACTCAAAAGATTGGGGAACTAAGGATGCCACCTGGGTATCAGCCACCTGAATTCCAACAATTTGAAGGGAAGGGGAATCCTAGGCAACACATCGCCAATTTCGTGGAAACTTGCAACGAGGCTAGGACATATGGTAACTACCTAGTTAAGCAATTTGTTCGTTCATAGGGAACAGCTTTTGACTGGTATACTAATCTTGAGCCAAGTTGTATTGACAGTTGGCACGACATGGAGCGTGAATTCTTGGATCGTTTTTATAGCTGAACAAGAACTGCCAGCTTCGTGGAACTCACCACTACCCACCAGTGGAAAAGAGAGCCTTCTATTGACTACATTAAAAGGTGGAGAATCTTATACTTAATTTGTCAAGAAAGGATATCACAACGTGCTGTTATTGATATGTGCATTCAAGGAATGCGATTTGAGTTTTCCTACATGTTCCAAGGGATTAAGCCTAAAACATTTGTGAAACTATCTAGCCGAGCTCATTACATGGAGCTGAATATCGCAGTCAGATGTGGGTTGAGTGCGTTCTCTTTGAAGGATAACGGAAAGCAAGATTTTAATAAAGGGGGCAAACACTTTCCAAAGCATGAAAAAGGAGAAGCAATGAATGTGAAAGCTGGAGTAATTAAAGTTTTTACTAAGGCGACGGAAACCCCAAAGCCAAGGTCATTATATTCTATGGTCCACCAAGCGAAAATAGGATGATGACTATAGAGGAGAGATAAGAGAAGCAATACCCATTTCTAGAATAAGATGTTTCCCCTATTGTTTAAGCTAAAGTTGATTGAGCTGCCAGAAATGAAGCGTCCCAAGGAAGCTTCTAAAGTTAAAGGTCCTAATTATTGCAAGTATCACCGCCTCATTAGTCATCCTATTGAAAAGTTCTTTATTTTCAAGGACAGAGTCACGGCGTTAGCTCGAAGTAGAAAGATAGAACTTGTTGATGCTGCTGCAAGCACTAATCAAGTTACAATATCACTTGGAAGGTTTGCTCCACTTCTCAAGGAAGATTTTGGAGAAAAGAAGCAATATAATCGTGCACTCCCGTTCGTCGTTAAGCATGCTGCGCAAGCAAAGTTGCAACAGGTTGATGATATCTCTAGGAGTGACTGGGTAACTATTACCCATAAGAAGAATAAGAAGGTTGCCAACACTGTGAGATCGCCAAGGCAAGTAACAAAGAAATGGATTGAGAAGGATACATTAAAAGGCCCTATTTACAAGCCAAAGATGAAGAAACATATTAACAAACCGCGAACCCCTATGACACTGGCTCAATATACCAAAGGGGTTTGATTTGAAAAAAAGTAAGCATATCTAGCTCATGTTTGAACACTAGTGATGCGCTAGTTGAAGCAGCAGAATGCTCGTCCCATGTAGAAGGCAAAGGGGAGAAAGTCCAAATGTATAAGGTTATTTCTTATTATGTTGAGATCACATTCAGTGATGAAGATTTTCTACTTAGTGGTACACCTCATAATCGCCCGTTGTTTGTGGAGGGTTATGCATGTGAGAAGAAACTTAAAAGGATTCTAATTGGTCAAGGGTTAGCTATCAATTTTGTGCCTTCAAGCCTTGAAAGATCTTGGTACCTCTGTAGATTATCCCGCTCAAAGCTTGATGATCCAAGGATTTAATCAAGGGGGGCAAAGAACATTGGATATCATTAAACTTTATCTGACAATTGGGAAGCTAAGTTCAAGCACATTATGTCACGTTATAGATGCAAGGACATCTTATAACTTGCTGCTAGGACGACCCTGGATACACGAGAATGGGGTGATTCCATCTTCATGGCATGAGAAAAATGGAGTAGTGGAAAAGGTGGTGGTTGATGAGAGCCCATTCACCGAGGTCGAGTCTTATTTTGTTGATGCGAAGTTCTATATGAAGAAGCAAATTGTCGTGGAAGAAATTGACAAAAGTGAAGTTGATGCACCTCCTGAGCCATAATGGACATGGAAACAAGTTGTTGAGCAGCATCAACCAAGCAAGGAGCTTGGTTTTCCTCTTACAAGTATTATTGACATGCTTAAAGCCAAGACAAATGCTTGAAGATAGAAGCAATGATAGAACAAATTAAGTGTTGTCCATGCAACGCACTGAGGGCTTTGATCCAAATGCTTATAAACTCTTAGCTAAGTCTGGTTACGATCCTAAGGAGCCGCAAGTGTTGGGAAAGCTTATCTCGGAAGCTAGTGGCAAAGGGATTTCAAGACAACAGGAAATTCATACACATAAGGGGTTGGAGTATGTTCCACCAAGACCCATGAAGATATTCATAAATCGCGCTGCAAGTAACTGCATTACTATTGGGGAGGATAGTCAAGATAAGAAACAATCTGTTTTTGATAGGATTTAAAAGATGGAGTCACGACAATCAGTCTTTAACAAGTTGGGGTCAAGTCCTAAGGAAGCCAAGAGGAAGTATGTGCATGAGAGACTTGGACTTATCCTTGTCATTAAGAAGTATACCAATTCCTCTCTTGGGGTAGAACCATTAAAGGAAATCAAGAGTGTAGCCCTTTCTCGTATGGGACGAGAAGTTGATATCAATATTTTGTGTGGCGAAGTTTTAAAGGTTTAGCCGAAGACTATCGTGCACACTTCTATACAAGAAGAAAATGAAGAAAGTATGGAACCAAGTTATACGACATATCAAAATGGTCAAGATGTGGAGGCACCACAAGAGTTAGGGGTGACAACATGGCCATGGTACTTTAATGAATGGCAAAATCCACCAAAAATGTTGCACGTGGGTAAACTGCTAAACATCTCGCTTGTCTATGAGTGGGCCCAAATCATAGACACTCCTAACCCACATGAGCCTAAACTACGTACGGTGAGCTCCTGACCCAGAAGATTTTAAACTCCGTACGGCATTAACTATTCAAAAGTTCATTTGAACTATGTTTGACTTGATCTCCTTCATGGGAGTACGTAGGTAGCTTAGACATTTTATTGTCTAAGTTCAGTCATAATAAAAGAAAACCCCCATTTGTGTAAGGATAGCGATGCTTTAAGTTAAGCATACATTAATTATTAGCATGGAGAGGAGGAAGAAGCGTAGGAAGAAGCGTAGGAAGTATTGCAAGACTTGGAGTAGAAGAGAATTGTCAAGGCATGCATTCACATAGTAACTAACCACTATTTAGTATTTTGGTCATATCTCGGGCTCTCGGCCTACATTGATCCGATTGAGGTGATTAGGTGAGGTTGGAAAGCTAACTTATCGATCTACGGATTTCATGAAGACATCTAGGCTTGAATACAACTTTTTAAGGCTTAAAAGTTTGAGGGGAAGTGAAGGCATGAATCTGTCCAGAATTTCCTGTGTTCAAATTTCATTTAAATCTTTTAAGGAGAAGGTTTACAAGGAGTTGTTATGATTCTCTTTCATGTTTCGTTCCAATAAAAAAATATTCTTTTATTAAATTGCAAGACAAGTAAGCTTTAACAATTCGATAAAGGAAAAACGAACTAAAACGAAGCAATCATGCGAATTCGAAGCTATAAGGGAAAAAGCGAACTAAAGCGAAATAATGATAAAAGTTTGAAGCTAGAACAAGTTGAGATTCATGAGGTCCTCTTTGTGTTCTTACACTTCCTTCTTAGCATCATTCAAGTCCTCTTCAGTATCGTCAATTAGCACATTGTTGTTTTGAATGCGCAAAACCTCTTCTTCAGCATTTGAGACAACACCTTGTGCGTCATCGAGTTATTGTTGGGCCTCAATGATAAGAGCTTCAAGATTTTTCTTTTGATCATGGACTTCCTTAAGCTTTGCTTTGGACCTTTTTATTAGCTTTTTAGCATCCTTTATCGTGATCTCAAGATCATCTTGTTGCCCGTTGGAGTCTGGCAAAGCTCTTCGGTGATCAAGTAGTAACTCTTGAGATTTAGAGTATTCTTCTTGGGAATTTTGTAAGAGCATCTTGTGCTGAGGATAACAAGTTGTCTTAGATTTTTGTGAAGTTGCCTCCAAAGTCTTAGAACGAATTTAGTCGTAATCCTGAACCCTCTTAAAGAAGTTGGCCACTCTTTGCTCTTAAACTGATAGATCTACTCCGTCCCTTTTCATCAATTGAATGTTCCTTTCAGTGATTTCTTTAAGAGGGGAAATCTCATTGATCGGGGTCGCACTCAATGTTTCGCGAATTGTTCTCCAAAAGCTAGCAACAAATGTCTTATATGTTGAAATGAAATAATCTGTACGTTGGAAAATAGAAGCCTAAGGTGTCAGTCTCAATACTTGAGGCATGACGGAAGGGGTCTTTTCGTGAACTTTCTCCAAGGAGTTTGATGGTTTAATAGAGTTAATTCCTCATTATTCTCTTTGTAACATGTGAATGGAGGTTGGTTTGAAGACTGCACATCTTTGGTCGTATGATGTTCGATTATGACCTGTTCAAGGGAGAAGAAAACATTTAGAAGATGTTTGTAGGAAGGGTGATTTGTGAAAGAAAAAAAATAGAATGATTATAACCTCTTCTGATGACTCTTGTTTAGGTCTTTTTCCAATGCCGACCCTTGCGGCTAGGGGTGTTCTCGTTCAAATTCTTCTCAAAATGATCTTCTATCATTGATTTTCTTTTATGAGCATGATCAGAAGATAGTTTGGCCTCTTTGTCTTTCTTGAGAGTAATAGGTTTTTTGTCTTCTCTTCCTTTGGATGTGGATTGATTTTCATGAGTGATTAATTTTGAGATGTGATCTTCAAGTAAGTTGGCATTCACTTGTCGAAGACAAATCGTATATTTGCTAGAATGATGTTTCTTTTGTGCTACTGGGTTCGTAGGAAATGTCGCCTTTGATTAGAATCCAGTTTGAGATATTGACGCCATTGTTTTAATCCTTCGTCAAGTGAGATGCGACGCTGTTAATTGTCCACATAATAATCATGTTGTGAACAATTAACAGCTTCGCATCTCACTTGACGAAGGATTAAGACAATGGCGTCAATATGCTCATACTGGATCCCAATCAAAGGCGACATTTCCTACGAACCCAGTAACACCAAAGAAACATCATTCTAGCAAATACAGGGCTTGGCTTCAGCAAGTGAATGACAACTTACTTGAAGATCACATCTCAAAATTAATCACTCTTGGAAACCCATCTACATCCAAAGGAGGTTAAGACGAAGAACTTATTGCCCTCAAGAAAGACAAAGAGACCAAACTATCTTCTAATCATGCTCATAAAACAAAATCAATGATAGAATATCATTTTGAGAATAATTCGGACGAGAACACCCAAGGGTCGGCATTGGAAAAGACCTAAACAAGACTCGTCAGAAGAGGTTATAATCATTCTTCTTCTTTTTTTCGCAAATCACCCTTCCTACAAACATCTTCTAAATGTTTTCTTCTCTCTTAAAGAGGTCATAATCGAACATCATATGAGCAAAGAAGCGCAATCTTTAAACCAAATTCCACTCACATGTGATGAAGAGAATAATGAAGAATTAAACTCTATTAAACCATCAAACTCTTTGGAAAAAGTTCAAAAAAAGACCCCTTCCGTCACACCTCAAGTATTAAGATCGACACCTCAGGCTTCTATTTTCCAAAGTAGAGATTACTTCATTTTAATATATAAGACATTTGTTGCTAGCTTTTGGAGAACAATCCGTGAAACATTGAGTGCGACCCAGATCGATGAGATTTCACCTCTTAAAGAAAGCACTGAAAAGAACATTCAATTGATGAAAAGGGATGGAGTAGATTTATCAGTTTTAGAGCAAAGAGTGGCCAACTTCTTTGAGAGGGTTCAAGATTACGACCAGATTCATTCTAAGACTTTGGAGGCAACTTCACAAAAAATCCACGACAGCATGTTAACCTCAGCACAAGATGCTCTTACAAAAACCCAAGAGGAATACTTTAAATCTCAAGAGTTACTACTTGATCACCGAAGAGCTTTGGCAGACTCCAACGGGCAACAAGATGATCTTGAGATCACAATAAAGGATGCTAAAAAGCTAATAAAAAGGTCCAAAGCAAAGCTCAAGGAAATCCATGATCAAAAGCAACAACTTGAAGCTCTTATTACTGAGGCCTAATAGCACAACAACTCGATGATGTTGAAGAAGAAGTTTTGCGCATTCAAAACAACAATGTGCTAATTGACGATACTGAAGAGGACTTGAATGCTGCTAAGAAGGAAGTGGAAGAACACAAATAGGACCTCATGAATCTCAACTTGTTCTATCTTCAAACTTTTATCATTATTTCGCTTAGTTCGCTTTTTCCCTTATAGCTTCGAATGCGCATGATTGCTTCATTTTAGTTCATTCGTCCTTTATCAAATTGTTAAAGCATACTTCTCTTGCACATCTTGACCATTTTGGTGGAACATACCCCAACCCCTTATTTGTATGAACTTCATGCTGTCTTGAAATCCTTTTGCCACCCGCTCTAGGATAAGCTTTCCCAACCTTTGCGGCTCCTTAGGATCGTAACCGGACTTGGCCAAGAGTTTATAAGCATTTGGATCAAAGCCCTCAATGCGCTGTGTGGGCAGCACTTGATTTGTTCTATCATTGCTTCTATCTTCAAGCAACTACGTTGTCTTGGCTTTAAGCGTGTCAATCCTTGTAAGAGGAAAAATAAGCTCCTTGCTTGGTTGATGATCTTCAATCCACTTTAGTTTGGCTTGATTTCTTCAATCCAGTGCTTCTCCAAGTGTCTTAAATTCTTCAAGTGTGATCTTTGGAATGAATGAAGGGCTCTATTTATAGGGGAGGATATTATCAATTAATATTTATGATAATATGAATATTTATCCAGAATGTATTGCCACCATTGCTTCCAAGTTCATGATCTTATCACATATTTAAATTAAATAATTAATTTGAATATATAAATATTTCTTGTCGAGTCAAATATGGATCAGTCAATCCTTATAATTTGAGTCCACTAGTCATCAATTATATTTAATTTGGATAATTAGACTAATTTTTTTTAGTACTACTGACTCTGTACAATATAGTATCTATTTATAGCTAATTGGATAATTTAATTAATCCTAATAAATCAATAATTAGCCCAAATAAATAAAAAATGAAGCCAAGAACGTATGAATCAACCCATAACAGAAGGCAAAGACCGTGGGCCACCTGGTTCGCCACTTGCCAAAGCATTTATATATGTAGTCATAAATTAACCCCAATTTTAATTAATGCATTAAAAGGCAATATTGTTGGTCTAATAATCATAAAACAAAATGATCTTACTACCTCTGCCATCAAAATCCTCCCAACACTCAAAATCAACAGCAAAAAAGTTTTGAAATTTTAAAACCAATCAATCAAAAACATTAGCATGTATGTATATATATATATATATATATAATATATATATATATATATATAGGTGTTATATAATATCAAGAAAATAAAATAATTTTCATATTAAAGCAAAAAGAGGAGCTAATTAAGTATCAAATTCAACATGAGAAAAAAAGAAAAAAAAAAAAGAGACAAATTATTATAACAGATGCAGATTTCATAGCAAAATAGCAAATTAAAAGAATTAGCACAGAAATAAACAAGGAAACAGAGAAAAATGGAATGAAATACCATGTAGAGAATGGCAGCAAAAACAGTGCATTGAAAGACGGTAGTGTCCGTTGCAAAGCTGAGAAGCCACTCCGTTATTGCAGCATGAAAACCCAAAACTTCGCCCACTGCTTCCATTCCGATCTCGGTTGGCTCCTTGGGGGTAAATTGTAGGGAAATTAAAGCCGGAGAGAAACTCAGAAACAAATGCAAAGTGATATATGCGTGGACTATGCATAGTAGCAGTGAAACAGAAGTATATAGATATAGATATTCAAAGAGATTTCTTGCAAAATCCTAATTCGAGTATACAAGTTGAGTGAGAATTCTGCATGATTTTAATTAATTCTTTAATTTTTACAACTAGAGTTTTGCTTGGAGTGCTCCAGAGGTTTTTTTTTTTTTTTTTTGGGTCATATTTGTGTCATATAAATAATATAATTATTAGTAGCTTGCATTAAAATATTAGAATTGTAATCATAATTGGAATAAAATACTTGATAATTGTAATGGATTTAACGATCGAATTTACTTGATAATAAATAGAATTAAAATTAAATAAATATATAATTATCACACACACAGTGTGTGTATTGGATCATATAAGAACAAGTCTTTACTCTTTAAGAGAAAACTAATAACCAATTTTAGCTTTTACATCTAGAAAAAATCGAACGAATCAGATCAAAATTTAAAAAAAAAAAAATTATGATAGTATTTTCGTAATTATCATCAACTTTATTATGCAAACTTGAACACTAAAACCTACCATTCTCAAAAATTTTCAAAAAAAAAAAACCTACAATTCTCAAATTTTTTCAAGTTTGCACATTTAATAGTAACATATTGCACATTTAGTATTAAAAATTGCACTTACAAAAATGCGAAAGTGCATTACACTTACAGCGTGTTTGGTTCATGGAATAGGTCAGGAATGAAATACCATTACTGGGAATAGACCTATTCCATCGTTTGGTTGTCCTTTCTATTCCTGGGAATTGGGAATAGCCTTTATACTAAAATACCGAAAATACCCTTATATATATATATATATATATATATATATATATATATATATATATATATATATATATGTATGTATGTATGTATGTATGTATGTATGTATGTATGTATGTATGTATGTATGTATGTATGTATGTATGTATGTATGTATGTATGTATATTAAAATATAATTAATTAAATATACGCATTTATATAATACATTATATTCATTAAAGTTTATACATAAGTTCATTAATAATAATTAATAATAATAATAATAATAATAATAATAATAATAATATTATTATTATTATTATTATTATTATTATTATTATTATTATAAACACACATATCTTTGTTTATATTCATAGGGACATATGGTAGATTAGGGTTCTTAGAATTTCGTTCATTCACAATTTTTATATTTTTATATATAATTTATATATTTTTTTCATATATCATAATAAAAATAATAATAATAATAATAATAATAATAATAATAATAATAATAATAATACATTTTTATAAGGGTATTTATGTCTTTTAAACACATTTCATTTCTATTCCTTGAACCAACCAAACACTGAAATTACATTCCTAAAGTTTATTCCTTCCGCGAACCAAACAATATAATACAATTCCTATTCTATTCCCGTCATATTTCATTCCCTATGGAATACTATTCCTATTCCATTAAAATTCATTTCGTGAACCAAACATGCTGTTAGGGTTTGGATTCTAGAGTTTATGACTGAATTTTTTATTTTATTTGGTTTAGGGTTCACTTTTTACTGCTTAGATTCTAGCATTTACAATTTAGATTAAAATTTTAACTTTTTTATTGATTTTTAAAATTTTATCCAGGTTTGGATATTTAGTTGTTGCATATTGCATATTTAAGTGTTCATGTTTGCAAAGTGAAGTTAACTATAATTACAAAAGAGTCATTTCCATTTTTGGTCCTACTATTATTGGGGCATTGCCAAGTTTAGTCCACTTCATTAATTTTTGCCACATTACGATCAGTCTTATTTAGTTCTTGCCACTTTTAGTCCACCGTTAAAATTTTCGTCAAATAACCGTCCAAAATAGGGATATTTTGGTCTTTTCATGCTTTGATCATCTCCTTTACCCTTTGCAATGGTCTTCCTTACACATTTTCATCCAATGAAGAGGTCCGACGAAAGCCATGCTTTGTAATGTGGCTCACATAGCTGCCGTCGGACATCTTCATTGGATAAAAATGTGTAAGGAAAACCACTGCAAAGGGTTAAGGAGATGACCAAAGCATGAAAAGACCAAAACTAACCCTGTTTAGGACGACCATTTGACGAAAATTTTAACGGTGGACTAAAAGTGGCCAGAACTAAATAAGACTGGCCGTAGGGATGTCAATGGGCCAACCCACTAGGGTTTTGGGCTAGCCCTGCAGGGTTGTTGGCTTATTGGTTTGGGCTAAATGGTTTTGTTTTGTTTTACTTTTGAGTTGGGTTGGCCCTAACCCTAAACTATACACTATTGGGCTTATCCAGTGGGCTAATTCAATGAACTAAAATAAAAAAGTATAAGTTAATATCCACTTATTCACAAATTTAATTCAAAATAAATTATTTATTTCATCTAAAATAAGTTAAATTTAATAATTAATTTCAATTCAAATCATTATTTTAAAATTTAACAATAATCTGGTACACATGCAGTTTAGCCCACACAAAATTTCAACCAAACAAATTCCTAAATAAATCAACGTATTGCTGCAGAATCAAAATAAAAATTCTTAAAATAAAAATAAAAGAAATTACTTGCACTTGTTGCAATTGGCGATCGGATTGTTGGACATGGTTCTATTCTCGTGATTATGGGTGAGTATAATTACCGAAAAATAGATAAAATCGATAGCCGATAACCGAATTGGCCGATAATTTCGATTATCGATCGGTTATCGGTTATAAGACTATAAAAAAAAAAGCATTTATTCGGTTTATCCTATTATTTATATATTATATATAAATATATAGATATTAGTAGTTACTGTATATATTAGTTTTATAGTATATATTAGCTACTATATATATTAGTTACTATATATATATATATATATATATATTAGTTACTATATACAGTAACTACGTACTAATATCTACTACGTATATATTTATATATAACTAATATATACAGTAGCTAATATATACTAGCTACTGTATATATGTTACTATATATATATATGTATATATATATTAGTTACAATATATATTAGTTATCTATAAATTTCAAGTATGTTATGTTTTACATCACTCCTATAATAAAAAATAGTTTTTAATTGTCGGGCTATTGGGCTAGCCCATTTAATTTCGGGCTAGCCCTATCGGGTCATCGGGCTTAATGGTTTTGGGCTCATTGGGCTAATTGTTTATCGGGCTAACCCGTTAGGGCTATAGCCCTGTCGGTTTTGGGCTAGCCCATCGGGTTCGGGCCCGATTGACATCCCTAACTGGCCGTAATGTGGCAAAAATTAATGAAGTGGACTAAAATTGGCAATGCCCCAATAACAGTAGGACCAAAAATGGAAATGACTCATTACAAAAATATCGTTGCCTTTTTTATAAATATGGTATGATCAGTCCAATTTTTATAGATGTAAGGTTGAGATTGGTTTTAGTTTTCTCCTGTGAGTAATATTACAAATCAGATGCAGTGATTCTCGCTCTTAGGTGAAAAAGGGGAGATTAAGCATCCAAAATGAAGAAATTTTATATATATATATAAATGCGGTGGCATTATGATAATTTTGTGTAAGTTCACATTTATTTTTCTTTGGGTGCATTATTTTTCTTCTCCGAGTGCATATTGTTCCTTCTTCGAGTGCATAGTTTGTCTTCTATAGTGCATATTTAGTTTATTAGCTTCTCAAAAGATGGGTGCATTATTTTCTTTCTTCGAGTGAATATTGTTTCTTCTTCGAATGCATATTGTTTCTTCTTCGAATGCATATTGTTCCTTCTTTTGAGTTCATAATTTCTCTTCGAGTGCATGTTTACTTTATTAACTTCTCAAAAGATGGGTGCATTATTTCATTCTTAGTGTGCATCACTTTCCTTCTCTTTAAATGCATAACTTTGAACATTCGAATGCATAACTAAGAACTTAAGGTGCATAACTTCAAACCGTTAAGTGTTCGTCACCTTCAATCAGGGCCTGTTTACTAACAGAAAATTGTTTTCTGTTTTCTGTTTTTCAATTTTTCAGTTTTCATTCTCTGTTTTCCATTCTCTGTTTTCTGTTTAGAAAACTTGTTTACTAACACTTATTTTTTCAAATTTATTTTTTCAAATTAACGTTATAAAATTAACAATAAGTTTAATTTCGAGTTATTTTTAGACCTTATATATAAAATATTTTAAGATATATTTGGTTTAAATAGAATAAATATATATTTTACTTTGAAGTCCAATATATGTAAAAAAAAATAAAAAAATTACATTTGATATCCGGACCAAATTTATATATGTATATAACATAAATAAAAATATATTTGAACCAATAACCTATTAAGTTCACAAAAAATTTTAGTTTAGATAATATTAATATTTTTTGAGCTAATATTTAAAATATGTTTGGATATATTCATTTGAATGACATGTATGTAATATATAATCTTTATTTTGAATTCTAATATAGTAATATATGTGTGAAATTTCGATATCTGATATATGGACCAAATCCAATAATCAATTGAGTTCAATCAAAATATAAAGCGTGGTATAGATTTCAATTTTTAATTTAGATAATGTGAATGATGTATAATTTTAAGCATAATCAAATAAGTTATGTTTAAATAAATAATGTAAATAGAAAAGATAGAAGATAATGATAAGTAAAAGAAAATGATAATAAATGTAATCATAGTAATGACTAAATATGTAAGTAGATAATGGTGAGAATGTGGTTATAATGACATATAGTCTAATAGATAATAGCTGATGCTGTTTTCCATTTAGAAAACAGTTTTTTATAGTGTTTCAGTTTTCTAGAAAACTGAAAAATTATTTCCTGTTTTCAAAATAGAAAACTGTGCTAGTAAATATGTTTTCTGTTTTTTGTTCTCCAGTTTTCAAAATTTTCAGAAAATTAGAGAAAATTTCCAGTTAGTAAACGCACCCTAAACGTTTTTTTTTCCTTCATTCTGACAGTTGATCTAGATCAACATCTCAAAATACCCCATGATAAAAGAATGAGAGGTAAATAGGTAATTATAGGTGCAATGCACTAAATTAACAATATTCATTATACCATAGACTATGGTCTATCATATAAGGTAAACCACTGACATAAGATTAATTTTTAATATAATAAAGATTCATTTAATACATTGAATGTTCACTTTTTTTATAATTTATTTTTTGTGTATTGAAAGTTTATTCTTTCTTCGAGTGAATATTGTTTCTTCTTCGAATGCATATTGTTCCTTCTTTTGAGTTCATAATTTCTCTTAGAGTGCATGTTTACTTTATTAACTTCTCAAAAGATGGGTGCATTATTTCATTCTTAGTGTGCATCACTTTCCTTCTCTTTAAATGCATAACTTTGAACATTCGAATGCATAACTTAGAACTTAAGGTGCATAACTTCAGACCGTTAAGTGTTCGTCACCTTCAATCTTGCGATTTGAATAATTCAATTTTCAAAAAGCTAAGCGTTTTTTTTTTTTCCTTCATTCTGACAGTTGATCTAGATCAACATCTCAAAATACCCCATGATAAAAGAATGAGAGGTAAATAGGTAATTATAGGTGCAATGCACTAAATTAACAATATTCATTATACCATAGATTATGGTCTACCATATAAGGTAAACCACTTACATAAGATTCATTTTTAATATAATAAAGATTCATTTAATACATTGAATGTTCACTTTTTTTTATAATTTATTTTTTGTGTATTGAAAGTTTATTATATTATTTGGTATACTATCAAATACTGAACTTTCAGTACATAAAAAATAAACATTCAGTATATTAAAAATGAGCATTTATTAATAGTCCATAATGCAATGTAAACCCTGACTCGTAGTATAATGAGTAATGCTAAGTATCCCTCCTAAAAACTTTCCTCTCAATTTCTTCTACTTATGTGATAGCATCTAATTGGATTATTTAGTATTTGATTAGGCTGAAATTATCCCTGCAATTTTTCACCTCTTTCAAGTCTATGTGGCTTTGGTTTTATTTTTATTTTATTATTTTTTTGAGTCCTACCGACTCTAATACAATGTAATATCTATCTATACATACTTTCTCAATCTATTGAAACACAAAGAGTTAATGTCTTGCTGGAGTTCAAACCTGTGACTAAAGTGAGTCTACTTTTGGATGTAGGAAAGTATCAAAAGAATTAAAATTTTGATCATGTGAAAGTATAACCCACTCTTGAAAGTGAGAATATTACACGAATAAAAAATAGCCTTAAAAATGTGTGAAGTCAGTCAATACATAACACCCAATGAATATAAGCCAAGCTTTTGCAAATATGATAATTTTAAGATGCTTTAATTATAAAAATTTACTGTTTAAACATGTTTCCACCTCACTCTAAACAAACTAAAGAATAAAAGTTCAAAAAAATGATTGTTCACTAGTACTCCCCTCATATGGCTTATTCACACTTACACTGATCCCCCACCATTCATCCCCTCAATCTTCGTAAAGAATTTAAACATATTAAATGAGCCTTAGGCTCCTTAGAAGTTAATAATTCTTTTTTAATTTATTAATAGGAGGGCGTTTTGGGAAAGGATAAACACAAACCCCAAACGCTGCATTTTGCAATGTTTGAGATTTCAGCGGTTTGCTCTGAACCGGGCAAACCGCTGAATTACCAAACGAATTTTTTGACGCACAAAATAGCGGATTCATCAAAATTTTGGTAGATCCGCCATTTACCAAACAAACCCTATGATATAATCTTTAAACCAAAACTGCTGTCTTGAAACATATTGTTACAAATTGGCAAAGCTGACAATCTAAATTGACTGAAAAAAATATGAATACTATGTGGCCACTGACAATCTATGAATGGAAGGAAAATACTCTATCCACACTCCACGCTCATCTGTTGGGAACCAAAACAAAACAAAAAAATGGATGCAAACCACAAAGACCTACTTTGTGTGGTCTGGTTTATCACAACCAGCAACAAAAAATTTCCAAAATGAATGATATATAGACAGCTTCAAACCCCAAAAAATAAAGCCACCTGCTCGAAATCCAAGCACTGTGATGGTGAACTCCCAGCCATCTGCTCCCAAAAGCAAACGACCGAATACAATAACATGGATGCGCAAACAAACCTGCAAGAACGTAAGATGATCAATAGATCAGAAGGGTATACGCTTGGTAGCTAAGAGCTCCTTGAACATATATATGCCATGTAAAACCACAAGTTCTTTCCCCAATTAACTGAAAGCGGAAGTGCAAACTAGTCAACTACTATGTACTGTGATGACACCTCTGTTATCATTTCAAATAGGTGGTCACAAGATCGAATCCCGGTGGTAGGGACAGGGCATTGATTCTTTGGGATGAAAAAGATAAACTATAGAACAGATACTACCTTCTAAAGAATCATGAGTGTTTCAAAAAAAAAACTTGGTCTCCAGTTGCTATGGTTCAATAATGTTAAGAGGAGAGGTAGAAACAAAACAATCCCATTCAATAAAAAAAGTATGAGCATTGATTTACCTTACCTATTATAATTGGCAAAGCACATACCAAAAGTAAATGAAGGTACGCCAAACTTCTGCCCCTATGAAAAATCCAATCTCAAATATGATAATTTAATAAGTCTCCAACACTGACTGAAGGTGAGGAACCCGTCGACGGAACAATGGTTCTAGCCGGAAAGCCGGGACACCAATGCGCCACCTATTACTATCATACATCTCATTCCACGCTTGTACTATCTCGTCAATCTTGAAACCTAAAATAGAACATATGTAGCTTGATAAATAAAACAATATCCTACTTAAATAGCAATGAAGGATGTGTAGAAGAAGAGTCAAACTATATTTCAGTTCTTTACCTTCCAATGCAGTATCATTAGAATTGTGGTTCTTTATCATGACTGCAATATCTGTTTGAGAAGCTCCGGCTAGCTCAAACTTTTCAACTGCAACTTCTAAGCATTCTTCCCAAGTTGGCAAATTCAGCTTATACTCCATAACAGAACGCTCGTACAGCAAAGTACCCCACAACAGGTAAATCTGAGACCTCATGTTTGCAGCTCGCTCTTCAGATTCTTCGGGTGTGACATCTTTGAGTAGCCCGTCCAAACCCATTTTCCGCAACAGAGCTTTATGTTCTTCACATTTGGAGAGTCCATTAAGGCGTTCTTCTTCCATCTCCTCCCATATCTGCATCCCTCTTTCCATACTATCCTCGGCCTTGTTATACAGATCCAGGACTTCAGCAGATGGCCCAGTCCCTAACTCGGTTCCACTTGCGATTTCATAATACCAACATAGTTTTGCAAGCTCAAATTGTTGTTGTCCAAGTGCAAGAAGGCCTTCGTAGAAGTCCGGTTTGAGTTCTACAGCTTCTTTATACCTTTGTCCAGCCATTGCATATTCTTTCCGTACCCACTCATAAGCAGATTTAACCTGTTCCAAGACAGAATCTGTCGAGTCATCTTCTGTAATGTGTACCCGCTTCCTTGCCCTTGACATGTGAATATTTCCCCAATTAAACAATGCTAAAGCTGTCATTTCTTGGAACTTTCCTGCAGCGATGTCAAAAAGAGGTGTTGCATTTTCACTTGTCACAGTATCCTCCATAGCTTCTGAGTATAGCTTCATTCCAATCTCATGAATATCCAAATACGAGTCACATTCAATACCAACATGATTCTTAAAATACCGTGCAAATTGGACTATCCAGTCCTCAACACAGATTGGCCCTCTTTTACCACCGCCCGTTACTTTAGTATTGTCATCCTCAGAAACTCTAGATGATTTGCTATTTCTGCTCTGCAGTTCTTCACTTTCCTCGACACTCATTTCATACACTGGTTCTTTATCGGGACTAACTTCTGCAATGTAGAGCCTTAACGAACCCTGAGGATCAACAGATGCTTCAGCCAACCTGAGCTCATCATTTGTTGTAATGGTCACCAAGTCACCTTCTTCATCCCGATACTTAAGAAGTGCACCCTTCAGATTAGGGAATCGATCCAGAACTATTTCTCTAGCATATCGTATACTGCAGTTAACGGGTAACTGTGCCCATCTTATATCCTCCCCGAATACCAATTTCACGTTCTTTGTGACCACTTTTTCTTCCTTAATGCTTATCTTCTCCTCTACCACTGCCTTGTCCTCAGTCTTCTTCTCATCCTCCTCTTCAACCTTCTTTGCCCCAACTTCCTCGACTTTCTTCTTATCATACTTATTACTCCTCCTCTTTTTCGACTTATCTTTCACTGACTTGCTAGGAGATGAAGTAACATATTCGGGAGCCAAGACGATCTCCTTATCTTCAATCTTTTGACCCTTCTCTTCCATTTGCATTTTTATTGAATCAGCAGTCTCCAACGCAGTCAAATTATTAGGTTCGATGTTCAAGACATAGTTCACGTCCCTCCAAGCCAAATCTAGCCTATTCAAAGCCTCGTAACACTTTGCTCTCTTCAACAGAGCTTTGGTATACTTGGGAGCAACTTCAATCGCCAAATTGCATTCGTTTATTGCCCGTGGGTACTCGCCAATTCCCATGTGCATATAGCAAGCCGCCATGTTGCTGCGCAAGTAAGCAACATCGATATGATTCCCCGGAAGCAATTTAATGGCTTTCTCATACTTCAACATTGCACCTTCGTGATCCCGCCTCTGAAACAACCTGTTCCCTTCCTCCTTCAGCTCTTGAGACATGTTGATGAAGACAGCCGTGTCCTCGTCAAACGCCTTCGAGGTTCGATCCCCTCCACCCTTCCCCTGCTGCTTCACGCCCCCAACATTACTCTTCTTTCTCCCAAGAGGCTTTCCCATTGCGTCTACTCCAACAAGCTACTGCTCTGCAAAAGCCCAAAATCAAAGCTTTGGAAGCAAAACTTTGATTTTGTTCTTCAAACAATAAAGCACACCTCAGATATCCATTCAAACCTCACAAGACATATCAAATAATCAAAAACAAACTCTGGTTTTGTTCTCCAAACAATAAGATATCCAATCAAACCTCACAAGACATATCAAATAATCAAAAAAACTTTGATTTTGTTCTTCAAACAATAAAGCTTACCTTAGATATCCATTCAAACCTCACAAGACATCAAATAATCAAAAATAAAATTAAAAACACAAATTAAATCTCAAAACAAAGCTCAAGAAACCCCAAAAACATCCTACAAATTGATTGAAACACCCATAAAATGAATCAAAAAAACAAAAACAAAAAATAGTTTAAATATTTTTCATTCCTTAGATGGGGAAACTCAAAGATAACACCTTTGACAAATTCAGATTTTCTTCATATCAAAATCCCACATAGAGAATAACAAATATACTTGCAGGAAACATCAACCAGGAAAAAGCATCCAATTCTGATTCCATAAGATTGCAAATTCTAACAAAGATTTTTAAAAGAAATTAAATAGAAAAAATAATTTTTTTTTAAACAAAGAATTTTACCTCCTGGAGTAGACCTGAGGAAAGTCTCTAGACTCCAAACCAGAAGAAGGATTAGTCAAATGATAATTAGAGAGAGAAATGAAACAATTACAATGATGAGAGACAGATAATAAAAGAGATGAGGGAAGGGTATGTTTGGAATAAAGAAAATTATTAAATATTAAATTTAATGCTCCGCGCCTCCGCTAATACTAAATCCGGGAAAAGCTTTTACACCAACAAAAGATTGTCTGTATAAAATATAAAATATTGTCTGAATTGGAGATCTTATGTTTAAAACGTTTTTATATAAATTACAGGTCATTAATTAATGCTTTTTATTTTAATTTTTTAGAAAAACAAATATAATATACAAAATATATAAAATGTTAATATTATCACCATAAATATATACGTCCACTACGTAAACTATGAAAGAAAATACAACAGAAATTAATCGAGTCATTTTTTAGCGCCAATTATCAATCAACAACACATCATAAGACAAAGAGTAAAATGGGTGTCATAAAACTTTCAGTTCGGATGGTAAAATACGTTGATACTTGTATCACACATGGTAAAATTAATCTAATCAAGTATTGAGTGAACACAATTCAGATGCAACTTTACCAAAGTAATATGTGACGAGATTATTACTCTTGAAATTATTTATTTTTTCACCTAATTAAGAAGTAACACGTGACAAGATTATTACTCATGAAAAGATTACTTACTCCGTATCATATTTCCATATTAAAAAAGGAAGGCTTTATGTATGTATGCCTTCCATTTAAGCTGGCTTTTTCTGACTTGGACGTCAACTTATTATTGCCAACTATGGTGGGGGCCTCATTCACATTGTCACAAAAATACATAAAGGCCCCTTGACTATTAGTAGTCACAGAAAAGGTCTAACTTTTTCCACCTTTCCCGCCTCCCTTTACATCTCAATATCAATTATCTTAGCCTAATTGTACACTGCCCCAAGTAGGAAAGATACGTGTAAAATGTACTACCATACTACATAAGTACATATATCACAATACTATGTTATGATTTTCATATTAAGGGTGTTTTTTTAAATCCAAAAAATAATTTTTGAAAATTATTTTTTTATTTTCAGCGTTTGCGAGAGAGTTGAAAATTGAAGTCAATCAAAAATTATTTTTGTTCAAAAGGAAAATAGCTTGGTTTTCTAGAAAATGACTTTTTCGGATCCAACTGCTTCTTCTTCTTGACTTCTTCCGAGAATACTTCCTCGTCTTTCTTCCGCCATTCTACACTTGCTAGCTTGATTGGTTTCTGTTGGAAACTAGTACAAATCAGATTGGTTTTGTCGGAAACAGTAGAAACCAGACTGGTTTACGGCGGAAACAAGTCTGGACGAAAATCAGTTTGGTTTTCGACGAAAACCAGTCTAGTTTCTACTGGTTTCTAACGAAAACCGATCTAGTTTGTGCTGGTTTCCATCGAAAACCAATACTTTTTTGGGAAAAGTCATGTTAAACAGAAATCCGGTGTATTGCAGGTCATTTACCGGGTTTTGGGCTTCTTTGACCCAATTTAACATGATAAAGGGTCTAATTGCACTTTTTAAATGTTTAGGGGTCTAATTGATTTTTCAGGTAATATTCAGGGGATTATTTGACATTTTCCCTATTTTTTTATTATGTTGTTTGTTATTTGGGAAAAAAAAAATATATGGGCAAAACATAACTATTGTCAAATCTTTTTTAGTTAACAAAAATTAAAATTTTATTATATAATTCTGCTTATTATTCAGAAAATGAACCAAACATGTGAAATGAATTTTTTTTCTTTTTTTTAGAAAATGACTCATTTTCTACAAAACGATTTCATAAGTCATTTTCCTAATTTTCAAATAAACTCTAAGATGTTAAATTAGATCTCCACCTATCTCAACTCTATCAAAAAACATATAGGCAAACTATGTTAAATCTATTTTTTTTCTTCAAAAAATAATAATATTTTTAACAATAAAAGTTTGCGAGGATTAGAGATTTGTAGTATAGAATGGTACAATGGTGCCGTTTTTCAATTCAAAATCATTTCTCTTGTTAAAGATGTCATCTGGTTTAAATTGAGTCACAAACTTTATCAAATAATTTTAGTTGAAAGATTAAGTCAATTGATGTGCTAATTTGATAGTGAAAAATTATTTGTCCATTTTCTTTGACATGCATGTTTCTGCTATTCCACCAATATATATAAAATCCTTACTTTTTTATGATCATGTTGGCTCAAAATCGCTTAATATTGCCTAAATATTTGAAAAAATATATATATTAAATAATATATTTTTAGTACTCAAATAATGTATTTCTAAACAATAAATATTTAATATATTAAAAATACATCTTTAGTATATAAAAATGTACTTTGTTCACCTTATGAAGTGGATCATTGTCCATGCTATAATGATTGAAAGTGAACCTATTAGGACCATGTCCAATAGTTATATCATGGACTCGGGTTCACCTTGCAAGGTAAACTCGTGTTTATTTATATACTGAATGTTTATAATTTAAATTGCAAACATTTAACATGTAAAATGTGAATATTCATTTGTGAACATTTAATATGTAAATGGTATATTTTGATTTTTTAATTCGGTTCATCTTGTGAGGTGGACCGGAATCCACCGAATAATTTGCCTACCGTGTGATGTATTGACAACTCTAACTTGTTCAAATGTCCACATGCAAAATAGGCCCAGAAGTCCTAAAATAATTCCTTCCATGGCCATTGATGACCATTTCAGACCCCTTTTTTGCCTATTTTGATTTGTCAACCACCAGCTAGCCGTCCACGTATCCAACTCACACCACTCATTTTGTCTGCATAAATTAAATAATGTGTTACTTGTATTTTTGTTATTAAAATAAATATAAATGACTAAATTAACCTTTTAATCACAAGGACAAGTCAATGTCAACACATTACGATGGTTAGTTTGGTAATCACAAAATTTTAAATTTAACTCTCAATAGGAGTAACTTATTGGTCTTCTTAATTTGAACCGACTAGCTCACAATTTAGACTGATTTGCTTCCTTGTAGTTCTTTGTCGGCTAGTGTCAAAATGTACAATTTACGCAATGCACACCCTCAATAATGACTTTGAATTTTCCTCAAAAATAAATTAAAAGTAGTATAAAATTTAAAACACACCAAACACATGTATAACCATCTAACAAAATTTGATATTCGCTACCTTAATAGTTAATAAATAATTAGACGCGAGGGTTGAGGCAAGGTGATCCTTTATCACCATATCTCTTTATTATCTGTGCTGAAGGATTATCACTGCTTCTACAGAAGGCGCAGAGTGATGGACTCATTCATGGGTGCAGAGTTGCGAGGGGTGCCCCGCCTATCTCTCATTTGTTTTTCGCTGATGACAGTCTCTTTTTCTTCAAGGCAAATGCTCAAGAGGCCGGAGTTGTCAAGCAGTGCCTGCACGATTATGAGTTACTATCTGGACAGGCTGTGAATTTCCATAAGTCCAGTGTTTGTTTCAGTAGGAATACATTGTTGGAGCATAGAGAGGAGGTAGCCCACGTGTTGGGGGTGCCTCAAGCCCCAAATTTTGAGAAATATTTGGGTTTACCGGCTTTTGTGGGACGAAACAAAAAGGCAGCATTTGTTTACATTGAGGACAAGATCAGACAAAGGATTGGCTCATGAAATAAAAAGCTTTTATCGCATGCAGGTAAGGAGATCTTATTGAAGAGTGTGGCTCAAGCAATGCCTACTTTTTCAATGAGTGTTTTTTTATTGCCTACCTCGGTGTGTCAGTCCATTGAGAGAGCTATGAACAGTTACTGGTGGGATTCTGGTTCTGATAGAAGAATTCACTGGAAGGCCTGGGATCGTATGTGTCTGCCTAAAAGTTTTGGAGGACTTGGTTTCAAAGATCTGAGAGCTTTCAATTTGGCTATGCTTGGGAAGCAGGCATGGCGTTTTTTGATCAAGCCCCAATCTTTAGTCGCAAAGATTTATAAGGCAAGGTATTTTCCTAAAACCTCTTTTGTTGATGCCTCCCTAGGAAATTCTCCTAGTTTCTGCTGGAGAAGCATTATGGCCGCCCATGATATGGTTTGTAATGGGGTAAGACGCAGGATTGGAAATGGGAAATCAACATTGATCTGGGGCCACCCCTGGTTACCTGATGACCCAAGTCCCATGATTCATACCACCATGCCTGCAGGTTTGAATGGTTCTTTGGTTTCGGGTTTAATAGATGAAGGATCAGGTACGTGGGATCACTCCATTTTGACAGACATTTTTGTACCTAATGATGTGAACCGTATTCTAAGAATCCCAATATCCCCTGGCCATGAGGATTCTTGGTTCTGGTATGGTGACCCTCGGGGCTGTTATTCTGTCAAGAATGGTTATAGGTATATTATGGGTGAATGTGATAATAATCCCATGGTGTTTGATAGATGGAATCTCATGTGGAAGATCAAAGTTCCACCAAAGTGGAAAGTTTTCTCATGGAGGGCCCTTAATGATATTCTCCCTGTTACTACAACTTTGGCTTTAAAGAGGGTAGAGGTGGATCTCTCATGTCCCAAATGTGGTCTAACACATGAAGATGTCATGCATGCACTTCTTTTATGTGATTATTCTCAACTTGTTTGGAATGAATTCACTTTGCCTTTATCATCTATTTCGGGTGACACATTTTCTCAATGGTTTTCGAATGTCTTGAATATTTTGACTGAGGATGATGTGGGTTTGGTTGTGGCAGCTCTTTATTTCATCTGGAGAGCAAGGAATACAGCCCTATGGGATCTCAATCTTCCCACTTCAAGAAAGGTGTCAACCCAAGCTTCAAAAGCCTTGAACTATTGGAGGAGTATTCACTGCCGCGCAATAGCTACTGCCGCTCCCTCTCAACTCATTCACATGCAACCTGCTGTCCAGCTAGCGGTTCCCGATGGTTTTGGCACGGCGGCGTTAAATCTGCAGCGATGCTATTTCGACGCGGGGTATCAACCCGATTCGGGGAAGGCAACGTTTGGAGTGGTTTTGTTATCTCAGGATGGGGAGTTCGTTTCGGCTTGTGCAGGAGCCTTACCGGACTGCTTCAATCCATTCATGGCGGAGGCCAATGCTTGCAAACGGGTGCTGTTGTGGCTGCAAAACATGGGAATTACAAGTATTCAGTTGCTCACGGATTGCATGCAATTACAAAATGTCCTATCATCGGTGCAACCTTCTTTTCGTTCATACGCAGGGCTTGCAGTTGATGCGTGCAGGATAACCATGTCATCTTTTGTTCGTTGTCAAGTGACCTGGGTGCCTAGATCAGCAAACATTATTGCTCACACTCTTGCCTCTCAGGCTTTTTCCTATTTTGATATTATGTACTGGGACTCTGTCCCTCCTGACTCTATTTCGTCACTTTTGCCTTAATATATCTATCTTACGAGGTTGTTTTCAAAAAAAGTGAGTAATACCCCTGAAGGATGTGAGTGAGATGAAATGGATTTTTCAATTTAACTAGATAGAGTATTAACTTTGTGTTAGCCCTCAAGATTACTTTTAACTGAAAAAAACTTTATAATAACAGCAGCAGCAACAACAACAACAATAAGGCAAAATGGTTAAATAGGCTTATGTCGTACTACAACTGATTGTTATTCCAGCACCATGAATTAAAATATGATTCATCTAAACTCTCAAACTTGTTATTTTGGAGCAAGCAAACCCTCTAACAAATTTGTGACTTGTAATTGCAGGTATTACAGGTCATCTAGAGTTTCAGTCAGCTCCGGCGAACATCCGACCAAATTCCGACAACTAAAGTCACAATATCAACGACCGGTGATCATTGACTGTCGCTATCGCCGGTCGCGTTTTGCCGGAGAAGGCAAGCCTTCTCTGGCCGTGCAAAAGGCGACCAACTTGGTTGCCATCTCCGGCAATGGAGAAGGCGACCAAGTTGGTTGCCATCTCAGACAGTGGACAATCAGATTAGCAACAATGTCTATAGTTGAATCATAATTTAGATTCAGATTCTGGAGGTGGAGGATTAGAGTTTGGTAATTATATGATACGCTAACAAGTATCTAAAGTACTTTTCGAGCAAGTACAAGCTCCTTACGCCGTACTTTCGAGTGTACGAGACTCCGAGAACACTTAATAAAAACAAAGGAATGGGAAATTCTTATTCATCTTCCCTTCTTCACAGAAATACATCACATTTATAGTTGCTAAAGTCTGAATTATTTAGGAAATGAAATATGGAAATTGCATGCTTCAAGGAACTAAAATCAAGGAATTGATATGATGAGAAGATTATATGGGGATTGATATTTTCTTCCATGCATGAGTCCTCAAATTGCTTCTTTACCCATAAACAAAAGATTCATTCCTTTTCTGTCGCCTAGTTCGAGTTGACCGTCGTACTTCCAGCTGCATGGGTTCTTCCGGTTGATTGGTGATCGTATCATCCCCCTCGCCTTGAGAAACCACCTCGTCCACAAGGTGTAAGTCTGAATTTATAGAGTTGATCACGTCTACTGGTTCCCAAGTTGCATCATCTTTGCTGCCATCACTCCATTCAACCAAAAACTGTTTTTCTAACTTACCATTGCGCAACACTTGTCGCTCTGCCAGAAGTGCCATTGGTTTGGAGATTGGTTTGCCATCCACAAATTCTGATGGTAGTGTCACAATGACATGTGTGGCTTCCCCCTTAAATGGCTTTAAAAGGGAGACATGAAATACATGATGTATCTTCGCCCCTTCTGGCAATTGTAATCTATATGCCACTTTACCAATCCGTTCGAGTATAGCAAACGGCCCATAATATCTGCACGCTAGCTTTTGGTGTGATCTTCGTACAACCGAGTGTTGTCGGTATGGTTGTAACTTTAATAAAACGAGATCACCCACGTCAAATTCCAATTCTCTCCGCTTCTTGTTAGCTTTTTGCGTCATACGGTGTTGTGCCTCTCGAAGATTTTCACGAAGGAGCTTAAGTAACCGATGACGATCCCGAAGTAACTCGTCAACAGTTGGAGCACTAGAGAAATCTGGTTTATATGGTAGCAGTGTTGGTGGTGCTCGACCATAGAGAGCATGGAATGGTGATGTCTTGAGATGTTCATGAAACGATGTGTTGAGACAGTATTCTGCCCAACTTAAGAATGATTTCCATGACGACGGTCTTGCATGCGTAAATGCCCGTAAATACTGCTCCACTCCCCGGTTGAGTACCTCTGTTTGCCCGTCTGTTTGCGGGTGATATGCGGTGCTATGGCGAAGAGTTGTACCACTTAAACGAAAGAGCTCTTTCCAAAAGTTACTTAAAAAAACTTTGTCTCGGTCTGAGACAATGGATGCTGGAAACCCATGTAATTTCACCACTATATCGACGAACAAAGTTGCCGCTTTAACAGCATTAAACGATGAAGGCAAACTCCCTAGATGAGAGTACTTCGTCAATCTATCCACCACCACCATTATCACAGCACAACCCTGCGAAAGTGGTAGGCCTGTGATAAAATCCATAGTAACATGTTCCCATACCTGAGATGGAATTGGTAGTGGTTGTAAAGTGCCAGCAGCCGGTTGGGTTGAGTATTTAGTAGTTTGACAGGTTGCGCAAGAAGCCACGAAATCCTGAACATCTGCTCGCATCTTTTCCCAAAAGAAATTGGCACAAAGTCGTACCAATGTTCGCTTGACTCCCGCATGACCCGCCATCGGGGTTGCATGACACTCATGAAGTAGTAATTGCTTGAGTGGAGAGGTGCTACTAATATAATAGCGAGATTTAAAAAATAAAATGCCATCACGAACATGTAAGTTAGGTCGAAGAATACCTGCTTTTAATTGTTGGTGTATTGCAACCAAGTCTGCTTGATGCTGGTTATCAGCACGAATAACATCAAGTAGCGCTGGAACGGGGTGACAAAGGGCCATTAATTGAGACAAATTCATGGAAGTGCCTTCATCAACCTCATCAAGCCGAGACAGAGCATCTGCGACCTTATTAGCAACCCCCGGTTTGTATTCAATAACAAACTGATACCCGAGAAGTTTTCGTACATAGTGCTGCTGTTCGGGCGTTTGAATGACCTGCTGTAATAATTCTTTCAGACTCCGATGATCTGTTCGAATGGTGAAAACATTCCCTAATAAATATTGTCGACACTTGGACACTGCTTCCACGATGGCATAGAGTTCCCGCACATAAGCAGATGCAGCTTGTAACTTGGGTCCTAACTTCTTGCTAAAAAATGCCAACGGGCGACCATCTTGCATGAGAACAGCACCCAAACCTACTGATGATGCATCAGTTTCCACAATGAATGGTAGTGAGAAATCTGGCAATCGTAGCACTGGGGCTTGCGTCATTGCTTTCTTAAGGGCGTTGAATGCACTTGCAGCCGCATCTGTCCACTCAAAAGCCTCTTTCTTTAGTAAATCTGTGAGGGGGGCTGCAATACTCGCATAGTGCTGCATAAAACGCCGATAATATCCTGTCAATCCTAAAAATCCACGTAATTGTTTGGGCGAAATTGGTAAGGGCCAATCCACCATGGCAGAAATTTTTCCCGGATCAGGATTCACCGTGCCTTTTGTAATTATATGGCCAAGATAGTCGACTGTATCTCTGCAAAACATACACTTTGTAAGTTTAACAAAGAATTGTTGTTCTGCAAGTGTGTCTAAAATGATGCGCAAATGATGCACATGAAGCTCCAACGTCGAACTATAGATTAAAATATCATCGAAGAATACGACAACAAAACGTCGTAAATATGAACGAAAAAGTTGATTCATAGTGGCCTGAAACGTTGATGGAGCATTGGACAATCCAAACGGCATAACTAAGAATTCGTAGTGACCATCATGGGTGCGAAATGCCGTTTTGAAAATATCCTTTTCCGCCATGCGAATCTGATGATAACCTGATCTTAAATCTAACTTGGTGAACCACCTTGCAAGGCCTAACTCATCAAATAACTCGTCCACAGTAGGGATGGGAAAATGGTCACGGATAGTGAGCTTGTTAAGAGCTTTATAATCCACACAAAACCGAAAACTACCGTCCTTCTTTTTTACTAGCAACACTGGCGATGAAAATGGGCTTTGGCTTGGACGGATAACACCATTGTTAAGCATCTCGTGAACCATCTTTTCAATCTCTGCCTTTTGGAAATGTGGATACCGATATGGACGTACATTGACCGGAGCCGAACCAGGGTTGAGATGGATATGATGGTCAAATAATCGACGCGGCGGTAGTCCATTTGGTGCACCAAATAGATTAACATGATGTTGAAGGACCTCCAAAATTTTGTCAGGTATATCAGATGGCCAAGACACATGTGTTTGTGTATCCTGCTTCTCTAGCTTCAAAGGAGAGATTTCATAACAGCTGTGAATTTCATCAGAATCCCATAAGGCACATAGATGTGAGTATGACACTTGTTTAGCTTGTGGAGATTGCGTACCCTGTAAACAGACATGCTCACCCCTCCAATTAAATTCCATTGAAACTCCTGCATAATCATGGGTTACTTTCCCAAGCTCCTGAAGCCATTGAACACCCAGAACTATATCTGGACCCTTAATTGGCAAAATGAAAAGATCTGTTGTGAAGAGATGATCTTGTAACCATAACGGAACAGCATCACATTTTTGCGTACAACGCAAGGAATCACCATTGCCAATATAAACGCAGAATGCAGAAATAGAGCAAACTGGTAATTGTAACTGTTCTGCAACCTTGGGTTGAATAAAATTATGTGTACTGCCCCCATCAATTAAGATCTGCAAACTTGTACCATGGACAATACCAGTGAGACGCAGGGATCTAGGTGCTCCTGGTCCTGCCATTGAATTCAAACTGGAGCAATCACCAGTGAAAATATGTTCCTCATTATTTTCCATTGGTTGTTCTTCTTCTTGGTTATCCTCCTCTGTGCACATTAGAAGGAGAGAACGGTTGGGACATTTGTGAGTCTTGGACCATTTTTGGTCACAAGTGTAACATTCTCCTCGGGCAATTTTGGCTTGACGTTCCGTCGGAGTGATGTGAACAATCGGCAAAGGTTTGGACATGGGATTAGGATGCGGGTTTGGTATGGGAGGAAAGGAACGTGAAGATGGTGGTGGTAACGTGGTAGAAGGTGGCAATGTTGTAGAAGGGGCACGGAAGTTGTTTCGTGAAGGCGGAAATGATTGAAAAGTAGAACGCAACTCTCCATGTTGTGCTTCAATTTCACTAGCTAAAGCAAATGTATGAATTAAAGAACGCGGAGTTTGGCATTGAACTTCCCTTCGAATTGTAGACTTAAGCCCCGCAATAAACATCGAAATCAGCACAGTCTCTGGTACGCCTGTGACCTTGTTCAACAGTTTCTCATACTCTGCTCTGTACGCAGAAACAGTAGTGGTCTGGCACGTCTTGGATAAACGACCCAAAAAATCTTCGAAGTGCGAAGGATCAAATCGGAGCTTAACTTGCTCTAAAAATTATGGCCAGGACCGTAATAAGTTGTTGCTTTTCATCCAACGAAGCCATTCTGAGGCCTCGCCCGTAACCATGAATGAAACGTAAGAGAGGCGGTGGTCCTCTAGAATCACATGGTATTGAAAATACTCCTGCATCAAAAAAATCCATCCGTGAGGATCAGTACCCTCAAACTTAGGAAGATCAATTTTGAGGGTGGGTTTGCGTAGGGATGTCGTTCCATTGGAATTATCAGGATGCAAACGGTTGGTCTGGGTAGTGTTTGAAAGATTAGCAGTGGGATTAGATGAAGGATTGGGAGTAGTGAGATTAGATGAAGGATTGGGAGTAGTGGGTTTGATGAGTTCAACTGTTTGGGCTAACTGTTGGATTGCACGTTGCAAAGCTTGGGTACTTTGGTGTTGGAATAGAGATTGTTCTTGAAATTGCTTGCGAAGTTCAGTAATGGAGTCCTCCACAGTGGGTGGGGACATGGTGTCGGGATTTGGCACATCAGTAGCCATGCGAACCAAGGTGGGATGGCAATGAAAGCACCAGTTGATACGCTAACAAGTATCTAAAGTACTTTTCGAGCAAGTACAAGCTCCTTACGCCGTACTTTCGAGTGTACGAGACTCCGAGAACACTTAATAAAAACAAAGGAATGGGAAATTCTAATTCATCTTCCCTTCTTCACAGAAATACATCACATTTATAGTTGCTAAAGTCTGAATTATTTAGGAAATGAAATATGGAAATTGCATGCTTCAAGGAACTAAAATCAAGGAATTGATATGATGAGAAGATTATATGGGGATTGATATTTTCTTCCATGCATGAGTCCTCAAATTGCTTCTTTACCCATAAACAAAAGATTCATTCCTTTTCTGTCGCCTAGTTCGAGTTGACCGTCGTACTTCCAGCTGCATGGGTTCTTCCGGTTGATTGGTGATCGTATCATTATATATACTTGGAGTTGTGTTGTAAATATAAAAATATATATTAGGTATAAAATTGAATATATATATATATATATATGCCAGGCCTGTAGGCTTGAAGGCCGAGCCTGATATATCTAGGCCTACCTGTTTAGTTTAATAGACTTTTGAAATTGGTTCAAGCCTGAACTTTTTACTAAACGAGCTAAGCCTAACTAGGCTTTAATTAGGCCCGGACATAGGCCCCTACAAGGGACCTGGCCTATTCCCACCCCTAACGGTCGCCAGTCGTTGATATTGTGACTTTAGTTGCTGGAATTTGGTCGGATGTTTGCGAAAGGTTCGTCGAAATTGGCCGGAACTCTAGATGACATGTAATACCTGCAATTATAGGTCATAAATTGGTTAGAGGGTTTGCTTGCTCTAAAATAATAAGTTTGAGGGCTTAGATGGACCATATTTTAATTCATGGTGCTAGATGAACAATCAGTTGTAGTACATAGGCCTATTTGACCCTTTTGCCTAATAATAATGACAGAGTAATTTGATTATTCATTTCTTACCATCTTTAGAGCAACCATATCAATGGTTTTTTCTTGATTTTTGTCATATCATAAATTTAGAGATGGTTTTTTTATTGATGTGGAGGATGATTTTTATGATGTTTTTTCCTCTTGCAGAACAAAGATTTTGTTAAGAATTTAAAACAATAATAATAAACAAACAAAAAAAAAAAAAAGAACAACCAGAGCCTCGCGGATGCGTGTTTCTCACGTGCCCGCTGGGACACTTCAGAGTGGCCGCCAGCGGAACAAGTAGGTCCTTTTTTAAAAAAAAAAATTCTCATTTTATATTTCTCCTTATTTTCTCTCCTAAGTGACACATAAAAAAACCACAAAAAGTTCAAGACTAGTGTGGATGCTCTTAGGTTTATAGTGCAAAAAGCGTCAGATCAGTTTTTTTTTCTTTCCTTTTTTCTTTTTCTTCGTTTTCCCTTATCTCTCTCCTAATTGACACTTCAAAAAAAAAAAAAAAAAAAAAGAAATCCAATTGTTGTAAATGCTCTAATGAGTGTACAATGGCACACCTACATGAGCGGGTGAGGGTAACAAACGACAGTCCTTATACCGTGGACCAGGGTCACAAAACGACGTCGTTTCAATAAGTGAGAGAAATAGTTTCTGTAAATCTCCGTGACTGATAGTACAGTTCATCTCAAATGATACTACAGTTGTGTTGAAATGATACTGCAGTTGTGTTGAGGCCGTTTCAGAACTGATACTGCAGTTGTGTTGAACTGATACTGCAGTTCGGGACTGTAGTTGCACGGAATAAAGGCTGTTTCATCCGTCTATTTTCATTAATCAAACCAACGTCGTTTTGTCACTTGGTCCACAATGCTCGGTGGACCGGCGATAAAATTTGCGAACAAACGATGTATAATAAATTAATAATCATGTGAACCCAACATTCATGAATGAAGTGGATATTCCACAAAGTATTATTCTTGTTTGTTAGTTTTTATTTTTTTTTTTATTTTATAATTACCGATCAGCTTTCAGGAAAACGCGCTTTCCTTTCTTGTCGTAGTTGCCTTGCCGACTAGGTTAGGGCTGATGATCATGTCAGACAAATTTCCTTTTTTTTTTTTTCTTTTTCTTTTCACATTAAATTGGTTGTGTTCCATCACTTCCATGTTTCCTAAGACATGCTTTTCTCGAATTTCAACAAATATTGGCTTGAGGTTTTTAAATTGCAAATAAATTCAATTTCTAAAAATAATATTCAAGGCATCATACGTTATTAATACTATAATAATGTAGTATTTTTATTTTTAGTAAAATACTTGATTATAAGGAAAAGTGTAATGCTTTTGAGTTTTGAGAAAAAATGTAATAATTTTAAATCAAAATGTAAAAATATTACATTATTTCTTTAAAAGTATTACAATAAATAACAAATATTTTATTTTTGATTAGTATTACATTTTCATAAAATATTATATTTTCATCTTCATTCAACTCGTATCTCAATCCGTTTCATAAACAATAATCCATGAGATAGTGTCGTCATACAAGTTTTTGTCTAAAATTTAATATAACATAACAATATACACCGTAAGTATATTCATTTTTAACACGATATGAGGTAAACAAATTATTTTAATAATATTTACAAACAATATTACATTGGACTTCTGTATGTCAATTGTCAAAAAACCTAAACGTAGAACTTTATATAGAAAACTCCAAATTTGGTTTCCATTATCGTACGGATGAAAAGAAAAAAACATCATACATTTAACATAAACTACACCTTCTATGGAAAAAAAAATATTAATCTTATTTATTTAATTAAAAATTGTGTCCAAAACAACTATCCTTTGACACAATTATCCCTTATAAAATGGGAGAGATGAAGTATATTATAAGGTTTATACATTACATATGGACAGGATACCTACTACCTAGTTTGTTCTACAGACTTCCCATAAGACGATTACATCAAGCAGGTTGTATTTCAGTACGGATGGACCGTATTTATCCTAACATAATAATAGAGTAAAGAATCCCCAGTTGTGAATGTTTCAAATTATAAGCAAATACTAGTCAGTCAGAGGTTAACATTGAGAGCAACTTATCTCTATAGTTTCGACTACAATTCCAACAGCAATTGATGAAGCTAAACACGCCAGCTTCTGTAGGGTGGCCAACATCTGTTTCCCGCTTCATTAGAACCCTAATGAACTCATCTGAGCTTAAACTTCCATCTTGGTTATCGTCAAATACATGGAAAATTATTTCTATCACGTTGTCCGTGAGATGCACCCCGCAAACCTGTATCAGTAAAGATAAGTACAATGAAATTATTTCTACTTCTTCTACTGCTGATTTAAATTTCACTTAACATTTCCACCTTAGTGTCTGGGATCACGCTAAGGGAGGGTTCAGGTGAGAACATATTCCAAAGTAAAAAAGTGAGGACGAATCTGATTCATCCATCTGGGTAGATAAACGGTTGAGAGTTGTTAAAAAATAAGGGAAAAAAGGACGAGATTCATTTTATAAATATTGCAAACTTGAAAGTTCGCAATAATTATAAAATTGACCTCGTATTTTTTTACAAAATCCCTCAACCATCGATGAACCATAATGGGCGGCGGAGATCAGTCGTCACTTTTTATAGGAAGACGCTGTTATCATTTGATCATGCCTATATATATATATATGTGTCATGCCTATATCATTTGGATGCTGCTCCACATTAGAAAAAGAGCACAAAGAACAGGAATCAATAGCTGCTAAGTTATTGCCATATAAGAAGTATGCAATAAAGTATAGAAGCGAATAGCAAAGAAGATTGCTTACTTGGGAAGCAGCTCTTTTAAAATCACTTCTAGTCAAAAGCCCGTTTACCTCCCCATAACTGAAAAGTGCCAGTGAAAATGGAAGTAACCTTTTGCGCAGCTCCGCAAAACTCTTGAATTCGTCAAATGAGATACGGATGTTCCTTAATTGGGAATTGTTGTCCAAATGATCAACTTGTCGAAGCAGCTTGCCCAAATGCTTTAAATCAGCAGAAGCAACCATGGAAAGTGCAAAATCCTTTGCTGATATGGTTCTTCGTAACTTATAATCATAATGAGCAAACTCCAACCTTATAATCTGTTGAGTACATATAATAGAAAAGAAGAAGGCAGGATTACAACTAGAGGCATAAGAGAGATCATGGATGTGTGAATGGAGGGCAGGTAAACTGTAAAAGAAATCCCGAATAAGCTATAATGCAAATGCATACTTAACTAATAATACACTAATGTTGGCATACATTAAACAATTCCCATACTAAAGAGAAATGAAATAGAAGTGGAACTTCAGGTCACTTTATAACTGCATAAAGAAAAGAAAAGCAATGACAACAGCCATTAAAACATAAGGTGGCTCTATGAACAAAAGACTACTTTAAGACTACAATTTCTCTTCCAAGAAAAGCCTATTGAGTATTGACCAGTAATATCTTGAATGTCTTTAAACAATATGATTCATTCATTCAATAATTAATACTTCATAGAAGAAAATTAAGTGTTATCAATCTTACACTACTACTAGTTGAACCTACTGAAACTCTCCTTTTAACTATTTGGCGTAGCATCAGAATGGGGCAGATGAACTCAGAGGCCAATGGAATTCATATGAATTCCACTACTGCTTACCAACAGGGGAAGAGGTTCAGTGAAATCAGAACAAAATTAGACTAATATTTCCTAATGCTTCACAAAATGGCAACATTGGAGACAGAAAGGAAAAGCCAGCTCATAAATCTGTACAATTCTAAATCTCCTGCCAATTCGTCATCATCACCAGAACTCCAGACAGTTATAAATTCTAATTCATGGTGATTTTTTTTTCTAGTTCTTCTCTTTTGTTCTTAGCTACACAGGCCAGAGTATAATATCATGAAAGGACACAGTACGTCATCATAGCATAAAAATTACTACACAATTTGGTAAGGTATTACGAGATGGTGAAAAAAGCCATACTTCATCATGCAGATCTCTTAAAAACTGGACAAATTTATCATGTTGAAGTCGCTGCTTCCCATCTTCCCCAAATAAGTACTCTAGTAGGCCTCCATTTTCCACTTGACCACCCAAACTATGCCCTGCTCGAAGTCCATCGCTATGATGAGCACCTTGCCTATTGTGGGATTGCATCAACCCCATCACTTTCTTGAATTCAGCCAAATCTATCTCTCTGTAAGTGCACAAATCATTAACTAAATAAATCAGAAAAAGTTGGGTAATGGATAAAAGCCTTGACGTATAAAGTGGAGAATTGGGTACTTCATAATCCAAGAGAACAAAGAAGCAACAGGATACCCCTGACTCAGATGGCAAGACACAATCGACGGTAATATCTATGCTGCATGAAACAATCAAAACTAAACACGAAGTTCCACTGGCAGCAGAGTAATACACACTAAAGTTCAGACCCCCTTCCAGCTTATCAGCACACCAATGTTTACAACTGCTTCAAGTAACACCAAGGATGCCGTGGGTGACTCTTTTCTACCTGGTTGTTTTATTAAAATCTAAAGCGCATATACTTAAGTTTTCATGGTTATGCATACAAGTTTAGGTAAAACAAACAAGGTATTACAAGCACCACTTCAATCCAGAAAAGATTGTGAAGATCTAATATGTAAAAAGTACAAAAGGATCATTCGTTAACCTGATTTAGCAACACGTGTATTGCAATTTCAAATTTTTTGAATTCAATTAGACACTTACCCATTACAATCACGATCAAACATCTTGAATGCCACTGAGAAACTTGATTCAGGGATACTGAGTAGTGTAACAAAAAATATATACCTGTAACAACATAAAATCTATGATCTTTTCAAGCTTCTGAAGAGATAGATTCCAAATGAAAAAAAAAAAAAAAAAAAAGGAGAACTGAAAGCTCCGAAAGCAGGCAAACATAGTTAAAGAAACAAGAAATCTGCAAAAACACCAAGAATCACTCACTCTTTAAAAGATATTAGGCCATCACTGTTTGTATCAAAGAGCATAAAAAATTCTGAAGGAGCACATTGGAGTTCACCAGGATCCCTTTCCCCCCTTAGATATCCCTCCCTCACAAGGTTGGATTCAGATGGAGGGAAGACAGGAACAACTGCTCTCATCAAATCAGCTGGTGTCATAAAAATTTCTCCATCATGGCCATGAAAGGACGCAAAGTACTCAAAAACCTTCGACAACACCATGAACACAAGTAAGATGGCATTGGAAACAAATAAATTACAATCCCTGTTTGCATAGAATCCTGCTAAAATAGCTTCCACACAACTTGAAAAGGTAGTTGTTTACATAATCACATCTTACAAAATATAAGAAAAAGAGCAAGCACACTATGCACAAATAAATTAAGGGGGTAAAGCATCTAGATTCAAATGATAATGCTCCAGGCGGGTTCAGAAAGAGAAAGAAAAGCTCCACAGCACAATCAATAAGATGTAGAATTTTGATTTAACCACAATCTAAGTTCTTGATTGCTCATAATAAGCTGCCTATAAACCTTTACTTGTAATAGGATTTCCCAACCTTAAAGACATATTTGGTTAAAGATAAAAGCAGACATGCTCCACTGGTTTCCATTGTCTGGATACCTTAAAAACAGTTACAACACAACACTAGTGGGGTGTCAATTTTCAAAACCATTCTATTTCAGGAAACGCTAACGATCAATTAGCTAGAACCATTTTTGCAAGTGAGCATGAGTAACAAGCCTGATTAATTCATTTCATAAATAAAAATGATATGCATAGTTTACGCACTCGATTACCTTTTCAGGAGGACTTCGCATCCTAATGCGCCTCTCGTAATTGAAAAACACTTTTCTTCTAAAAGCATCTGCAAATAAAATCTCAGCATTCATTTCCAATCCAGAAGAACTTTACCAGAACATAATACAAAGAATGAATACAAAAGTCGAATGCGTATCCTTAAAATCGAAAACACAAGAAGCTAAATAACGAATCAAAGAATAATTGAACACCTACCCCCAAAGAGAAACTTAGGTCGACAATGATCGACAGAAGACGACGGGACGGCAGTAACGGTAGCGGGGGCCGGTGTTGCCCAGTCGGCGAAGGAAACGGATGGAGAAGAATAGGAATATACAGCGAGAGAAAGAACGGAGGTGGTGATGATCCCGGAGACCCACCTCAAAAACGCCGACGAGTCGTCGCCATTTGGATTATTGCAAAGGTTCGATGTGGCAGTGAAGGAAGGGGGAGGAGGTGACTGCGCCGGCGGCGAGGTGGAGAATCGGCAGAGCTGAGAGTGTGGGAACGTGGAGAGGCGGCGGAGAGGCGGTGTTGATCGTCGGAGAGCTGACCAGGTGGACATATTCTTTGTTTCAGATGGGAAATAACGCGAAAACCGGTAGGATTTCTATGATATAAAACTAGAAAACAAAATTACAAATACACCCCCAAATAGTTTAAATGTTACTTCCTCCGTCCTGAATCGGTTACCACATTTGTTTTTTGTAATTTTTAAGAAATTAAAGTAAATGTTATCAGTTTATACTTTCACGTGAAATGGAGTGGATTTGAGCCTCGGTGAACGGTGGAGGTAATAGTTGACTCTTTGTGCTTTAATAGATTGAGAAAATAGTTATGAATAGATACTACATTGTAACAGAGTCAGTAATATTAAAAAAAAAGTAAATATTACCATATATATTTATTCACTTTTGAAAATAAAATCAATAAAAAAAAAAAGGGAACTCATAAAGGTAAATTTGGAAAAGCAAAATGATGTGATATTTAATTTTGGGAGAAGGACTAACAATTTGAGATAAATTAAAAAGAAAGGTAAAATAGGTCAAATGGAAAAAAAAAAGTAATAAAATAGATATACTCATGTCTAGTTAAAATATCTAAATATATTTATTTACAATACTCCCCTTGATCATACTCATGCCTAGCTAAAATGTTTAAATCGATTTGACCCACCTATTTACTCATACCTTGTTAAAATATTTTAATAGTAATATATCATTATAATTTGTTTGAATGTTGTGGTAGCTGGTTGGTAATTGTGAATAATGTTACATTTTATGCTATAGTTTGTCACTTTATATTATGTTGTTTATTTTGAATATCAGTTAGATAGTCAATACTGAACTCCTTAGGATTAGGAGAGTTTCTAGATTGCTTCAGTATAGGACTCTGTAATCCAAGTGTAACCGATGAATTGAATCTTACTACTCTCATTTGGTATCAGACGACAGGTTCGAAACCTACCCTCTCCGTTCGTCCATTCCTTTTTCAATTTCCGTAAACAAACATGAGCAATACGAACGTGTGATCATAAATATAATATGTGCAGTCCAACTATCAGCTTAGGCTTTTAGTTGAGATGGAGCACATGCTTTAATTTGGTATCAGAGCCATGCAAAAAGATCATGGGTTCGAATCTCCGCGTCACCCTCAAAAAGAGACTTCCACGTGTTGCGCTCGGAAATCCACCGCACACGTTGAGGGGGGGCGTGTGAGCATAAATATAATATGTGCAGTCCAAAGCTTAGGCTTTTAGTTGAGATGGAGCACATGCTTTAATTTGGTATCAGAGCCACCCAAAAGATCATGGGTTCGAATCTCCGCGTCACCCTCACAAAGAGACTTCCACGTGTTGCGCTCGGAAATCCACCGCACACGTTGAGGGGGCGTGTGATCATAACCCTAACGATCATTTAGCTAGAACCATTTTGCAAGTGAGCATGAGCAACAAGCCTGATTAATTCATTTCATAAATGAAAATGATATGCATAGTTTACGCACTCGATTACCTTTTCAGGAGGACTTCGCATCCTAATGCGCCTCTCGTAATTGAAAAACACTTTCCTTCTAAAAGCATCTGCAAATAAAATCTCAGCATTCATTTCCAATCTCAGAAGAAACTTTACCAGAACATAATACAAGGAATGAATACAGAAGTCCAATTGCGTATCCTTAAATCGAAAACACAAGAAGCTAAATAACGAATCCGAGAATAATTGAACAGCTACCTCCAAAGAGAAACTTAGGTCGACAATGATCGACAGAAGACGACGGGACGGCAGTAACGGTAGCAGGGGCCGGTGTTGCCCAGTCAGCGAAGGAAACAGATGGAGAAGAATAGGAATATACAGCGAGAGAAAGAGCGGAGGTGGTGATGATCCCGGAGACCCACCTCAAAAACGTCGACGAGTCGTCGCCATTTGGATTATTGCAAAGGTTCGATGTGGCAGTGAAGGAAGGGGGAGGAGGTGACTGCGCCGGCGGCGAGGTGGAGAATCGGCAGAGCTGAGAGTGTGGGAGGCGGCGGAGAAGCGGTGTTGATCGTCGGAGAGCTGACCAGGTGGACATATTCTTCGTTTCAGATGGGAAATAACGCGAAAACCGGTCGGATTTCTTATCATATAAAACTGGAAAACAAAATTACAAATACACGCCCAAATAGTTTAAATGTTACTCCCTCCGTCCTGAATCGGTTATCACATTTATCTTTTACAATTTTTAAGAAATTAAAGTAAATGTTATTGACTTATTGTATATGTTTATTCACTTTTGAAAATAAAATCAATAAAATAAAAAACAAAAGTCATAAAAGTAAATTTAGAAAAGTAAAATGATGTGATGTTTAATTTTGAGAAGAGGACTAACAATTTGAGATAAATTAAAAAAATAAAAAAAAGATATAATAAGTCAAATAGAACAAGAAAGTAGTAAACTAGATATACTCATGCCTAGTTAAAATATCTAGATATATTTATTTACAAAAAAAATACCTAATATATTATTATGTATAATAATTCTCTAATGTTAATATAACTTGGTTGGTAATAAACATTTTCTTGTTCTAAGAAGTCTTGGGGTTGAAACTTATCAATATCTTTTACCAAAAAATAAAATGGTAAGGCGGGCTGGGTCGGCTGGCTCGCTAGCTCTTGGCAAACTATTCTGTGTGGGTGGTGGACCTTAGTTTTGAATACTGATATTATTCTAACTTAGATACACAATTTACATACTAAATGTTCACAATTTACCTTTTAAAAAATGTACAATTTGTATACTACAAACAAACAATGTTCACATATATGTAATTGATTTTATTGTTTTGTATTCACAAGTTTCTTTCAAATATTGCAGTCACAAAATATTAACATATTAAGATTCGATGACCTTATATTGTATTCACAAATTTCATTCTATATCCGTTATTTGTTTTGACTTAGAAACACAATTTATATTTTAGAAGTTTATAATTTTAATATTAAAAATACACAGTTTAGGATCAGGATCCACATTGCAAGGTGGACCCTAGCCCATGGTATAACAACTCTTAGCTCATGGGTTGGGGTGGGTCAAGCTACTAGTGGTTTGGCCGTATTGACAGGTGTAATTGTAAAGAACAAAAATAATCTATTTTGGCATGAACCAGATAAATACATAAGAAGGAAAATGAAATTTTATATTAAGGCTCCGTTTGGAAAACAAGAAAATGACTTTTGAAAATTGTTTTCTGTAAAATGAGTTATTTTATGGAAAATAGTTTTTTAATGTTTGGAAGTATTACGGAAAACTATCTTTGTGTGTTTGATTCATTTTCTGAAAAATGGGTAGAATTGTATAATTAAACATTGTAATTATTTTATTTAAAATATAAAAATTATAATAATATTAAAATAATTTTATTTATTAAAAAATAGAGTTAAAAAATGTAGAACGAGTTTCCGCCGGTTTTCCAACCTCCTTAGTCCACGTCCATGGGTGATATGGTTTGGTTTTGGGCAAGAACATGTGAAACGGCCATTTTGGCGATTCCTAAAAATGACTTATGGAAAAAAATTTTGTAAGTCATTTTACCAAAAAATGAACTGATTTTCCTTGGTCAACGAAAAATATTTTTCGTTGACCGCATTTTTCGGACGTTGCCAAACACCGAAAACACGAAAAATATTTTTCGGAAGTCATTTTACGGGTTACCAAACACGCCGTAAAAAAAAAGTCTTTTGAAAAAACATAGTTTGTTTATTGGATTGACAATTCAGGTGAAAATAAGATGGAGTAATCATTTGCATTAATTTAGTGTCAAAGAAATGCCCAATGAAGTTGGGCCTTTTGCATTTTCTGCCCTAAAATTATTGGCAAATTATTGCATGGACCATGGTCCACACAGCTGTGTGGACCACAAATAAAAAGTACATTATTTTTTACTGAAGGTACATTATTTTTGTACTATATGTACATTATTTGACAGTATATATCAAATAATGTACCTTCAGTACAAAAATAATGTACCCTAAAATAATGTATCTACAGTATAAAAATAATGTACCTTCAGTACAAAAATAATGTACTTTTTATTTTTGGTCCACACAGCTGTGTGGACCATGGTCCATGCAATAATGATTGAAAATTATTAGGAACCGAAGCATAAATTCAAATATTGATATGTGGCCCATTTCTTATTCAGTCCATTCATTTCTTCGTAACTCAGTCCACGCAAGTGATGAAAAATAGTTATAGAGTTAATTATAGGAATTGTCTATAGATTATTGATATTTATGAATTATTATTATTAATTTTTAATTTAATCATAATTGATCTCTTAATTATTGATTTTGTTTCAAATTTGACTCTCTAGTTAAATATTCGTTTAATATGCATTAAACTTAAGGATAAAAAATGTAAAAATTAGCTAACAGAATTGTTTCTCCAGATTTGTATATTTAATGGTGATGAGACAAATGATATGATCACATCAAATTTGCGATAAAGACTTATCAATAACATGGTCTAAATTAGCTTATACATCAACATGTTCTTCACATTCCCACTTATGGTAAGCGTAAGCCCAATGTATGAAGTTTATGAACCCAATTTATCCATCTAAAAAACAAAGTAATTTTTACATTCTTATTCTTCAATCTAAAGCTTATTAAAAAGATATTTAACTGAATAATCAAATTTAGAACAAAATCAATAGTCAACGGCCGTTTATAGTCAAATTGAAAAACGAAGATAAAATTGGTAAAAATCAACCGTTAATGTAGCATTTATAGAATTAACCCATCGCTATACCATAGACCATGACTAATTAACTCATCATTATATCATGGACCATGACCCACCATTCGTATTGTGAACATTGATTTATACGGCAAATAATGCTATGGACCCGGGTCCACCTTGCAAGGTGGACCCATGTCCATATTTACAATTTTAAAACTCTATGTTCATAATTGTAGAACTATATGTTCACAATTTTAGAACTCTATATTCACAATTTTAGATCTCAATATACAAAATTACATTACTCAATATTCACAATTTTTGAACTCTATATTCACAATTTTGTTATATAGATTCAAAAATTGTGTTATACTATTGAATGTAGAGTTCTGAAATTTTGAACATAAAGTTCTAAAATTTTGAATATAGAGTTCTGAAATTTTGAACATAAAGTTCTAAAATTTTGAATATAGAGTTCTGTAATTGTGAATATAGAGTTAAAAACTTATGAATATAGAATTAAAAATTGTGAATATAGAGTTCTACAATTATGAACATAGGGTACTAAAATTATGAACATAGACTTGAGTCCACCTTGTAAGGTGGAACTGGGTCCATGACATAACAACGGAATTTTTACTTACAATTAACATATTTTATGTTTTTAAGTTATTTAGCCATGGTTATGTACATGCTGAAGGTATATAATTAATTAATTGCAAGTACATAATTTAAATCCGGGCTCACATAAAACCTTGACCACGATATAATTTGCTGGTGATGAATTGGTAAACAATATTGATTGAAAACTTATAAATAGACAACACACAGGAAATGACGGCGCTCCTCATAAGACCATAAAGTCATCTTCTTATTTAGTTGTATTCTCTTTTGTTACGTGGAAGAATTCAAGAAATTTCTAAGAAATTCCTAGAATGCATCCATGCTATTATTGCACTTTGCATAGGGATCGGGACGACTAATGTATCGTGTCTTTATGCAAGCTTTCTTTTTATACAGCCTTGAGGTTATATGAATTGCTCTTTTTTTCGACTCAAGAGCGCAACTCAACTCCAAAAATTAGGGAGAGAAGAGACAAAATTGTGTTTGGAGGGGCAGCCTAATTCTAAATGGTTATACTTCGAGTGATAGTCTTAGTCTAACCTCAGAAAGGGATATAAATAAGAGATTGTAATTAGACAACTTCAATATATTTTTCAGTACCTTTCTCCATTTACATAGGTAAGGTAGCTATTTATACATAATTATAAAACCATTTACTATCGCATTAACCATCCACTATCCAACTACATGCTATAATTACCGAGTTCTACTACATGGACTCCGTATATCTACACCCTCACTTTTAATTAACTCCTTAATGTCGCAATGATTGATTAGTTATCTTCATTCTCTGGGTCCCATGAAAAATGTCAACATCAAAATTTTGTAAGAGGGAGTAAAGTTGGGAGTAGAATTTGGGAATATAAGTATTATTTTCCATAACTACCTATGAAGTACCTAAAATACTGATTATCCCAACAACCAACAACTGCAGCAGCTCCCATGGTTGTATCAATGTCGCGCCCATCAAAATCACATTGTCCTCAAGGTGATGGTACACTATGAATTGTTTCTACAGTTTCCATGTGCATGGGGCTCCAACATTTTTTCACCATATTATCCCTCGGAACAATGGCCCCTTTCAGGCGTATGGTGTTATCTTCCCCCAACAACCACCATTTTCCGGTGGCCTATATAGGTCAGATCTTTATGCATGTGATCAAACACAATCAAAGGGACAGGAAGCTGTGTTATCTCTTTTAACCGGGAAACAACTTGCGCTAGATCTGGATCTTCGTGGTCACTACCTTCAGACCACTAATTCCTTCCACGGATGTCATCCATTGTAGAACCTAGACCTATTGGACCATTATGAGCAAGAAATATTATTGTATGATCCTGTGGAGCACCCACTATAGTTTTATAAGTTTTCTCTGCACTTCTTTACATATCATGAATTGCATATCTAACAATGAGAAGCCTTTTTCGAAATAGTTGAGAACCACCACAAGAGAATGACCTTCCCCCAATGATATTGAGTTTCAATGTATGGAGATCCATGTGTCGATAACCAACATGTTCATCACCAGACACTCTAGTTGAAGTAGGACATCTTTAATTTTTCCTTTCCTGAAAGTTGTGATGTATTCCGGGCATCATGGTTCCACAAAATAACAGACTTAACATATTCATGATTAACAATACTTTTTTGGGTCCTAGAAATAATTTTTCTGGGCTGATACTCTTAATAAAAGCACCAATTGATACAACCCTAAGGTTGAGTGGATTATTCTTCTTCGAGTGAAGAGCTAAACTCCATAAATTGGGAGGAGAAGAGACATGATTGTGCTTTGAGTGGCAGCCCAACTCCGAATAACTATACTTAGAGTGATAGCCTAACTCCAGAAAAAGAAAAGAAGATAAAGAAGAGATTGTCACTAGACAACTTCAATATATTCTTCAATATACCTTTCTCCATTTACATAGGTAGCTATTTATACATGATTATAAAACTACCCCTACCCCATTAACCATTCCCCGCCTTCATTGCTTTAATTTGTTAATTGCTTTCCTTATTGCTTTCTTGCTTCCTTATTAAAATGCATACTCAAGCTTTCCTTGCACCTAGCTATCTCTTGTTAAATTCTCCATTAGAAAGCATTGCATTCGATTGACTCCAATTTGTCATCCTTAGAGAACGACGCTCGGGGATTCTATCTTGGTTTACACTTTTCCATCTCACAATAAACTATAAATCATCAGGGAGGGATTGAGGCAATGGATAAAACAGTAGATATTTATACCTAGGGCACTCGGCACAAAGCCCTAGGTCTGAAACGTGAAGATAGAAGGGCAAAATAGGAATTTTGGGTTTAGCTCTTATGTTGATATTTTGTGGTTCAAAATGAGTTAAATGATGAATATGAAGCAACGTAATAAGTGTGGGATCAAAACAAGTTCATGTTTTGGGATAAAACTTGACTATTAGGTTCACAAGTTCGTAGACTTTTGGTCAAAGACATTGACTTATAAATATTTTATTCAAATAGGGCTTTTGAAACCATGAATATTTATATAAGTTTTGATATTAAATTATTTTTAAATTGGCATATAAAATATTTCACACAAACACACACACACACACACACACACATACACACACACACACACACACACACACACACATATATATATATATACACACACACAAACTTATATATACTTCGTGGGAGTGAAAATTTATAATAGGATTTATTTAGGTTTAAATAAATAGAATTTTTGAATAAAATTTTGAGGTCTCACATGGTCGATTATCATTTTTCGTTGTGTACAGAAAGACACCGAAACATGCTGTTGATCTCTTTTGTCTTCTCACTATTGACAAGTTATATAAGATGGCAGACTCCATGACTAAACAAGTACAAAATGTGCAAGAAGAAGTACGGGCTCAACTGCCAAGCACCTTGTGCTCAAATGGCATGTAGTGGCCTCCCTCAAATGAAAGGTCATGAGTTCGAGCCTCAGTGGAGGAGATATCGAAATTGACTCTTTGTTCTTCAACAGGTTGAGAAAAGTATAGATGAACACATACTACAATGTAATAGGGTCAGTTGTATTAAAAAAAAAAAAGTACGGGCTCAACTTGAAGCTTTAAATGCTGATTGGAAAAGGAGACAACATTTATTTCATGTTGGGGAGGAGGTCATGGTTTACCTTCGGAAAGAATGTCAAACCCCAGAAAATTTTCATAAACTTAGCTCGAAGAAATACGGTCACTTTAAAATCAATGATAATGCTTATGTGGAAGACATTTTGGACGATTGGAAGATTTCGAAGACTTCAACGTTGCAGATATATTTAAGTTTCACTCTGAACTCGAACTGTTGTATCCTGATCATGCAAACTCGAGGTCAAGTTCTTCTCGGTGATGGAGAATGATGGCGTACATATCCATGAGCTGTCAAAGAGTAAAGCATGCCTAAAAGAGAAGCCGTAGAATTAATTAGAATGCATAAGTATTTTCTTCTTATCTAGAGTATTTAAGGGGGCATTTGGTTGAGGTTATATTGGATAACTTGGGTTATATTGTGTTGGTTATATAACTTTCCTTTGTTTGGTTTAAGTTATATAACATTCCTTTGGAATTGAACATTGCCTTCACATCATATTTTTTTTTTTCCATTTTTGAGGGAATGTAATTCCCTTGTTATTCTTAGGTAATGTTCGATTACCTCACCATTTTACGCTATTTTCCCTTAACATCAACGCACCACATTTCTCTGCTCTCCACCATTTCTCCACGACATTTCTCCATTTTCCACCGTTCTCCACTACCGGATTTGAGGATAACGAACCAAGAGGTAATCACCTTTCATTTTCATTTCTAGATCCATCAACAAATCAATTTCCAGTGTTCAATTTTAGAATCCCTTGTAGAAATGCAACAACCTGCCATCTTCGTCTTCTCCAAGTCTCAATTTAGGGTTCCTATCTTCTGATCAATCACACGGGTAAAACTCACATCTCTTTCATCTTTTGTTTCTTATTTCTTCATAAATTTGTGGATTATGCTAGAATCTCAAAAATATCATTACTATTTTCAGTTTTTTGAAACTAAATTTTGCCCAAGGGGGAGGGAGAGGGTTTCTTCATTTTTCAATTTCTTCACCTGATTTCTATAGGAATATGTTATTTATCTATTGAATGCTCTCTACTTGAACAGTTTCACTAGCCCTATTCCGGATTACTTAGGTAAGCTGTTGAAACTTCGTTTCATGTATGTAGATTCATCCTTTACTCCAAGTCCTTTGCCTATATGCGTTAATTCTTTGTCTGCTTTTCTATTTTCTTTGGTGTTATTATAAAGTGTGTTCCCTATGACTGTAGGCAGCTTACGTGTTAAGAATCTGTGTATTATTACTCTCTGCACCTTGGTTCTCTACATCTGATTTTTTAATTGAATGTTCTTTGTTGTTTTTGTTTTTTGGTTCATTGCTCTGTGTGGATCCTGTATTTTTTTAGTGGGTTCCTTACCTCCTTGATATTACAGGGTTATAGCATTCACTCTTACATTTTGATAGGCTTTCGGACTTGTATTGTTATCACTATATAAAGCAATCCACTTTTTTTTCTTCTTCCAAACCTTATAAAGTTTTGTCTAACTAAGATATTGAGTCTAATGTTGTTTAATTACTAAACATTTGGCTTTTTTTGGGGGGTTTTGTCAGTGCAATTGATCACCAAGGGAAAAGTAATTAAGTAATACACTACATTCTTATATGGTGATATAGCTCGATTGCCATTAAGGCAAAAGATGAGATTGCAAGTTGTTGTCCTCATTTTGCACATACAGATCATGGAAAGCATGTTTAATATTCTTATGTTTCTTGCTATGACATTAGTATTTCGAAGAAGAAAGTTTTGGAGAACTATGACATATGCCGATCAAACAACATCTAGACATAATATTAGATCTTTGAATGTACAAAAAATGGTCTTTGAAAGTGATGCGATATGTTGACAATTGTAGAATGGATAGGAGAGCTTTAGCTAAATTATGTGATTTGCTATAGACTCATGGTAATTTGAAAGATAGTAGGAATGCAACCATCGATGAGATGGTGATTTCTTTTCTTCATATAGTTGCACATAATATAAAGAATAGAGTACCTAAACGTCAAACAACTAGATCTGGTGAGACTGTTAGTAGACAATTTCATGCTGTTAGTAGACAATTTCATGCTACAGAACCGATACTAGATAATTTAGCGGAGAGAGGTGGAAGTGGTTTAAGGTACCTTATACTCTTTTCGAAAAAAAATTAATAAATTTATTATCTAATTATAACTAAATCATTTATTAACAAATGTTTATATTTCATTAGGATTTAGGGTTGCTTGGGTGCATTAGATGGAACCTTTATAAAACTCAATGTTGAAACAATTGACAAACCTAAGTATCGAACCAGAAAAGGTGAAATTGCCACAAATGTCTTAGGTGCTTGCACACCGGACATACTATTCATCTATGTATTGCCAGGTTGGGAAGGATCTGCGGCAGATGGTAGAATTTTGAGGGATGCTATTATTAGAAGGAATGGTTTAAAGGTCCCTCAAGGTAATACTTTTTTAAAATATAAATATCGTATAAGATTTTAATTAATGAAAATATTACCTTAAGTATTAACAAATTTCTTAAACTGAAATGTCTAGGAAATCACTAGTGTGATGTTGGATATACAAATGGAGATGGATTTTTGACACCGTATAGAGGTCAACGGTACCACTTAAATGAATGGAGGCAAGGATATCAACCTACAACAGCAAATGAATATTTCAACATGAAACACTCTCAAGCAAGAAATTGCATTAAGAGGTGCGTTGACATAGAGTTAATTCCAGCAATGGTCCCTCGACTATGTTGATTTTCCAAAATTAGTCCTTGTCTTTTAATTTGGACAAAAAAGACACTTGACTATTGAATTTGTTCCAGCATTAGTCCTTCCGTTAGTGGCCAGTTAGTGGGGTGTTAAGTGTGGGGGTAAATGGGTCTTTTCATTTTATTGTCTTCTTCTTCTTCATTTTCACGTTATTTCCTCATCTTTCTTTCTTTTTATTTTTCTTTTCTTTCTGCTTTTGTTGTCTTCATTCTTCATCTCTCTTTTAATTGTGAACTGCTACAGCTTCTCGCCACCATCCACGACCATGCCGCCCGTTGATCTCGCTGCTGCATTGTCGTCGCTATCTGGGTTGTTTCGCCGGCGGGGGAAGGAAAAGGAAGGGAAGAAGGTGTAGGTAATACAGACAGTGTTATGGAGACCATCTGTTAAAAATATGAACATTGACAAGACTAGGGAAACCCCATCATAGGTTTTTGGCTGGGGTTGACCTTTAAAAATATGAACCTTGATTAGCAGATATGTTGTTCTAAACTGTATTATTACTTACTGGACTCTTTGCCAGATAACAGATCACGGGCTGTATCAATTGTGTTGCACTCTCTTCACTAACCTTATGATCAAACTCAAGGTTGTAGGTTCATAAAATCTTTCCCTTTCATAGCAATTGATCTCGTTCTTTTCACATGTTTAAGATTGATTGATGCTTCAAGTATGATATTTTCAATTAATAAGTACAGATTGTTTCTCCATTTCTTTGTTCTATTGGTATGCCCCAATTCCAATAAAATGTATAAGCAAACGGACGCAGCCTTGTTGATGTAAATATTTGCAAATTTAGACCTTGGGTTTCTGCTGCTATATTTCTGAAATGAAATCTCTATTGGCAATCCATTACAGGAAGCATGGCCTAACATCATCTCTGAAACTGAAGTTTTCTTGTGCTGGAGTTACCACCTTTTTATACAAAATATATATTTATGATACATAAAGCACATCTACATCCAATCAAAAGAAGATTTTTGAAGCTGTAGCAGTTCACAAAAGAGAGATGAAGAGTGAAGACAACAAAGAGGGTGGCTGCACTGCGCTGCATGACAAAAGGATAAAGAAAAGAAAAATAAAAAGAAAGAAAGATGAGGAAATCACGTGAAAATAGGAAGACGAGGACAATAAATTGAAAAGACTCATTTATCCCCACACTTAACACCCCACTAACTGGCCACAAACGGAAGGACTAATGCCGGAACAAATTCAATAGTCAATTGTCTTTTTCGTCCAAATTAAAAGACGAGGACCAATTTTGGAAAATCAACATAGTCGGGGGACCATGGCTGGAATTAACTCCTTTGACATATTAAAGGCTAGATGGGCTATCTTAAGAGACAAGTCATTTTATTCAGTTAAAACTCAATGTAGGATTATTTCTGCTTGTTGCATTCTCCACAATTTCATTAGGTCTGAAATGCCTATTGATCCTATAGATATTGAAGTTTGTCAAAATGAGTGCAATAATTTTCAATCTGAAGAAGATGATGAAGACTTGATAAGGCATTGTGAAACTAGTCGTGCTTGGACTGAATGGAGAGACAAGCTTACACATGAGATGTTTACTACTTGGCAGGTTGAGCAACATTGATCTTCTTCTAGAAATACAACTTTTTGTTATCATTTTAGTTGTAATTGAAGAAAAATTCCAAACTGAATTTTATTTGATATGCATTGTTATATTTTTTAAGTATTCCAAACTGAATTTTATTTGATATGCATTGCTGTATTTTTTAAGTATTCTAAACTGAATTATATATGATATGCATTGCTATATTTTTAAAGTCGTCCAAACTGAATTTTATTTGATATGCATTGCTGTATTTTAAAAGTCTTCCAAACTGAATTTCATGCTAACTACATATTACTAAAGTAGGTATAAGCTATTGAAGAAGCATTTCCTTGCCATTCAAGAGATGCTTAACAAAGGTAGTGGATTCGGCTGGAATGATGTTGAGAAATGTGTTACTGTCAGCAAAGATGTATTTGATGATTGGGTTAAAGTTAAGTGAAATCAAAATCATTTCTATTTGCTTACTTACATTCAAACTTGTCAAAAGCGGTCGCTTTTGATCCGAAATCGCCTCGCCTGAGGGAGGCGCAGCTACGTGAAGTAGCGAGCGCCTTTTGCGCCTTCCCACAAAAAGCGGCGAAGCGAAAAGCGGAAAAAAGCGTTGCTTTAGTTTGCAAAGCGAGTCAACAGTCAATTTTAATTAAAAAAAAAAAAAAAGAACCTCAAAACCCTTCATCGCGACTGCATCAGCAAACCCTTCACCCTTCATCGCGATTCTTTGCCTCTCACTCTCACTGCATCATCGGACGCCCATCTCCGAGCTCGAAGCTGTCGTTGACCATCCACCTCGGCATCTGTCGTCTGCGGGCCTGCGGCTAATTTGCTCCTCCGGTAAACATCTTATTTTTTGTTTTTGTTTTTATTTTTATTTGAGTTTATTACCGAAATGGTCCCTCGACTATTGCGAAATTATCAATTTGGTCCTCGACAATTTTTCGTGTCCAATTAATTCTCTCGACTTTGAAAATTTTAACCAATTTGGTCATCCGTTTATTTTGCCGTTAAAATCGGGACCAAATTAGTAATTTTGCTATAGTCAAAGGACCAAATTGGTAATTTTGCTATAGTCAATAGACCATTTCAGTGAAAAATTAACTACCACTTTGATCCCTTGACTATAGCAAAATTACCAATTTGGACCCTTGACTATAGCAAAATTACTAATTTGGTCCCAATTTTAACGGCAAAATAAACGGAGGACCAAATTGGTTAGAATTTTCAAAGTTGAGGGACTTAATTGGGCACAAAAAATTGTCCAGGACCAAATTGGTAATTTCGTAATAGTCGAGGGACCATTTTGGTAATAAACTCCTTTTATTTTTATTTTTCCTTCTTAAGTCAGTTAAGTGTTTGAGTATATATAAGTATATATGTTGGAGTTTGTGGCTTTGTGGAGTGTGGAGTTGTGGACACCTGTTTGATGACAGTGAGGCAGCTAGGCAGTGAGTATTGAGCAGAGCACTCGGCAGTCTGGACTCTGGAAGCTTCTTTTTTTTCTTTTTTCTGAAGTGTTGTTTATGTATGTGTATAATGTATATCACTAATATATATTATATAAGTATATATGGTAAAGTTTGTGAATTTGTTGAAAGTGAGGTATTGCGGCAGTGTAGGCAGTGAGCTTGAAAGTGAATCTGTTTTTTTTTCTTCTTTAAATTAAGTTCATAAGTTGTGACTTGTTAGTTGTTAAATTATTATAATTAATATCTTAAATGCATGTACCATAATTGTTGAATACTTTGTAATTTTTTAGGTGAAATTTATCATTTACCATAATGTCAAATCCAAAAAATCAAGATTCTGGATGGGACCATGGTACACCGGTTGTGGATAAAGGCACTACGCATGTGCGCTGCAAATACTATGACAAAATAACCAAGGGTGGAATATATCGGCATAAATTGCATCTTATTGGAGGGAATAGAAATGTTACGGGGTGTAAAAAATGTCCCCAAATTGTTAGAGATGCAATGAAGGAATATATGCTAAATAAGAAGCAAAGAAATGAGGAAGTGAGTTCAACGGCGACAATGGGTGTTCCTTCAAAGTTTGAATTTGATGAAGAAGGTGATGAAGATATGGATTTTCCGGAGATGGCAGGGAACCCCGGAATAGGAATTAGTTTGGGATCTTCTAACCAATCCATTAAAGGCCCTATGGATTTGTATTTTAATAAAAAGGAGCACCAAAGTTTGAAGAGGTCAAAAGGCGGTGAGAGTGTAACATTGGAGGCATGCAAGAAGGAGTTGAGGGAGAGAGCTATGGTGCAATTTTCACGGTGGATATATGAGGCCGGACTACCATTTAATTGCGTTAAATACACTAAAAGCTTGCAAGGCTTTATTGAGTGTGTTGCACAACATGGGCCGGGAATGAAGCCACCTTCCTATCATGAAGTTAGAGTGCCTTATCTTAAGAAGGAGGTTGCGCATGTTAAGGAGTTGTTCAAGGCACATGAGGAGACATGCAATAAATATGGTTGTTCTGTGATGATGGACAAGTGGACAGATAGGAGAGGTCGTGCATTTATTAATGTCCTAGTTAATTGTTCACTTGGATCATATTTCCTCGAGTCGGTAGATGTTAGCAAGGACATGGTGGATGCTAACAAAATGCTAGAGTTGTTTGAAACTTTTGTCAATCAAGTGGAGAAGGATAATGTTGTGCAAGTCATATCTGACAATGCTTCAGAGAATGTGAGAGCTGGTATGTTTAAAATTTTTGTTCTTGTATCATTTTGGCTTTTGTATTAATACTTTAAGATTTTTAAATGTTTAAATTTTTAACTATTAATTATTGACATCATTTAGGCAAGGATTTAATGGAGGTGTTCCCGAGTTTGTATTGGACGCCATGCGCTGCTCATTGCATCAATTTGATGTTCAAAGACATCTTTGAGATTCGTCATTTTTCAATGGCATACAAGCGTGCTTTGAAACTGTCGGTGTACATCCATTCGAAGACAAAGCTGTTGAATTGGTTGAGAAAGTATACCAGAAAGCGTGATTTGGTCAAGTTTGCTAAGACTCGATTTGCTACAGCATTCTTGACCTTCAAGAGGCTTCACGAGCAGAAGAACAATTTGAGAAAATTGTTCAACTCAGAAGAATTTCTCACTAGCTCTTACTTCAAAGAAGAGGCAGGAAAAGAGTGTTCTAGAATTGTTCAAATGCCAAGCTTTTAGAATACAATTCTAGAAGCACTTAAAATAGGCGGTCCACTGATTAGCACACTTCGGTTAGTTGATGGGGATGTTAAGCCATCAATGGGCTATATTTATCCTACAATGGAGATCACAAAGCAAGCAATTGAAAAGGCTTTCAACAACAACTCTAGCAAGTACAAGAAGGTATTTGAAATCATAGACAGAAGGTGGAGTTCCCAGCTTCGTCAACCATTGCATGCGGCTGCCTACTACTTGAATCCTGATTACTTCCAGTGTAGGAGTGAGACACCGATTGCTCCATCAGTTCACTCGGGAGAAGTTGTTAATGGTTTTTATGAGTGTTTGGACAGGTTGGTTCCAGATCGTGATCTACATGAGAAAATTACCGATGAAGTGACTAAGTGGGAAGTTTGGACTGGCTTATTTGACTTGGCAGTTGCTAAGAAGCAACGCGGTTCTAAAGCTCTAGGTTTTTGCTTCTTAGACAATTTAGCTTACAAATTTTTTATAATAAAAATATTGCAAAATGCAAACTTTGAATAATTTTCAAATTTTACAGTTGATTGGTGGACTTCTTTTGGGGCCACAACTCCCCATTTGAAAGAATTTGCGATTAAGATTCTTAGTCTCATGACTAGTGTATCGGGATGTGAACGGAACTAGAGTGTGTTTGAGCATGTAAGTTAGTCAATTTATTATTTTTATAAGATTAATTACCAATTATAACAAATTTATGCACTAATTCATTTTAAATATTTCAGTTGCATTTGAAAAGGAGGTGTCGCCTTGAACACATGTGCCTTAATGATTTGGTATTCATTAAGTATAATAGGGCATTGAGGCGACGATGGGAAATGCGGGATACCATTGATCCAATTAGTTTGGATCAAATTGATTTTGCTAATGAATGGTTGACGGGTATCCCGGAGGATGCTATTGATGAGTTGGTGTTTGAAGATGGGGATGGATTGACTTGGGGTGAAATTGCCAAATTTTCGGGTGCAAATGAGACTCCCTATTCTCTTAGACATACTTCAAAAGGAAAAGAGAAGGTTGGGAGTTCATCAAGGTCTAAGGGAAAGGAAAAGGTTTCCGAGTATAGGCTAGTGGATGAAGATGATGAAGAAGATGAAGAAGGATTTGAGGATGATGGAGTTATCAAATTTGACAATTTGGATTTGTGTGATGAAGAAGATGAGTTTGATATGGAGGATTGAATGACTTTGAAGGATTGAATGAATGAATCATTGACAATATGTTATATTTTGATGACAAAATGGCTTAAGTGACCTTATTTTGATGACTAAAGTTTGTTTTATTATGATGTTATGACTATAGTTGTTCTTATTTAATGTTATTTTGCATTACTATTTGACTATTTAGAGTTTATTATTATTATTATTATTATTATTATTATTATTATTATTATATATATATATATATATATATATATATATATATATATTTCAAAGCGTCGCTTTTCATGAAAAAGCGACGCTTTGCTTTGCGCTTTCGCTTTAAAGCAAAGCCCGACCTCGTCGCTTTGGTGCGCTTTTTCGCTTTAAAAAGTTTGCTTACATTACTTACGTTGAGAAATGTGGTACAATTTCTGTTAACTAATTTATCTTTCTTTTTTATTTTATTTTATAGTCATCCTAATGCAATTGGTTTAAGAAACAAAGAATTTCTTCACTTTGATAGCTTGGTGCATGTTTGTGGATGTGATTATGCAACATGAACTGCTACAAAAACTCCAGCTGATGCAGTGGAGGAAATAGAGAAAGACTAAGATGTTGAAGTTGATCTTACTAATGGTAATCATGAGGAATGGGAGGAGGGAAGAGGAGAAAAAGAAGTTGATCAAACTGAGTCATCTATTTTCCCATCTACTAAAATCAATCAAGGAAAAAACAAGCTAGTAACAGGAAAAGGTCTAGAAGTGATGATGGATTGAATGACTTAGTAGCTAAGATGCATAAATATGTAAGTGCTTACAAGGAAGCTAATGAGTAAATCAAAGACATAGTAACCTACTTTAAGAGAGAAGCTGAGAACACCGATAGAAAGATGAAGATATTTGAAGAAATCATCAAACTGCCTGGATTTTCAAGGCAAGAAGTCATAGAAGCTGGTGAGCATATTTTAAAGGATGCGCACAAGAATGATACTTTTTTTGCTTTGCCTAATGAGTTTAGGAGGGATTATGTAATGAAGCAGTTGTATGAGGTTAATCCATACACACCAAGCATTAACTTTCATGGTGGAAACGATGCATAAGAAGTATGATGAAGGTTGTTTGGGATTTTTTTTTGACTCGATGCATGACTTTGATGGTGGCATTGTTATTTTTGGAAATTGGCTACCATTGGAATGATGATATTATCTAATGTAAATGGTTTAGAAGTTAGGCTTCTTTTGTGAATGAAAATAGGGCTGCCAATTATATTTTTGGTTTAGTATTGGTAGCATTATATGTATAGAAAACATGGGACTATATGAGTCCTTTATTTGAAACTTACTCCTACTGCAAAACATGGTATTTAGCTGTTAATTGTGAAGAATATGTATTTTTTGTGCTGTTAAATTTGATTACACATTCCCAATGCAATTCAGTTGTTTCTTTGTTCAAATACATGAGCAGCAATTTGAGATGTAATATTTCTAAGCTGCAATTTGAGATGTAATATTTCTAAGCAGCAGTTTGAGATGTAATATTTCTAAGTTGTTGACATGTTCACCTGCATGCCATGTCTTTACCTCAAGCTTCCTTTTGCAGTATGTTATGATATGAGGTAATCAATATAATAAAAATTACCTATTCAGCTTCATTATATTTCTAAATTTCATGAATCTTTGCCTCTAAACCACTGATGTTTACCTAATATTTGGAGATTTTGAAATTCAATTGTAGAGTATTTTGAAACTCTAGTATGATGGTATGAGGGTATTAAGGTAAAATAACCATTATAACATAAAAAACAATTCATCAACCAAACAGGTTTATATTACATAGCCCAGTTTTTACCAAACACGTGAATCTAACATTCCCAGCAATTTAACATTCCCTAAGATAATCTAATATCCCGTGAACCAAACGATCCCTAAAAGTTTCCATGCACATCAGACTTTTTATCTCCAATTTATTTATTTTTCATACCTAGTTCCTCTACAAATGTTGGCTATATAAAGCCTCTACCATGAGAAATTTGATCATCTTGTTCATCATAAACTTCGGATAAATCTAAACTATTTTGTTCAAATTTTATGCAAATTTTACTCTGTACACATTCTTTACTCTCAAATCACAATCTCAACAAATCTTTCTAATCACATTGCACATCAACTCCATATGGAAAATCTTCACATAGATTCAATCTACTACTCGTCTAGAGTCGCTTCATCACATACAAATTCGTTTATTTTCTTTGGCTATATAATTGAAATAATAATTGCCAGTGACAGAACTGCCCTGGGGGTAGTGGGGGCAGCTGTCCCCACTGCCCAAAATATACAGCCCCAAAACGACGTCGTTTTGGGGCTGTATATAAATAATTTTTTAATTTTCCTATTCTGCAATTTAGATCGCAGACTCTCTCGCTCAGTCGCTTGTTTGTCTCCTCGCATCCTCAACCCCTCGACACTGTTTCTCTCATCCGGTCGTCCCGCCTACTGGAGCTCTCCGCTTTACCGGTCACCGGCAACACCACTCAGCGGCAGCGCCTCTAGTCTCCTCTCACTTCTCAAGAACAAAAAAAAAAAGATTACGGGTGCTAATAGAAGATTTAATTCTAAATGGTTTGAAGATCATAGTAATTGGTTAGAGTATAGTGTATAAAAAGATGCAGCATATTGTTTATGTTGTTATCTATTCAAAGATGAAAGCAGTGGACACCAAGCTGGGGGTGAGTCATTTGTTACAGAAGGATTCAACAATTGGAAAAAAGGATCGGAAAGGTTGCGTGCACATGTTGGTAATCATGATAGTGTTCACGCAAAGAATGTACAAGCTTGTCGAGACTTATTGACTCAAGAGCAACACATACAAGTTTGTGTATCAAAACACTCGGAGCAATCGAAAGAAGACTACCGTGTTCGATTGACTTTATCAGTTACTTGTATCCGGTTACTTTTAAGGCAACCACTTGCTTTTCGTGGAAATGATGAAAGCCTTGATTCACTTAATCGGGGAAACTTCCTTGAGTTCTTAAAAGTTCTGGCAGATACTAATGAAGAAGTTAGCAAAGTAGTAATGCAAAATGCACCTGAAAATCACGAAATGACTTCTCCTTTAATTCAAAAAGATATAGTTAATGCAATTGCAAGTGAGACAACTGAAATAATAATCAATGATCTTGGTGAAGAATTATTTGGAATAATAGTTGATGAGTCAAGAGATATAGCAGTTAAAGAGCAGATGATTGTGTTTATTCCATATGTGAATTCAAGTGGGCATATTGTTGAGCGTATGTTTAGAATTACTCATGTTCGTGATACTACATCTATCTATGTCTCTTAAAGTAGCCATTGAAGATCTTCTAACAAGGCATGTATTAAGCATTTCAAGAATACGAGGCCAAGGATATGATGGGGCAAGTAATATGCGAGCTAAGTTCAATGGTCTTAAAACTTTGATTATCAATGAGAATCCAAGTGCTTTTTATGTTCATTGTTTTGCTCATCAACTACAACTAGCACTTGTGGATGCTGCAAGAGAAAATAGTGCTGTTGGAAATTTTTTGTCACTGTCTCGCAATTGTGAAATATTGTATGTGCTTCATGTAAGCGCAAGGATAGCTTACGAGACAAACAATTAAAAATGTTGATTGATTCAATTTCTACTGATACAATTGAAACGGGAATTGGTTTGAATCAAGAATCGGTTTTAAAATGTCCTGGTGATACACATTGGGGATCTCATTACGGTGCACTTGTGAGGATTGTGAAATTATTTTCTCCGGTAATTGAGTCTCTTGATGAAATAGGAGTCAATGAGGGTCCAAAACAAAGGACAGAAGCATTTGGAGTATTGAAGGATGTTCTATGTTTTGATTTTGTATTCTTTTTGCATTTGATGAAGGATGTTTTAAGAATTACCAATGACTTGTCACAGGCATTACAGAAGAAAAATCAAAACATTGTGAATGTCATTAGACTATTGGATGTCTCAAAAAAGAGATCGCAAATGATGAGAGATGATGGGTGGGAAGCTCTTTTACAAGAAGTTTGACTATTCTGCAACAAGCATTCAATTCCCATACCTAATTTGGATGAAGTTTATGTAGTTCCAAGAAGACCTCGCCGTAATGTTGAAGAAAGAACTCATCTTCATAGGTACCGTGTTGAAAAGTCTTATGCGGTCTTAGATCTACAGTTCCAAGAGCTAAACAACCATTTCAATGAGAAGACTACAGAGTTGCTCTTATGCGTGGCCTGTTTTGATCCCAGGGATTCATTTGTTAGGTTTGATAAGGAAAAATTAGCTCGATTGGCACAGTTCTATCCAAATGATTTTTCTATTATTGAACTTGAAATACTAGATAACCAACTACAGACTTATTTTGTTGATGTAACTTTTGATCCTGTTTTCTCTAAATTGGATGGTATTAATGAATTAGCTCAAAAAATGGTGGAAACGGGAAGACATTTGGACTATACGTTGGTGTATTTGTTTCTAAAGTTGTCTTTGATTCTACCGATTGCAACTGCTAGTGTGAAAGAACATTTTCTGCTGTGAAGTTAATCAAGACATCTTTACGCAATCGGATGGGTGATGATTTATTACATGATTGCTTATTGCCATATGTTGAAAAAGAAGTTTTTGAGCAAGTTTCAAATAAAGCAATTCTACCCCGTAATTTATCATAGACTTTGTATTGTAATTTATAATGTATTTTGTAATGTAACAATTTACTCGTATTTGATATTTGTATTTGAAGCTTGTGTTTAAACATTTTTGAATTTAGTTTACCCTTCTTCACCCCCTCAAAAGAAATCCTGGATCCGTCAAATTGCAGTTATATGTTAACTATTCTACTCTCAAACTATTGCTATATCACATCCTGTGGTAATGTAGTTATATGTTAACTATTCTACTCTCAAACTATTGCTATATCACATCCTGTGGTAATGTAGCATAATTCGTATATAAATGATGCTTTAACACCCAATCTATGCCAGGTCCTTTCAAGAACCAAACAGATAATCACATCATCCAAAATGTGCGACACAGCTTATACGTTCGGATTCATGTTCCGATGCTTTCGGTGATTATCCATTTATTCAAGGAAAGCTCACGATAAGGGGCCCCCAATTAAATTCTGTGATATTGTCCATTGAATCCGAGCCACATCTACTGTTGGCCAGCCTGGCTCACCAACAGCTTCATGTCATTTTAAATTTTATTTTCCGGAAAGTGCCAAATTTGGTTCAACCCTGCTCATACGGTATATGTCGTCATTGTGGCAAATAGGGACTAATTTGTCTTAATCAACAATTTGGTTTCCTTTCTTTTTTACAGTTTTTACTTTTACCCTGACGTTAATTTTCAGTGTCAGATTTTTCCAGAGTTATACTTTTACCCTGACGTTAATTTTCGAGCGCCGTTCACAGACCGCAAAGACTAGTCCGAAGATATTCTTTTCACGTCATAAATGTCTAACTCTACGAATACATCCAACTTCATGACGCCATTCCTGCAACACCACGAAAAAAAAAAAAAAAAAACAAATTAGTTATAATTCATAAATAAAAACGAAAATAATGAACACAGAAAAATGAAATAATAATAATAATAAAAATAATATATATATAAATATACGGAATAAATGAAAATACCAAAAATACCTTACGCACGAAAGGCAAACGCAACGACGGTGAACGTATACGCCGATAAACGGATGTAAAACGGCGACGTATAACGGCGAAACGAACGCCAACACACACGAAACGCAACGAGTGTCACGAGACTCCGTTCAATCCACAAATCAAATCCTTCACGCATTTCTCAATGAATTTCAATTCCGAGTTTTACAATTTTATATTGAAATCAATCGGGGGAATTCATTTTAGTATTTAGATGGATGTTAGATAGTCCAACATGTCCTTCGGTTGCTATCAGTTTTGCTGCAATTCATATGTACAAGGGGGATATTCCCTGTAAAAAACCAAAATTGTCTGTGTAGCTAGGGCTTTTGATTCACCGGAGTACTAAAAACCGCAGCCGGAATCTGACGCCACCGCCGTAATACCTCTAGAGAAAAGTTGAAATCCAAACACTATAATCAATACAAACCTATAGCAGGACTCACAGGTCCTCCTCGGCTTTCGACATCCTCGAGAGGCGGCTAGGCCTAGGCTGGAAATCGCCGCGGCGACGTTGCTGATGAGACGAAGGACGAATCAAGGCCGCCAACGCACGCTTCACCAAATCGCCTTCGACAGTCCCGATCCGCACCAGCGAGTTAGTCATCGCCGATCTCCGAGCGTTGAGCCGGTTAGGCGAGTACGAAATCGACGGCCTAGCGTTCACGTTCTTGTGCAAACTACATCGAAACGAACCTGGATGCGACGTCGGAGAGCAGAGGCACGTCTTCTTCGGGAGATTCGCCAACGGATTTCCAACGCCCTGCTTGCGAACCACCTGATCTCGGCGAGAAACCGCAACCGAGCGATGCGGAGAGATAGATCGGTCGATGGAGAACCGTACGGAAGGCGTCGGTGTTGACGCTGCGAAGCCGTGAAGCTTCACACGCGTCGGGGACGCCGATCGGTTGAAGAAACCAGTAGACGGTGACGAGCAAAAGCTCGAGCTGGTATACGAAGCGAACGACGAAACATCTTTCTCGGTTGCCGGCGTACAGAAGCGGCCCGACGGCGAGAGCGAGCGTTGAAAGCTTGACCTTAGAGCGTAACCATTAGATTTTCTAGAAGAGGTGGCCATTACAGACAGTAGAGAGAGAAAGAGAGAGAAAAGAATAGAAAAAAAAAATCTGTAAATTTTTTTTTTTTTTTTTTTCTTCTAAAAAGGGCCCTGAGGCTCTTCAATTTGGCAAACCTAGCGAGTCTTTAAGCCTGAATTTATAGCAAGGGGAAGACGATGGGTGGATGGTAAATACAGGAAGTGTAGGGGTATGGCGGTAAACAACTAAAAAGAAACGCTGGTTAGGGTTAAAGTAACCATGGTTTAAGTTTAGCCAAAGAGTAGAGAGAAAAGGCGTCAATGCAAAATAACGGCCGTTTTACGGTAACCGCTCCTGACTTATGATGTCGAAAGGTACGCCACGTGGATGGATGTGGAGAAATGGGCGCTGATTTGGTATGCATTACCCCGTTAAGTAAGAAAATTTGATTTTTCTGCTCAAAATGCTTTATTTGGTTCAAATTTTAGATTAATAAAAATCATATTTAAATATTTTGTGATAATTGTGTTTAGATTAAAGTAATTATATAGGGATTGAGCACATGTAATGTCGAATAGTGTTGTCACAGATTTGATAAGAATCATCTATTTCTTTCACCAAAATGTGAATGGTACTCTTTCGTAAATTTTTGGTTGATTATTATCATATTGTTTGTGCCTACAGTTTTGGCAACAACATAAAAACAAAATAATAATAATAATAATAATAATAATAATGAAAAATTACATGTTTGGTCATTCAATTTTATACATATGATACAAACTTAGTCAATAAGTTATATGCTTGACTATTTTTACCCCTAAGTTATAGGCGAAGTGGTGATTTTAGTCCCTTTGGAACTATTTTCAACACCAATTTTTCACTTAATACAGTGATTTGGTCCTTCAAAGATTAAAATCGCTACTCAATGCATAATTTAGAAGTTAAAGATGATCACGCATATAACTTATGAACTAAGTCTGTACCACAGATATAACTAGAGGACCAAAATGCAATTTTTTCTAACAACAACAACAACAACAACAACAATAATAATAATAATAATAATAATAATAATAATAATAATAATAATAATAATAATGTAACAAAAATAACCAATGGTAAATTAAGCATTACAAAAATAGGATATACTCTCAATCAATAATTATGAATAGCTTAATACCAAACTTGCCATTGAATAGTTATTTTCCTTGCAAGATGATCAGTCGTTAACCAACATGGTTGGCGTGGTGGTTCAGCACCTCGTCCCTTAAGCATGAGGTTGGGGGTTCGATCCCCACCCAGGTGAATGGAGCAAACCATTTGGCCAGTCCCCTACCACTTAGTGTGCTGACAGTTGGGACGGAGGTTAGTCTTCTAGCGGTCGGCTGGAGGGATACCTTGGGCAAAAACCCAAAAAAAAAGATGATCAGTCGTTATACCGTGGACCATGGTCCACAATATAATTTGCGCAAGATGATAGTTCCTTCTTAGGAATACTATTCTCGAAAATAAAAGAACTTACCAAACGATGGAATATGCCTTTATCAACCTATTTCGTAAACTAAAACTTGTTAATGTTAGTTCGTATTGTGATAATAAAATTCTTTATATTCATTATACACTTGTGAATAACCAACTTGGTTGGTGTGAGTAATCGTGTATTCTTATCGTTTAAAAGAGGTCGGGAGTTCAAATTCCCCTGTAAGGAAAAACCAATCCGCTCCTTAATTGGGTCCGCCAGAAAACAAACAAACAGAATTTAAAAAAAAAAAAAAAGTATTAACACTACTGAATAATTAGATATCAAATCAACAAAAGAATGTAAATTATGTAGGAAATTTATTTATAAAAAGTAGAAGCCATTGGAATGGTATCAAAGGAAATTCAAATCGTGTATAGCACTTAACTTTCATTAAAATGAATTCACTTATCTCTCAAACGCCACTGAAAATTATACTACAAAGTAGCCACTTTAAATGTCTAGTTAAAATTTCTAACAAATTACTCATCAAGTAAATTATGGTGATTAAGTAAAATGAAAATAATGTCATTTTTAGTTAAATTTTTTAACAAATTACTCATCGAGTAAAATCTGGTGATTAAGTAAAATGAAAATAAGACTCTAATCAAGCAAATTATTGCATGGACCATGGTTCACACAGCTATGTGAATCAAAAATAAAAAGTACATTTTTTTTTGTACTGAAGGTACATTATTTGATAGTATATATAAAATAATGTACTTTCAATACTTAAATAATGTACTCTAAATTAATGTATTTTATATACAAAAATAATGTACTTTTAGTATATTAAAAATATACTTTTTATTTATGATCCACAAGAGTCAGTATTGACTCCACTGAAGCTCGAACCTACCACCTCCTGTATAAAGAGAAGGGTTTGATGCCACTAGACCACAAGGTCCTTGGCATTGAATCACTCTAATCAGTAATATATTAGAGAGTAAAATGATAGTGCATAACTCTTTATTTACTGAACAGTTGATTCACATTAGTTGTATCTTCTCTATCGTGTTCTTTTTCTTTTGCTTGAAATTTTTGTCAATTGAAAAGTAAATAATATAATATTCAAATTGCTCATACAACATTTAGGCTTCTCTATTGCTTTATTCTCATGGAATAAAGTTATGGGCCATGTTATATGCCTTTAGGCATCTATAATGTATAGTGGATATTTGGTACTAAATAAAAAAAATGAAATAAAATGTAAAATTGATATAAATTAATACTTGCTCCGTCTCATTTTATGTGTCTTGCTCGATTAATGAGACTTGACTGGATTTATTTTAAATTTAATTTTTAATAATATTAAATTTAATTTTAATATATAAATTTATATATTTAAAAACTGCACTAAAAGCACTATTAAACACAAAAATAAAACATATTTAAAAATAAGTAAAAACAATAAAAAAGAAAATAAAAAAAATTGATTTGACCAATTAATAATAAATATGACAGATAAAATGAGACATTATATAAAACCTTTTTTTTTTGGTGCATAAGGAAAAAGTACAATAAAAACCACACTATATATAGTCCATTATATTGTTCGTGACTTATCTTTCACCTTCATCACTCATCTTCTGCAAATAGCTTTTGTAATTTTTGTTGTAAAAACGCAATGATCAACTTGTCAACTTCATCCTCTATTTCTTAAACCTATCAGCATCTTTACAAATCATCTTCCGCTTTTAAAACTGTGCATTACTGCCCTATCATTATATTTATAATTTGTTTATTTTTTTTTTCTTTTTACATTCATGTAATGTCAATTCACTTTTAAAGAGATTTTACTTTCATATCACCTAAAAATTTAATTTCTTTTCATCAATAAATATTATTTTTCTTTCATAACAATAATATATATAGGAGATGGTTCACATGCGAAGGGTCCCCTAGGTGAAAAATAGGGTGAGATCAGAGCCGTTGATCTAATATAGATCAACGGCTCAAAATGAAGGAAAATTATAATAATAAAAAAATACGCTTCCTAACAACATGGATGTCAATGATAAGTGTCTCAAACTGATGCACCTTAAGTTCTGCATTTATGCATACCTAATAGCTAGTGTATGAACTTACGCATCTTAAACTTTAAACTTATTCACCTTAAGCTTTAAACTTATGCAAAATTACCATAATAACACCACATTTTTTAAAAAAAATTTTTCTTCATTTTGGGCTGTTGTTTTTTCGCTAGATCAATGGTTGAGATTTCATCCCATTTTTTACCTAGGGCCTGGTTCCCATGCGAACAGACCTTCTTGTGAAAAGATGCAATCATGCACCACCACGTGTTCAGAAATACACCAGGGTGTGGTGCATTTCACCTTGGTGCATTTCTAAACATGTTGTGGTGTATTTATGCATACTTAATGGTGTATGACCGCACATTTCAGGGTGCGGTGCATTTGTGCATTACATCTTGGTGCATTTAGAACGCTGTGGTATATTTATGCATACTTAATAATGCATGGCCGCACAATTGTACGAGATGATCTGTCCGCATTTGATCAGTATATATATATATATATATATATATATATATATATTAAAACTCATCATTTTAAGAGTCATGATTGAATACACACATAAAGTCCAATTGGCTTTTGCTAGCATAGTAGCATGATGTGTTTGGCTCTTAATATTAATATTAATGAATTTGAATAGCTTACATTTTTTCTTATTAAGTCGCCTCATATGTCACATCAAAATCAAACCAATTAAAAGTGTCTCATTACATGTTTAATTAACAAGTTACCTAATGTAATTTATTAAAATTATCAATTGTATTTTTTAATTCAAATTTTTAGGAGTGTTTAGTAATTAGCTATTAGTCGATAACTAATTGTGTTGGTGAATAGCTAATAGCTGGTTCTGTTTACTATTTTGACCAACTTGTAGTATTATTGATTTGTAGAAAAGTGTTTCATAGATTAGTTATTTATTATTATTGAGTAACATGTAAAATGACTTTAAGGTATGTATATGAACGCATTATTTTATTATTGAATTATTCATAAATTATTTTATTTTTAGGTATAAATTTTAAAATAATTTTATTTTAATATAATAATAATAATAATAATAATAATAATAATAATAATAATAATAATAATTTGTTGTTGTTTTTGAATACTACTAACTCTATTACAATGCAGTTTTGTTGTTGTTGTTGTTGTTGTTTCCATTTTTCTTGTTATTTTTTTGAGTCACTCATGATTCTTTACAAGGTAATATATATTCTACTATAATTTATCAATCTTTTTCCACCGTTCTTGTTATTTATTATGTTAACTATTGCTTTTGTTTAGTAGAATATTAACAAAAAAATTCAATACTAACAATCTAAATTTGAAATAAAAATTGAATAAACATAAACAACACAATACTAACAAAGTTTTAATTTGGTGTCTTATTTATGGCACAATGTAAATAAATTTATGGTGTACCCTTCTTCTTTGCTTTGAGTAATACTAAATGGATTTTCACCTTTTATTTCTTAATAGTGCTATATTTTTAAATTAAGGGTGTGTTTGGAAACTAGGAAAATGACTTTTGGAAAATGATTTTTTTTTCAAAAGATATTTTCATTTCCCAGTGTTTGGTTGCATTCTAAAAATCTATCTTGGTATATTTGTTTTACTTTCCAGAAAATGAGATCATACATTTTAATTGTATAATAACAAACCAAAATAACCCTAATCTCAAATTCGAATCTTAGTTTCTCAATCTCAATATTCTAAAATCTCAGTTTCTCACCCTCACTGTGCTAGCACCACGTCGCCACTGCCTCCACTGCTCGCTAGTAGACAACTTCAACTGCACAGCTTAGTCGATAGTAGACAGTAGCCAGAGCTCCGCTGTTGTTTCTCTTCCAGCGACACAACAACCAAGGATCGCCTCTAAGACTCAGATTTGTTGTTTCGACAGCCATGAAAGAGTGACCAGCAACGACGACGGGCTTCACTTGTGGCTGTTTGGTTGCTGGACGACAGTGATTAGTGGTTGTGCCTTGTAGATGGTGACTTCGGGTTGCATAACATGACTTCCCCAAAAAAGAGAAGTCATTTTACAGGAAAACATGTATATTTTTCATTGACCAAACTTTTATTTTCCATTAGCTTTAATTTTTCACTCTCTACCAAAACTCAAAAAATGCTTTCCATAAATCATTTCCGGGTTTTTAAACACACCCTAATTTATAAGAAAAAAAAAAAAAGAAGAAAAGAAAGTGTCACTATTGTTTTTTCTTTCTTAAACAAAATAACACGCAATATTCTTTTGCATATAGAGTATGTGCTTATTTATGGATAGAACAAGCGTGTACTTCAGGACGGATGAGTTCGTAGGAAGATGACCAACCATTTCAAAAAACTATATAATCTTGTGACCAACTATTTCAAAAAAACTATACAATCTTGTTTAACCTTTTATCTAACGTTAGTTGTTACATCACATCACTCACACCACTTGCGCTTCAAATTATGTAAATTCATTCAAGTCTTGTTATCATAATTATCTCTGGATTACGCAATTACCCTGTTATTATGTTAAAACAAAATTCGAGTAACTACCTCTGCCCCACGTACTTGATCATTTCAACTAATAAATATTGGCAATTCAAACTTTTTTTTAATTAATTACTTTGTAATTAATATAGGGCTGCAAAATAAGAATTTATAAGTTTGAATTCCGAATTGAAGGGTTCTCAGTATTCTTGCTTTAAAGATTAATTGGGTGGGTAAACCATGGTCTCGTGGGATTTGTATTAACTGACCTACAGATCTCGAATGTTTGTACATTAATCTACTATACTAATAAGAGCCAAAGAGATTTAGGCCTAAAATGGGTAGAAAAAATGGCGGTTAAATTATTTAATCAAATGGATGGTTCAGATGAATTATTTAATCAAATAGATGGTTAAGATAATTCAGATTAATATTATTAATAGAGATTACCTAATTTAACCTTACTTTTATGATTATCCGTTAAGTTTTCCGTTAAATATTTTCTTCTCCGTTAATATTCCGTTACCTTTTAACTTACCCATTAATTTTATAAGAAAGGTCTTAGGTTCGAACCTCATCTCAATCAAATTTGACATAATTAAGTTTCTCACTCTATTTTATTCTTATTAAATTAAATAAATTAGTAGTTACAACAAAAAATGACACATATGTATTTCTTTAATTTAGAATTATGTGTCTACAATACCTTTATTTGAAAAAATTATTCATTATCAAAAAATTAAATTAATAAGAGAAAATAATTTCATTAGTTATATTGTCTTTATTTTCTCTCATGCAAAGATTCTTTACATTTGAATTTATCAATTGATATTCATTACATTGTCCATTATCTTATTTTTACAATATCTTGTAATTAAATATCAAAGTTATAGTACAAAATAATGTTATATATTTATTTACCAAGTATTTTATTAATACTATGAATTTTTTTTTAAATAATTTGAAGCTAATTATATTAACTACTTGGGGATTGGTTGACAAAGAGACTACTTAAATAATAACCCAACAAATTGAAACGGAATGACTCTATTTTACTCTTATTGAATTAAATAAATTAGTAGTTACACCAAAAAATAATACATATGCATTTCTTATATACCATAAAAAATAAAAAAGAATAGTTTGAAACCAATCATATTAACTACTTGAGGGATTTGTTGACAATGAAAGTACTCAAATAACTCATTACCGAGCAAATTGAAGCGAGAAACTACCTTTTAATATCTTTGGAATACATCATATTTAAAATTTTCAAATTTTTACTAATTTATTTAATCTTTTTCATTAAACTAGGGATTTCTTTATCTACAATAACTCATTCAACAATAATGGTTGAACAAAATGACCCCGAGCAGAACACCTAAAGGAAAGTCCATAGCTCCTATATCATAATCTCATTGCATGATGTTGTCATCTATGCTACCAACAATAACCCAATTGCAAATAACACACTAGCTACCAACAAAAATGAAGAGCACAAATAGTAAAGATGAAGACAATGACAATGTTACTCAAAAGAGAATTAAGAATACTTAGAAAAATTCAAACCAAAATTAGTATTTATTTAGACTATCATTTTTAGACCAAATATTTAGACTATCGATTTTACAAAGTTGCAAACATTTATTTTAGTGACAATTATAATGAATTTCCTATATTATCTTGGGCTCATATACTTTGAGTTACATATTTAAATAAACAAATTCGACATTCAATTACCCATGTATAAACTTCTCATATATAATCTTGCATTGATATACTTTCAAATAAAAATATAAACATTGGGCATTAACTCATTCGCGCAATGCGCGTATAAAACTAGTATTCATAATAAGAGCATTCCATAGTTTTTGAGGAGTTTTTGCAGATATGACTAAGAAAGAGAAGATGAGATGGAAGGGGAAAAAGAAAAGAAAAATGAAATGAAAACATAATTGTCAGGATTAAAAAAATGTTAAAAGAATGATTTACGCGCCTTCTGGGCACGCCTTGTGCGCTCAACACAAAGAGAGGGTATAACTTTTTCTCTTTTCATTCTCCTCCTGGGTTCTACAAATAACTATTACTCGTGTAAATTAAATTGCTTATCTCTCATCTCTCCTCCAAATCATCATATCTCATCTCAACTAATTAAAAAAAACAAGAAAAAATACTATTGGGGAAGCCCTAAGGCTAAGTTCATACCTCCTTGGCTCCTTTTTTGGTCCGTGGTACCAAATAAGAATTTACATATCATACAAAGATGCTAAACAAAGTCTCAAATGGGTGGACAAGTGGGTGAAGTATGATTCTCTTATTAAAAATCACATGTTCGATTCTTGCCAACACATTCTCAGTCGAATTCGTTGCACAATGCCTTCCTAGTACGATCTGATTTCAGAATTTAAACACTGCAATATTATTCTCCCTTAGGGTTGTTTGGTTATTAGCGGCTATCAAATAGCGGGTTTGACCAACGTATTATATTAGCGATTTGTAAAAAGAAGTTTGGTAAAATTAGCGCTTTAGATTAGCGATTAACATGTAAAATGATCAAAAGGGTATATATATATATATATATATATATATATATATATATATATATATATATATATATATATATATATATATATAATAACAATAATAATAATAATGTTTTAAAATAATAATTAAAAAAAAAAAAACAAAAGAGGGAGGAGCCACACAGTGGCTCCCCTTTGTTTCCCCACTTATCCCATAAGTGGGGAATGGAAGGAGCCTCAGGGCTCCATTTTTATTTCAATCGGTTTACCCAGCGGCGGCCGCTGGGCAAAACTGGAAATTTTTTTTTTTTTTTAAATAACTATTATAAGGATGTTTTGGGGAAAGAAATTCTTTCCTCAAAACGCCATTGCTAAACGCTGCTAGTAGCAGCGTTTTGCAACTTGCCGGTTTGAAGCAAATCCACTGCTCCAAACTGCCATTTACTAAACAAGTTTTTCAACGTTTTGACCAAAGTCAAAACGCTGAAAATGACGGATCCGTCAATAACCAAACAAGGCCTTATCAATTTCTGAAAATTGAACTTTTTATTGCTAAGTTGTACCATTGTTTTAAACATTTGAGAAGTTGAAGATTGAATAATGAATTATTGAGTTCTTTAACAATTGTCGTTTTTTCATTTTAGCTCTTCAACTTTAAAATTGATCAAATTTGATTGCGAACTTTAGAAACTTACTACTTTTAATGAATGTTTATCAATGTCCATACCAACAGGTGTGATCGTTTATTGTAGTAGCTGCAACTGTCTTTCTGGGACAATCATGGCCTTCCATCTAAGAATGACCAATCAAACCGTGCATTGTAGAAATTGAACTAGAACTCGAATCATATTGTACGTTTCCGTTCTAGTTCCGGTTTAGAACAAGAACGTATAGGTTTCAGTTTGGATTTGATAAAATTAGAAACCGGGCGGTTTCGGTTCCAAACAATAATAATAATAATAATAATAATAATAATAATAATAATAATAATAATAATAATAATAATAATAATAATAATAATAATAATAATAATAAAATTAAAGGGGAAATTAATGACTCTTAAAAAATATAACATAATAAAAAAGGTAAGAGAATTACGTGAGTTTTGATTCTTATTTAAATTTCGATTAGATAGGTAGGCAATTTAATTTTTATAGAATTAAGTGCAAGTTAAAAATTATTTTTAATTTTTTAGTTCAATTTTAAAGTTTAAATATTTGATATAACCCTTGTTTAAAAAGTTTGGAATGAAAAATTTTCAAAAAAAAATAAAAAATAAAATTGTTTCATTTAGATTATTTTAAAAATTGAAAATAAAATTTACAAAAAAAAAAAAAAAATCTGGTTCAAATCGAAATCAGAACCTTCCTAATTTTTCTTGTAATTCGATGGTGTAATTAATTTTTGTTTGAAATAGTTCGAGGATTTATTTTTCTCTTTTTTTTTTTAAAAAAAAAACGTCATATATCAAATGTTATCAATTTCAAATAAAAGTAAAAGTAAATTTTATGTATAATTAACTTGCCAAAGACCTGGTGGTCAAACATCGCAGCATGAAGTGACTCTACCAAGTGTGAGGTTATGGGTTCGAGCCTTAGTGGGAGAGATATATATATATATACACTGAGTGCCGAATTATTATTATTTTTAAATTTTATTTTATTTTTTTGCAATTCTAGTGTCATGTGCAATTATCTTTAATTTGTGTGTAATATATATATACACACACAAATATACAAAACATACACGCACAACCTTGTTTAAAAAAAAAAAAATTTATGTCTACCGCCTAGGCGGGCTTTTGGCGCCCGACTAGTGCCTAGCTAGCGTATTGCACAACTTTGAATACGAAGTAAAGGTTAAGGTGATATCGACCTTGTTATTGTAAATACTAATGTATAAATATTTGAGAGTTTTTAAACCAATTGATACACATGTTGAGTAACAATAAAGAAGAAAGGCTTTTAGCCTCCATAATTTATTTTTACTCCTAATTTTGTGGATTATCATCATGTGACCACCTTGAAGTAGAGCATGCTGCAACCTGTCCATAACTCCCTTTTTAATTGCTATTCTCATGCTATGTTTATGGCTGGTAAAGAAGGGGTTGTTATGTTCATTACTATAAATAGCAACCCCTTCCTCCCCTACAATATACGAATACATATATTTCTTCTTCCTCGGCTTCGTTTCTCACACCAAGTCTGAGCATAATTATTTTGGTTCAATATTCTGTGTTTGCTTGTCGCGAGCTTACGATTTCAACACGTCACAGAATACATTTTTATTACTTCCCTATCTAAAATTTAGCCTATATCAAAAGGACTTTCGTCCGACATTGTTTTCTTTCCAGTTTGTACGCAAAAAAAAAAAAAAAAAAAAAATGTGTCTACCGCCTAGGCGGCCTAGGACTTAGGCGGACCTTTGGCGGCCGACTAGCGCCTATCGTATTGCACAACCTTTGAATGTGAAATAAAGGTTAAGGTGATATCGGTCTTGTTGTTGTAAATACTAATTAATGTATAAGTATTTGAGAGTTTTTAAACCAGTTGATACACATTTTATGATTTACTTCCTTCACCCGTATTTAAGATAGAAATGGTATTAACTTTGGATTCAAACTTAAAATTAAGGTAAAATTTGATTGAAAGCCATGTTTGCCTCCACAGGCCCCACCTACATTCAACAACTACCTTTGCATTTTGTATATGCTACTCATCTCCATCACAATATTTCTTGTCATATTATAATCGTCCTTGTCACACAACAACTACGATTAATAGCTTAGTTGTTTAAATTCCCCCTTTTATATATATATATATATATATATATATATATATATATATATATATATATATATATATATATATTATTTTACCTTTTTCAGATTACCCTTCGATTAGTACTAGATATCATCAGTATGTTTTTTTTTTTTTTTAAAATTTATTCTCACGAAAATAAACTGTTTCAAGATAAATATTCTAGTGATTTATTCCTTTAATCATAATTTTTTTACTGATGTATGTTTTATGTGATTAGAGAGCCTCACTTCAAGTCCCTTCTAAATGAAGTCATGGTCATTTAGATAAGTAAAGAGTATATGTAATCGGATTAATAAAACGAATTATGGTGGTCATATCATATTTAGTTTAACATCAAGATCACTTTAATACGCATTTGATGAAGGATTTAGTATATTGTCATTCTACGACACCAAAATATAACATAATAAGAACAACTATTTTTTTTTTAATATTACTAACTCTATTACAATGCACTGTTCATAACTACTTATACGAACAACTATTTGTTTGACCTAAAAATTATAAGAATCATGCAAGTGCATTTATTGATCAGAGAAAATTTTTCATTTCATTGTAAAAATTTGAAAATTAGTGGAAAAAAAGTAGAAAACTTATATATTTCTTTAATTAAAAAATAGTAACACTTTTGATCTCTTAACTATTGACCATTATGGAGTTTAGTCTATCATTTTTGGTTTAGTGTACTCCTTAATTGTTTTACTAGGTTGTAAATTTTGAGGATAACTACATTGTAAATATAACCTCTCAATGTGTAAAATAGTAAATTTAGTCTTCCAATTGTTGCTTATATCATCATCTTGCATTTCAAAAATATATGTATTGAATACACTAAATTGGTTGGCTTATACTTTGAATTATATATTAAATTAGTTAATTCCCAACGTGGTCCCTCGACTATTTTGATTTCACTACTTTGGTCTTCAACATTAAAATTTATTCAATTTCATTCTTAATTATGCAACTTTTTTCTTTTTTACCTAAAATAGTCATTGGTCCAAATAAGAATAGTCCTAATTGAGGATCATTTTAATTAACAATTGTATAGTTGAGAATGAAATTAAGCAAGTTCCAAAGTTGAGAACTAAAATGATAAAATTATAATAGTCGAGAGACTAAATCAGATATTTACTCTTATTAAATTTACAATTAAACAATTGAAGATCATATGGACTAAAATTGAAAAAGAGAAACTATAGAGGGGATTAAGGTTAAGGATATGCTTAGCTCTCAAGTCACTGCCTGAAAGGGTAAGATTATTAAATTAGATTAAATTAAATTAAAGCAAGAGTGCAGGAGTAGAATAGCTTGGATTCCAAGAGATCAGATGAGAGTCCAGATATTTTTTGCTTCTTTTAGCTTTTTTCCAAAGAGATAACAACTTTTGGGGTGTAGGTCACTATGTCCCATCACAAACTAAAGTAATATAGTGGTGAATGACACTGAAACTTAAACTTCTCCATATGTCTACAGCCTTCAGATTGCACATAATTATAGCCTTTGAACTTTAATGATTACCGACTACATCTTTTATCTTTACATAAAAATCTTCTATAAATACAGTATCACTATTAGAAGTTTTTTTTAAATAATTTTTTTTTAGATCTAAAAAATAAGGAATAGGGTTTGTAACTAACAAGGCGTTTGGTTGGGAGGAGGGAATTAGGGGAGAAAAGAATTGTAATTTGATGGAATTGCAATTCAATGAATAAAGTAGGAATTGAAATTACAGTGTTTGGTATGCAGAAATAGGAGTACAGAGAGTTGAAAGGTAAGAAACGACAAAATGACTAAAATGCCCTTATGTTGTGGTAGATGATAGTAATAGTAGTAGTAGTAGTAACAATAATAATAATAATAATAATAATAATAATAATAATTCATTCAAATAATAATAATAATAATAATAATAATAATTCTTTCATAATAATAATAATAATAATAATAATAATAATAATAATAATAATAATAATAATAATAATAATAATTCTTTCAAATTTAAAAAAAAAAAAAAAAAAAAGACAAAGGGTATGTGAAGAGGGGCAAAATTGTCTTTACACCAACAAATTGCCCCTCATCTCCACCGAATTGCAATTCATGGGGGTACCCCATGAATTGCAATTCATCATTTGGAAGGAATTGCAATTCTGCGGAATTGCAATTCCCTCCAACCAAACACTGCAGTTTGGAAATTCACTGAATTGCAATTCAATGAATTGCAATTCCCCCCAAACTACATCCAACCAAACAGGCCAATTAATGGGAAGGTGAATTTTTATTTTCTACTTTTTAATTTTTTGAGTTTTTTCTCCAATAATGGTTGGTTTTTAGTGGGTCTCAATTACATATGTTAATTGAGTCAGCCAGTCAGGCTACCATATATATAAATGGAAAAGTCAACTCTATGAAATAATTTGTAAATAGATTGCTAATGCACTTGTAATATCAGATGTTTTAACTCTTTCTTTTTTTTTTTCTTTTTTTTTTTTAAAGATACTCGTATTTCATATTAAAAAGTTCAATCTTACAAAAAAGACTAAGTGTTTGATAAATAACTGATACTATGTAATTGTTAGCTGTTAGCTGATTGAGTTAGTGAGTTTGGTTAGTTAATAATATTAATTAATTGTAGAAAAATATTTTGATAAATTATATGTTAACTGATTACTATGACTTTTTTCAATATATAAAATTATGGTAACAATGTTACATATAGACACAACCAATAACAATAGTCTACAACGAATTTGTTGCTTTAGGCAGTTTAGGGTAGATGACTGGCTTCCATTCAATGAATGACTACATTTTGAATGACTCAATTGGAATTCTATCCACTTTCTTTGGCAACCATCCAAAGTGGTATTTGTCAGACGCAATCAAATATGATACGATTGGACCTTCAAAGTATGTATCTAGACAAAGTAAGGGGATTTTCTCCGATCGATTTTTTGTTTTTGGTTTTTTTTTTTTGTTTTTTTTTTGTTTTTTTCAAATACCAAAAATTTTGTTGTTGCACTGTTTAAAGGTGTATTTTGAGTGAAACTCACATTGTAATCTTTATGTAAGTTGTTATACGATGGACCATGATCCACAATGCATTGTGGACGATGGTAACAAAACGACGCCGTTTCAATAAGTAGAAGAAACGGATACCGTAAGTCGTAACGGAGCTCCGTAACTTATATTACAGTTCAAGATCATCTCAAAAGATACCGCCTCACATTTGTTTTTATATTATTGAATGAAACTGTAGTTATATCGAAATGTAATACTGAATAAAACTGACACATATTTGATATTTGAGGGCGTCGTTTACTTGGAACATTTTTTCTCCATATGTCCCAAGGTACTTGGTAGAACATTTTTTCTCCATCACGGGAGTTCGATCCTGTGACCTTCTATCAAGAAGAGTCACAAAAGTGCCAATTAAACACAATGTGCTTAACTATCTTTCAATTCCAAACTTGATTGGGGTAATTTTTTTTTCACTGAATTTGAGACAATACTAAATTGAATAATATATAGTATAATTTTTTTTTTAAAGGACGTATTGTTGGTAAGTATATATCTTTCAAAACATAATCAGATAACTAACATGAATAGCAATGCCAAATGAGTGTAAAGCTTGCAATTGTATTGATATAAATTGAAAGTTATTACAAGACTATTTGTAACATTAGAAATGCAGTAAAAATTGTGTGATCACAATATATAAGGTTAAGAGTTTTACTCAAGAGTGGCTATCTTAATTACTACGATTGGAAATATAAAGTAGTTTCTTTAACCTCAATAAGTCAATAGGGAATTGAAGCATGTTCTGTTTATAGAATTATTACATCAAAATTCTCAAAGTTTTTCTCATGTTGTCATACGAAAAAAGTAATGGAAAATGACACTTTTTCTCTTGAGTTATGTGCATATAACAGTTTTTCTCCTGAGTTATTAAAGTGATTGTTTTTCACCTTCAGTTATTTTAAAAGTGGCGATTTTTTCCCTGTAATGTTAAATTAACATTTTTGCCTTTAAAAATAACTATTTCATTTAATTTTCTTCTCCAACAAATTATATTACTTATATATATGGAAGATCACGGTTCTGTTCGAACCTAATCGGACACTGTAGCAATTGAACCTAAATAGTATGGACGGTTATGGTTACAATTAAGAACCGTCCATACTAAGTGTTTAGATTTAGGGTGTGTATGGAAGCCCGGAAAATGATTTCCGGAAATCATTTTCCGGGCTTTGGGTGTTTGGCAACCATGGGAAAATCCAGTCAACGGAAAATGATTTCCGTTGACTGGGGAAAACAATGCTAATTTGGCGGAAAATGGGGCTGTTCACTTGTTTGAGAGAGGGACGCCACAAGCCGTCCCTCTTTCAGTCCGGCGGAAACCAGTCCGCCGGCTCTGGTAACATCTGACCAGAGCAGTGGTCGCTGCTCTGGTTTCCAGTAAAACCAGAGCAGCGTGGTCGCTGCTCTTGGTAAGTGAACTTTCAATGCAATTGTAAAGTTTAAAATTTGACTTTTGTAGAGGATATACCATGTTAATGAGAGTTAGACTTTTTATCGAATAAGAACAAACTCTATGAGAGCAAGCAATTTATATAATGGATCAGAGTCTGCATAGAATTATGGACAATAATTGAAATAATGAAGTACAAAATTCATATTTGTAAAGTACACAATTTCATAACACAAAACACAAAAAATCACAACGCAAGATACGTAGCATTATGGACTATCCTGTTTTGAAACGACGAGGTACAAAATTCATACTCGTTAAGTACAGAATTTCATGACACAACACAAAAAATCATAACCATATGTTATATATATATATATATATATATATATATATATATATATATATATATATATATATATATATATATATATATATATATATATATATATATATATATATATATATATATATATATATTTTCAAATATGATTTAGGTATATAATTTATGTTCATAGGCATAGAATTTTACAAGAAAGACACAAAAATTCATAACATAAGACACAATTAATAATTTGTTTCAGGTACAGAATTCATACTCTTTAAGTATAAAATTTTATAATACAAGACACAAAACACATACACATGAATTAAGGTTTATAGTACAGTGTGAACCCCGGTCCATGGTATAAAGATTGCTATGAGCATGCATGTTCCAAACTGAATCCGGTCAGGACACGAGACATTGTATGTGAAATTTTATAAAACGCACCACACAAGTGCCAAAATACAAGTGGGTGTGTGTATATATATATATAATCACTGGTATGACATTGCTATATCTTTTTCTTTATCCATATTTGGTGGCAATGCAAGAAGGATAAGTGTATGGTATGCAAAACAAAATTTGGACCACCGAGTGTTTGTATCCTATTATTACACCGTACTGTAAAAAAACATCTGGATATTATTTCGTTGAAAGTCCCAAGAAAATGGATAAGAATTGATGAGATTTAAAAGACCTCCAACTACCAATCCCCACAGCTAGCTGTATATAACTGTATAAACGAAAAAGATTGACAGTTTCCTTCTAACCTCTACTTTCTGAATTGGGGTATTCAAATTCAATTGTGTGAGTTGCAAATTAAATCAAATTTATCTTTCACCCCAATCATCTCTTGGCTTGAGATCAGGGGCGAAACCAGGAAGTTGGGATTGGGGGGCCAAATTTAGTCGGCATTATAAATCATACAATATCGTTATATACACCATACATGATTGTATAGATTATTATTGATAATTATTTTTAATTATACTATGTGCAATAGTATAATATATGAATATATAATTATATGAGTATGATCGAGGTAATCAAACATTACTTTCAAAATTTTCACATAACACAAAATATATACAATGGTAAAAAAAAAAAAGAAGGAAAATTACACTTTTCATCCCTAACTTCCTAAGTTATAGGCCGGTTAATTGTAGAATATGTTTCTAATTGTTGGTCGTGCTCAGTTTTCGTCCCTACGACATTAGGGACAGAATTTGTAATGTTAGTATAGCTTAAGAACGAAGGGTGAGTATAACCTATTATTAAAAGGACGAAATTTGTGACGCCAATTATAGTTTAGGGACGAAAAATGAGCACGACCACCAACTTAGGGACGAAAAATGTAATTTTCTCTAAAAAAAAAATATTTACATTTATTTAAATATGCATTGTCACTCTTTACTCAAAAATATGTATTTTGAGTTCATTTGATAAATACATAATAGATTTTTTAAAATCAATAGGAGGGGTCAAAAGTGTAAAATATTCATACCATAATAATATATACATATATACCTATTAAAAAATGGGGTGGGGGTGGGGGGCCAAGGCCCCCCTAAGCCAAGGGGTGGCTCCGCCCCTGCTTGAGATATATACTTGTACACCAAAATGGCCTGCATTTTCAAACAAAACTGCACTCCACTTCAAGAAATAATAGTTAAATATATTATCCAGTTTTCTTGTTTAGACTTTTGTGATTCAATACAATCCATAGAAATGAAGTGACTCTCACGTGAGACTGTCTTTTTTATGTATCTTTATTCGTGAGATAAGTCGAATGAAAATGAAAAATTTAAACTTTATACAGAAAAATATAATACTAATTAAGAATAAAATGTTTGTTACTTAAAAAGGGAAAACGTAATACTTTTTTTTTAAAAAAAAAATCTGATATTTTAAAATTAAAATATTATATTTTTCTTCAAAAGTATTACATTTTTCCTTATAAGTAACAAACACTTTAATATTGAGTAGTAATTTAGTATTATATTTTCTAGTATAAGTATTACATTTTCATCTTGTCCTAATCCGTCTTACGGATCCATCTCGCACAAGTTTTACCTTGTATAAGTGTACTAACATTTTGTACGCGCGATGCACAAAAATTAATGTCTAATATTAAAACATTGATAAATATAAATAATTATAAACATTATAATTCAAGTTATATATACGTAAATAATATATGTATTATATACATACACATGATTTACCATTCATATAAATTTAATTAAAGTATAATCAACAATTAAATTAATTATATAATAGTTTATAAAAGTGTCAAATAGACTACTGTTCGAACTTCTTGCTTTTGTGCAATTGAGTCACTAAACTTAAAAAAATGTGTAATTGAAAAATCAAACAAGAAAAATATGTACAATTGAATTTTTTTTTAAATTCAGTAAAATCCGATTATATTACTTACATGTATGTATTAAGAATTGCATTTTCCTCAACCATATTAGTTGGAAGTCAATATTTAAATGTTTTTAACTCAAATGAAATGAAAAAGAAATTAGAAAAATATTCCAATTGCACATATTTTACTTGTTTGATTGTTGTATTGCACACTTGTAAGTTCAATAATGACCCAATTGCACAAAAGCGGTAAGTTCAATGACATATTTGACACTTTTTCCTAATAACAATAATTTCAATACAATGATAATTAATAATAGGAAAAAATATGATAGATATAAGTGTATGGTAATGATGATGAAGTCATCAATGTTAGAATTAAATAGTAACGGAGTTATAACGGTGTAAGAGTAGTTTTGTTTAACAAGAATGTAGTAAGGATAATTTTGTCCAATAAAATTAAAGTGTAAAACATTTAAAGTAAAATGTATACATTTATTAGCATACAAAAGATGGACATAAATTTGGATATAGCTTGAATTGAAACTTTTATATTTTTAAATTTAGATATATTTTTTGGGAGTTTTAAAAAAATCATGTGATATTTCATTTATAATTTTTAATAGTCTTTAAAATTTGAGTAGTATTTTACGGAGTATTTAAACTTTTACCGCATGTTTAGTTCGCGGAATAGGTCTGGAATGGCATAACATTTTCAAGAATAGGCCTATTTCTTTGTTTGGTAATACTTTTTATTCCTAGGAACAATGGTTCCTGGGAATGAGCTATTACTCTTGCAAGAGTAATAGTTATTACAAGACCACCCCTTGGTATTAACCTATTCCTGATCGAGTTCTCAGGAATAGGCAAATATCCTTATTTACTATTTTACCCTTAATTAAACTTAAAATATATTTAGATCACAACACTATGAATCAAATTTATTTTTTTATAAAAATATTATACACGCATCAAACAACAGCGACTTGCTCCTATCTCCATTCACTTCCGACGGCTTCACTTGTGGTGTCACCGATGTTAGCCTCTCACACGCTGCTTTTCTTTTCTTGTCTTCCTCTGTATTCTGGTATTCATCCACATGGTTGGCTTCCTTTTTCTGCCTCCTTTTCTGAAGCAGCTGAGGGTAAGAATGTACATGAGATATCCCCAAGTGAATATCATAGTAGATAACAAGTACAACCCACATGAGTTCTTGGCTTTTTCGATGTTCGAAGAGAACACCACCGGGGCCGTGATTGTGCTCTGTTGAAGAACTTGGTGGCTTTGCATCTTTTTGGTGCTTCTAATGGCGTATAGAGCTTGTATTCTCATTAGAATAATCTCATCACATTTTATAGTAATATTAAGACTATTGAATATCTTATCATTTGTTGCAGGAAAACTCCTTGAAATAAGGAGATACACACATCTCAAACCAACTTCCTTAAAACTTCATAATTTCTTCTTCTAAATATTATTAAATGTTCTTAAAAATTTTTTGTTATTTATATGAATATTTTATTTCATAATTTATAGTTCATTTTATTAATATTGTAATTGCTATAGAATAATATTATATAAAAATCTTATGTAATAATAATAATAATAATAATAATAATAATAATAATAATAATAATAATAATAATAATAATAATAATAATAATAATAATAATAATAATTTGCATAAGGGTATTTATGTCTTTTAAATATATATTACATTTTTATTCCTTTAACTAACCAAACGTTGGAATACAATTCCTAAAATCTATTCCTTCAGCGAACCAAACAATGGAATACAATTCTTGTTCTATTCCTTACTTATTCCATTTCTTATGGAATCGCATTCATATTTCTCCAAATCCATTCCGTGAACCAAATGTGATGTTAGTTTTAAAAGTTGGTTAATATTTAACTTTGATTTTTAAAGATTCATTAAACGTCCACAAAAAGTTATGGACTGCTATAGACTTTTTCATATTAAGATTTTTGTAAACGTTTTATTATTATTTTTTTTTAAATATAAACAGTTCAAATTAAATTTTCAAGTCCAACTTTTAAACTTATAACTCTATGGAGTTTCTCTCTTCCTATACTTTATATTTTTTTTGTTTTTACATACCTAAATTCTACAATTTATTTTTTTTCATTATTGTTCGTATATTTTCTTCATTTATAAACTTCCAGACATTTTCATCCTCCTAAACTCTATAAACTTTTTCTTTTCCCTGCATTCTAGCAATTATTTTTGTCTTCATTGGTCTCATAAACTTTTTCTTTTCCCTACATTTTACAAATTAATTTTTTCTTCATTGGCCCTGATTGAGAAATGATTGATTAGTCAATTTACATCTCTATGAACATGCTAATTAAGAAATAACTTAACCACTACATAAGTTTTGTATTATCTTCCATAAGGTGGAAGGGCCCTTTAATCACACTTGTTCTCAAACTTATTGGTGACTACTTTTGAATCACTTTTAAGTTTCAACGTTTGCAAAATTTTTTACCAAAAATTCAAAAGAGTTAATACCTAAAGTCTTCGACTATAGTGGTTTTTTTTTTTTTAATTTAGTCCTAAAGGATTTTTTTTTTTGCTTAATTAGGTCATCGACTTTGATGATTTACCCAATTGATTCATCTGTTAAGATAGCTTGGTTATTTTACCTCTATTAATATCCAATTTAGTCCTCGACTACAGTAGTTTTATCCAAGTTAATCTTCGACTATAGAGGTTTACCCAATTTTGTTATCGACGATATATAGTGATTTTTTTCAATTTAGTCATTGGTTCTAACTTCTAATAGCTAAGGACTCAATTAAGTAAAATCATCAAAGTCAAGAACTTAATTAAGTACAAAAAGTCATTTAGGACTAAATTGAGGTCGAGAACTAAATTAGATACTAATGAGACTTTAATTTCTAAAATAATAATATTTATAAGATTAAACTTCAAATTCAAGGATCCTCACTTCTCCTATCCTAGAGAGTGATTGAGAAAATAAATTACAGAATCTATCTCAATTGGCCTACAAGTCCTCAAATGTTTGTACACAAGTACCACAACAAGATCAAATACATACCCTTTTTTAAGTATATAATTCGTGTAATATAACAACATATAAATAAATGGAAGTAATAAATTAAAACTAGATATCTTATCCAAGAATGAAAATTGATAGCTTCCTAATGTTATGATAAAAGATGCTAAACTTGCCCTAATAACATTGGTCTAGTAGATGAAAAATCTCACTTAAAACTTATTTATAATGGTAAGGTGGGGTCCGGTTTCTACCACCAAAAATTGAGATTTGAGTTTAGGGTTGGATTTGGATTGTACTTCTTGTACACAAAAATGTACTGTCTGGTATTAAGTCTCAAATCTAGAATTTAGATTGACTCGATTTATCCTTTTATAAATCCGGAGTAAATTCATGAGTTTTTGGAAATAATATGACAATGTCGGAAAATCTGAGGTTAATAAAAAAAAATTGACGTTAACTTAAAATATTGGATACAATCTTAATCACCCATTTAACAAAGTTGAATCCGTAGTATATTTCCATTGTTTTCACGCAAACGTAGCCAACTTGTAGCCAGCAACTAATTAAAGATTTCATCAAACATAATACAAATAAAAAAAAAATCAGACATAATACAAAATCATGTGCAATCTCCTTTCATGTCAGCATCTCACTTAGCCACTCAATTATAATACGCGTATACGTCTTGTCGATTATTTATTGCACACCAAATTTCATCACATATTACAAATTTAAACAATTTAATTTAATCATTAAATTATTTTTAAAATTAATTTAATTCATAGAAGTCAATTGCAAACTAAATAACTATGCATAATGAATTTCTAGTTTTTATTATTTATCAGTCGTTTTTTTTACATAGTATAAGAATGAATGTATTAATAGGGATACAAAAGATAGTCCTAGTTAGAGCAGGATTGGTAAAAGTAGAAGTACAATAATATACAAAGATGGAGTGGAATCCTAAAGTTGATAAAATACAGAGTTTCAGTACGTCCCCTCAAACTTAAGGTTCTTTAGACAGAACATTGAGCTTGTCTATTTGAAGATTGAATCTAGCGGTGGTGAGTGGTTTGGTGAAGATATTTGTAAGTTAGTCTTTTGTAGATATGTAATTCACTTGTAGCTCTTTTGATGCTACTTTGTCACGAATAAAGTGGTAGTCTATTCCTACCTACATAGTTTGGGCATGAAAAGCATGATTTGCACATAGATACATAGCACCAAAATTGTCACACCAGAGTTGAGGTGGTTTTGATGTTGTGAGTCTAAGTTCACAAATAAGAGCAACTAACCATGTTACTCATACTAAGACTTGTGCTATGACTTTGTATTATGTTTCTGTTGAGGATCTAGCCAATGTCTTTTGTTTGTGACAAGTCCAAGAAATTAAACTTTTGTCAATGAAGACAACAAAACCACTAGTGGATTTTCGATCATTAGGGTACCCCGCCTAATCAGAGTCCGAGAAAGCATGGATATCATCAGAGTCATATTTTGTAAAATGCAGTCCATAATTTAAAGTCCCTTTGACATACCTTAGAACTTGTTTGAGTGTCACCCAATGCTCAGTGTTTGGAGAGTGCATGAACTGACAAAGTTTGTTGACTGCAAAGGAGAGATCACGACGAGTAATGGTTGGGTACTGATGTGCTCTAACAAGGTTGCAGTACTGTGTAGGATTTTCATATGGTTGACTTGTGGTTGATGCACTTAGCTTATTGTTAAGTAGAACTGGAGTTGAGGTTGGTTTGCAGTGTTACATTCCCGACCTTTTGAGTATTTCAATCATACACCTTCGTTGTGATAGGTTCATCACCTCCTTGTTGTTAACTGTCACTATTCCTAGATAGAAACTCGGTGTTCTGATATCTCTTATTTTAAAGACATCAGCTAACCTGTTTGTAATAGAAGTCAAGAGGCATTTGTCAGTGCCCATTATTAGTATATCATCAACATAAATCAATAAATAAATATGAGTGTCAGCAGCTAAATAGATAAACAAAGGCACCTAAGTTTTTGAAGCCTTGAAGCCAATTGAAAGTAAGCAATCATGAAGATGTTTGAACCATGCACAAAGTGCTTATTTCAAGCTATAGAGTGATTTTTGTAGTTTGCAAACATAATTAGGAAAACCTTTGTCTATGTACTTTGACAGTTGTAAGAAATAAGAGACGTCTTACTATAGTTCCTTAACCACTAGACTGAAAATCTAAAAGTAATATTCTCATTATACTTGATTGAACCCTTTAGCAAAATGTCGAGTCTTGTAATCTTCAATTGATCCATAAGCCTTTCTCTTAACTTGAAAAATTCACTTGCATCCTATCACATTCATACCCCAGTCAGGTGGAACCAATTTCCAATTATTGTTGTACAATTAGGCATTATATTCTTTGTCCAACGTTGTTTGCCATTCAAAGCTCTTCACGACTTGAGAGTAACTAGTGGGCTTGGAATCTTCTACACATGCAATAAATGATTTGTTAATTACTTGTAGAGCCATGAGTCATGTGGCGAAGTACCATAGGATACATTTGTTGTGCCAGAGTTGGTGGTTAGCATCGTGGGGGTTTGGAAGGAACATCTTGAGGATGCTCGGGTGTGGATTCTATTGGGGGTGGGGGTGGCGTCGACACGATCGTGTCCAGGGGGTGTCACAACCGTGTCTCTTTTTATCTAGGTGACATAACTATGACATGGAGACGACACGACCATATCCTTTTGATAGTAGTGCAATCGGCTTGGGGTGCTAACAATAGCCCACAAGAATACATCTCGAGTACGAACAGGAACCTGTGGAGAAGTATTTGCAGCAAATGGGAAAATATTCTCATCAAGTCGAACATAGTGTATGATTAAAATCTTTCCAGTATTGAGATTCAAACAACGATATCCTAGAAACGACTTTGGGTAACCAAGAAAGACATATGAGACAAATTAAAACTCTATTTTGTGCTTGCTGTAGGGACGCAGATAAGGAAATTAAGCACAAGAAACCAAAGATAAGGAATAATCAAGATTTTCTTTGTTGACGAGAGCATATGGGTTCATATTGTTTTCGCTGGTGAAAAGCATACGATTAATAAGAAAAATCGCAATTTCATAGGCATAAGTCCAATACTTAGGAGGAATAAAGGCTTGGCCAAGAAAGGTGAGACCGGTTTCGACAATGTGCATATAACATCTTTCTAGACGCCCATTTTGTTCATATGTGTAAGCACATGATTGGCAATGATTTATCCCTCGGCTGGCAAAGAGCTTGCCTAATTTTTTTGTATTCTCCCCTAAATCAAATTGAACGACTTTAATATTACATGAGAAAGTTCGCTCAACCATTGCTTGAAACCTATGGAAATTTGTATGGATATCTATTTTTAGTTTCATGAGATAGAACCAAGTATACCAAGAATAATCATCAACAAAAATGTCAAAATAATGATGACCCTCATTAGATAGAACCAAGGATGGCCCCCAAATGTATGTGTAAACTGAATCTAATACAATAGAACTAGACTTATTGACCCTTTCCAGTGAAAATCGTGAGGATTTTCCTAGATAACAGGCAGTACAAAGAGAATGAAGATTAATTATTTAAGGACTTAGGCACTAGACAGTGACTAGTATATTGTGTAAGATGAGTGAGGGTGACTAAGGCGGTTGTGCCAAACTTCAAAAGGAATTTTTGATGTAATGAATACAACTAGGTTTTGTATTGAAAGTTTGTATTACACCCCCCCCCCCCC
>CP025658.1:17056681-17136135 GCA_003576665.1 Ipomoea trifida | reverse complement strand
CCCCACTCCGAGCTTTCTCCCTCGTTTATAATCAATAGTAAAACGTTTGACATATAAGAGCGAGTTGGTTAGGGTAGGAACATGTAACATATTTTGAAATTGTAGGACACGTGAAGGAGATGATTTCGAAGTATGCCCAATACTATAAATATTCAAACATGTGTCATTATCAACTCGAAGAGTGTTACTCCCTATGTATTATTCCACTTGTTGTAGCAATGACGGATTCAGAGTAGCATGATGGGTGGCACCATTGTCTGGGAACAAGTTATCAGAGAACGATGCATCAACTAGATTGTTTGAATAAGCCATGTATACTTGAGGACTGTGTGTCACCAAATACCTCCTATAGCACTATAAAGCAATATAACCAAAATTGTTGTAGATTTGACACTTCAACCACAGGGTGTTTGGGTAGGTTGCTTCGGTCATGAGACGACAAGTGGTCCATTTTGAGCAACAAGAGCTGTAGGTGGCTGTGGGGAAATCGAAAAAGAAATGTCGTTAGTGTAGATGAATTGATGGGCGGTGATATAACCATTTAGTTGATCAATTGTCACATGTTGTTTTGTGATCAATCAAGAGACCATCGCACCGATGCTCAGGGCAGAAACCTTTAAATAGGTATAGATTCTACATACTCATCTAAAACAATTGGTTGCCGGGCTTTTGCATGTAGTCCAATTAAAACCTTGACTTTTTCAAGATACTCACACATACATAGTGGAATTCTCTTGGCACAAAGACTGAACCTGACTTAGGAGACTCAGAGATTGTGCCCGTAAGAATGACTAAAGTGCAACTTCAATAGTTTGCCATAGGTCCTGGGACATGGCATGTCCCACAACAACATACATAAATTCATTAGACAGAGACAAGATGAGCATGGACAAGATAGATGAATATTGACAAACCCAATTTTCAACAGCAAGATTGGCTACAATAGAACACACATCCGAAGCTTGAATAAAGGAAGTAGAGCACGAGAATGTACCATCAATATATCCACTGAGATTTTGACCGTGAATTAAAGGAACAAGCTGAGTTTACCAGAATAAATAATTGGAGAAGGTAAGTTTGAGGGAGATAAAGTGATGGGCTGTTTGTAGAATATTTCTTGGGGCTAGGGGTGGGTTGGCAGCCATAGATCGTTTTGGCCTATTGATATACCAGATGAGAACAAAAAATTCTATAGAAAATTTTTATTATTGATCAATTGTGTTTACAAAGTATAAGAAATGATGTATTTATAGGGATACAACTCATACAAGAGATCTTAGGGTGGTACTGGTAAAAGTAGAGTTACAATAATATACAAAGATGGAGTGGAATCATAAAGCTGATAAAATATAAAGTCCTAATAATAATAACCAAATGCGTCTTATACCTTTGTGTGAAATTTCACATATGTTCTGTATAATGTTGATGGCACTGATATTACTTGACACAACCATGCATGTAAAAAATTGAAAGTTGTATTGGGTACAACGTAAGTGCTAATAGTACCAACTACAACTATTCATTCCTTATATATGATACATCTTATCAACTATTGATGAAAATTCGGGGCAAAATATAATATTTAGGTCAAACCTATACATTCTTTTTAATCCTATGACTATATAATCATGCCTTATAGCAATATTTAAGAACCGTTATGTTTTATATTAGAGTAATGTTACAGAAACTTTAGGGAAATTCTTTAAAATTGCTAGCACATGTATAGAGAAGCAAGTCAGTATGTTGTTGCTATAGGTTTGATATGAATTATTTCAATACCTTTATTCCGCTGCAAAATATGAGGTAATATTCCATTATTCAATTAGCATCCCTTTGCAAAGATTCTGAAAAAAAAAATTGTTTGTTATTTATTTGTATGAGCTAGAATTAGAGTTTGAGTTCGTATCATTTGTTATCAAAGTCATATCACACTTAAAACTTACACAATAAACTAGTGTCAACTGGTACTACAAAAATTCTCTTGAAATTTTGTACACTTTATTAACAAATTCGTGATCAATATAAAATATGAGATTAGTGGTGGTATATATAATATGAAGAAAACGTAAAGTACGTTTGTTCCACGGCTTGAAAAGGACGCAATGCCCAACAAGAAAGGCAAATTGTAAGCACACATATACAACATAGTAGTTTTGTTCAAGAATTGGTGTTGACTTAACCCTTGGCACACAACTAGGGTTACATTATTAATCCATGACAACATTATTATTATTATTATTATTATTATTATTTATTTATCGACATTTTTCATGGTTGTGATGTTGATTTTGCAGACATGTTAGGATGCCTTTGTTCGCCCTCTCCAAGGCTTCACATGCCCCCACCGGATAATATAATATACTTTTTTAAAGGGCTACATTATTTGGCTTCCCAAACTATTTGTTAATTTAAATATTAAACAATTGTTTGCCAAATGATTTTTTAACACTGTGAGCATAAATATAATATGTGCAGTCCAACTATGAGCTTAGGCTTTTAGTTGAGATGGAGCACATGCTTTAATTTGGTATCAGAGCCATGCAAAAGATCATGAGTTCGAATCTCCGCGTCACCCACAAAAAGAGACTTCCACGTGTTGCGGCTTGGAGTGCGTGTGAGCATAAATACAATATGTGCAGTCAATGACTTTATGGTCTAATCACACGAAATAGCTCTCTCATATATATTAGAGGTTATGGGACCAATCAAATTATATGGTAACCCCAAACACACATCCTTAATCACAAACATGAAATTTAGTTTACCTTAAAATGAAAACAAACAAACAAAAGAAGTACATGTCCGAATTTATTCTCACATTATAAATATTCTTTTTCCTAGAATTAAATTATATATGACTCCCCCAAATGAGAAGTCTCATGTTTGAACCCAAAAAATTATAAAAAGGCCAAATAGGCTTCTAAACTTTAGGCCAAAAGTTAATTAACCACTTAAAATTTTAAAATGTGTAATTTAACCCCCAAACATGTTATTTTTGGTCAAATAAGTTAAATTTACTGGTAACCAACAGGTTACCGGTAAAAAATGTCAAAAAATATCATCACCGACCAAAAGGTCGCCTTCTTCGAAGAGTCGCTAGAGAAGGCGACCAGACTAATACAAATAATCTGTAATAACAGGCCATTTACCTATTTTTGGACTTTATTGCCTCAATTTAACATGTTTGAGGGTTTAATTACACATTTTAAAAATTTAAGTGTCTAATTGACTTTTAGCTTAAAGTTTAAGGGCATATTTGACTTTTTCCCTATAAAAAATGATATTTTTAAAATGGAAGTATGCCAAAGAGATATCAAATCATATTTGCCTTTATTTTATTCAATATTATATAATAGAGGAAGGCAGGCCAACTCCCACCAATCATGGTAGCATTCTTTTTCAAAGTTAGTTTGACCAAAACTTTTCTCTCGAAGAAAGATCAATTTGGTCCCTTTAACTTGGAGGAGAATACATATAATGTCTATGGACTCACTCTAACTACGGTTAAGCAAACAAAGCCTGGGTCCACGGTTAAAAGCTGTTCAAAAATGTTTAATTATTTTGCATTTACTGTCAAATTTTATAATATTTTCAATATATATAGCCCGATTCATATGCTACCGACCCTTCTCGTACGATCATGCGACCTGGTACATTTACATATGCCTAGTGGTGCGTTCACTCCTAAGTGCATCACACCCCAGAACTTAGTACACCATCAAAATATACATGGTGCAAGAAAATTATCAAAATTTCACGATGTTTTTTCGCATTAGTGCACCAAAGACTAACACTTTGTGATACACCACACTTCACTCAAAAGTGCATCATAGAGCACTTACACCTCAGCACTTAGTGCACCATCGAAATATACATAGTGCAGGAAATTACTAAAATGCCACTGTATTTTTTTTTCATCTTCAATGATTTTCAACCATTGATCTAAGCATATTCAATAGTCCAAACGACCACATAGAAGAGCAGAACCGCATATATCTAAAAACATAATAAGTCTCAATCAATTTATGCCCATATTTTTAATGCAAACCACTTTGTACATTGTATTTTTAGAGTTGTACTATATAATTTTTGGACAAAAATATCCTTACCGTTATAATTCATGTTATCTTTTCCATTAACTTTATCATACACATGCATCCACTATATCTTATCTTATATTCTTTAATAATAATAATATTTGTAGACATTATACATTGGATTAATATAATAAATATTTTTTTTTAATTTAGATTTTGAATTTGTTAGTTATTTTTTTAAAATATAAATATTGGGCATATAAATATTTGTGCATATGTTAGTATACTTTTTATCTACCATATGATGCATTTTATAGTTGTATGAAGTGCACATTCACATTTTAACGCTTTCTTACCTGATCATGCCTCTATATATGTGTAGAATAGTCCAAACCTTACTAGAAAGTAGAAACAAGCTAAGCAACAAACTCTAATCTTATTAAATTTTTTATATTAATCTTTCTTTATAAGGTGTTTAACTCTTCATTCTCTAAAGCACGGCAACCATATATATATATATATATATATATATATATATATATATATATATATATATATATAATTTATTTATTTATTTATGTATTTGAAGTTTCATATACTATATTTTCCTGTATTCCATATTTTTCGGTTTATGTGCTACCTAACCCTATTTTCAATTAGATAGAATTTTCAACTAATTTATTATTCTATACATACACACAATTATTTGACAAACACTAGTTACGTTTACACCTTATAGTTATTGATGACTATTGGCGAAGTGATTCCTTTCATTACCATTCATTGACTTCAATCATTTTTCTTGAATTGGAATTCTTCTTTCGCCGCATTCATCCTTCAATTCGCTCCTATTATATTCCAATCATGTTGCAACTGGTCAACAGCTCCATTTTGGAGACCTAATATTCATCTATCTTCATATTCACAATTCAAAACCTGGAGATCATAAGACCCAGCAGGCACACAACTTGGAAGCTCTTACAACCAATTCAATAAGTTCTATTATTATGTAAGGCATTATTCAATGAATCATCCATCTTTATTTTATACATAATGTACAACACACAATGGAAAGCTGGTTTTGATTTTCACTCTATGATTTTACGGTTTTTATCTATTGGTGGTAATTGAAAGTCTGAGCACAAATTTCTGGATAACGATCCATACAATAAAAGATTTGAAAGTAAGGGTGAAAAAACACAGAAAATGACTTGGCCGGGTTGTTGATGGCTCGGGACATGCACCACTAGCGCCAATTATGACAACTTTGAGAGAGAACGCACCTGGAGTGACTAGGGGTGGAGTCGCCAACTGATCCAGTGGCGATGAGTAATGAGTTAGGGGTCTCACCCCTCCTTTTATTAAAAAACCCCTCCTTTTATTAAAAAAAAAAAAAGTAGGGGTGAAAAATGCGAGTAAAGGAGAGAGCGATGGATTAAGTTGATCGGGAATGAAAGTGTGATCTATTTTTCAGTAAATTGATGAGATATATATGCACAATGGAAGTTAATAACGACAATTTTAGGATTTGCAATAATTAAAGTGTTCCATCTCAACTAAAAGCCGCGGAGATTCGAACCCATGACCTTTAGCATGGCTCTGATACCAAATTAAAGCATGTGCTCCATCTCAACTAAAAGCCTAAGCTTATAGTTGGACTGCACATATTATATTTATGCTCACAGCAATAACTATTTATTTTGTCTTTTGATGGTTTCAACCAGAAATTTAAACTAGAATGAACAAATGATGGTATAAGAGTCCTCGAACATGATTCACCCTACGAGTGCTCAAGTGACTTCCATCCAGCCAAGCACCTTGTGCTCAATTGGCATGTAGTGGCCACCCTCAGATGGGAGGTCATGAGTTCGAGTCTCAGTGGAGGAAATCTCGAAATTGACTCTTTGTTGAAGACTCTTTGTGCTTCAACAAATTGAGAAAAGTATAAATGAACACATACTACATAATAGGGTCAGTTGTATTCCAAAAAAAGTGACTTCCATCCACTTAAGGTAATTGAATGAGCACACAAAATTCAAATAATTTTTCAAATATAGCCTTATTGGGTCAACCCCAATAAAACATTATGTATAATCCTTTATCTATTGTCTTCATTCAATTCCATTGATATAATTCATATTTGCTATGTATAATTCATCTTAGGTCATTCATGCATGCCTACACTATTGCACTATTAAGTTTTTTTTTTTATTTTATAATTAGAGTTAATATTATATGGGTCCTCTGAATATAGTGGTTTTGTCATGTTTAGCCCTAAACTTTTAAATTGACTACTTGTGGTCTTTCGACTTTCAAATTGTTATCATCTGTGGTCCAAGTTAACCATCCATAGTCCTTCAACTTTCAAAATTTAACTAGTCGTGATCTTCTTGGAAGGATCATGGGTGGTTAAAATTTGATAATTAAAAGACTACGGGTGGTAACAATTCGAAAGTCGAAGAATCACGGGTGATCAATTTAAAAATTTAAGGTTAAAAATGACAAAATCAGTATATTCGGACGATCCCAGATGATCAGGCCCGACCCTGGGCAAGGGCGGGCTGAGCCCTTGCCCAGGGCCCATGCTTCAAAGGGGCCCACCACCCCTGTCATCATCTTATATATATACTGTATAGTTTAAATATAAGTACGTAATATACGTTGAAGTTAATTAAATTTGACTTATTGTATTTGGTGGGACTAATGGTTAATATGCCTGAAGTCACTGTATTGAATCCCCAAGTGTACTTCTCTGTTAGCTTTTTCCTCCCCCTCCCTAAAAGATGAATTGCCAAATGTAGTTCTCCATTAAAGTTTTCTTCCAAAATTGTAAGTTATGAAATTTATTTCTTTTTCTAATTTTATTTTTTGAGTTGTAATTTTGTGATTTTTTTTTTACCTTCTTATAATTATAGTGATATTTATAATATAGATTGATTTGTGATTCATATCAAAATTTGAATCTATTTCTATTCAAATAATTTACTATTTATATTTAGAACGTGCTATTTTGTGAATTTTATAATGAGTTATGTATATGTAATATATTTTGTGCGTCATCGTATTCAAATTAATCTAAAAAAAATATTGAAATTGATCTAACTAAAAAACAGTATTTATAAATATGATATCAGTAGAGAAATGTGATTTATAATGTGTTTTCTATTCGAACTATTTTGTTCAATTAATTATATTTCATATTTAGTTATGAATATAATCATGTTTTAATGTATTTTATTTATTGCCCTCAATAATTAAGATGCTATGTTCTGCTCTTATTTGTAAGTTTTATTTTGTATATTTTTATTAATAATTACTTTATTATTTACTATAATAACAATGTGATTTTCTACAAGCTTATTTGGTTTTAAATTGTTTATTTGTTTTTATAAACTATAATTATTTATTTATGAAGGCATTGATGCAGTTATTAATTATTTTGCATTTATTAAAGAATCTATAGTTGTTTTTATTATAATTATTGTGTACGCAAAAATGTAAAAACCTTGTAAATCTTATTTCAAGTTATTTGATATTAGTATTTTTTTTTCTTTATTTAATTTAAATTTTAGTTATGAAAATATATATTAATTTTATATAGGACCATTTTTGTTGTTACGCCCCGGGCCTAAAAAATGATAGGACCGGCCTGCAGATGATATTATTAACTTCTTATAATTATAAAGCTAACTTGTCATATCAGGTTAATAGATAATAGTCATGATTATCCCATAAAATCCAAAGCAATATAGTATAAGTAGTCAATCAAAATATGATGATAATTTTAGTCGGCATTGTGGTATCACAAAATGGTATAGTGTTTATGTATGTGGCTCCAAAACCACCGACTAGTATTAGCTGTATCATGATTCTAATCGGGATATAATAAGCACTATTAAACCAGGCAAGAGCATGTGTTATACACTTATATCATGCTAGCTTTTAACAGAATATATGCCACTTCATTAACACGATGTTTTTATTAGCATTTTTTAAGCAAATATCTAGGATATTTGTTAGCTGTTTCCCGGCCAACATCACAATCAGTAATTATACTGTGGACCATGTGTCATGGTTGATACTGCAGTTGTGTTGAAAGGATATTGTAGTTGTGTTGAAAGGATACTGCAGTTGTGTTGAAAGGATACTGCAGTTGTGTTGAAAATGAACTGCAGTTGTGTGGAACAGAGGCCGTGTCATTCATCTGGAACTGCAGTTGTGTTGAAAAGATACTGCAGTTGTGTTGAACGGGTGAACGACCTCTGTTTCGTGCAACTGCAGTTTCCTTTCAACACAACTGCAGTATCTTTTCAACACAACTGCAGTATCCGTTCAACACAACTGCAGTATCAGTTATAATCATGGTCCACAATGCATTGTGGACCATGGTCCACGATATAATTTGCCCATCACAATGGGCATTGTCAAATTAACCCTGTTTACATCTTTATGTAAATATTTACCAACTATAAAAGCATCATCAATGGAGATTTTTTCAGAGCAAAAAATTTATGGTGAGATTTTTTAAAACTTTTTCTCCTAAAATCAAAATTTTTGTGAGACTCATTGATTGGGAAAATAGGAGAAAGCTGCTGCGCAACTTGTACATGTGTGGAATTGCCGCGCTGAGCATGGCACGTGCACTGCACGCACCATGTTGAGCAAGTAAATTTATTTCAATTTTTTACTTTTTCTTGTCAAAATTTGTTTTTCCCCTCCTTTTTTCTCCTCTCTTCCCGCTCTTCTACATGACATTGAAAAAAACTACCAAAAATTATCCATTGTTGAGATTGCTCTATGTTTATGCAAAATGCTTGTACAGTGGTCCCACCCAATAGCGGCGCCTACAATTCCGCGAAGGGATTAGTCACTGTGTCCGATAGTGAAAACTCTGGGCTACACCTAAAAAAAAATGCTTGTACAGTGATACACACTGATACACACAATTGGGCGAATATAAATATAAGAAAAAAATGTAATTTTAGTTCCTCAATTATGTCCCGCTAATTGTTTGAGTCATTGTGTTTATAAGTCATGAAATGCACCCCTATCTTTGCAATAAAATCATAATTTTAGCCCCTATAACAAACTGTCTGATTTTGAAATAAAGAAGATATGTTTGAATTTATTAAAAACCCAATCAATAATTCAAAACCATCTTATAATTTACTATAGGGACAAAAACTGTAACTTTATTGTAAAGATTATATTCTTCAAAATTGAAAGATATGGACTAAATCAAGACCTAAGAGTAAATAAAGGATGAGTGGTATTAAAATGGATTCTTGTTTAAGTAACAAAGGTTTTGGAAGTACATATAATGATATAAACAATCTGTATGACTGTATCTATCAGCTCTTGTGGCCTAATGGCTGCAGCACTCTACTCATAAAGCTATATTTGGTTACAACTCACAACCCAGAAAACAGCCTAATGAGCTTACAAAAAAAAACTGCATTTTCATATGTATGCACACAAACACACACACAAACAGTATATGATACACAGCAAAAAGATCACTCTCCCATGTATTTCTCCCTTTAAAAGCCTTCCTTCGGGGGGGTATGCTCTTTAGTGTAGATGCGGTGCTGTCTCTCTCTTCCATATATGACCCAGAAAGTGAGAGAGAGCATGACTGCAACAGCCATAATTACGAGTCCGACATAAACCCACTGGCTGTAGCGCCGCAAGCCAGGGCAGTGTGTTTTGTATATTTCGTTGAAAGTAACTCTGACGAAATCGCAGTCTTGCAGATCGACCAGGAACTGACCGTAATGGTACAGCCCGAAGCTCACGTTCACCGCGGCGGCCATTTGGCCGTAGATTTTTGGAGTCAGACGCCCTGTTGTTATGCATATGTCGCTAGGCGAGCTAGGCGAGACTTGGCATACACTGGTACTCCACACCTGCATTTTGTAGAAATAATCACGTTTTCTGGCATTTCTGCACTAAGATGAAGGAATGACAAAACTATATATGGAATCAAACACAAGCAAGGGCATTATATATTTAAGGGAAAATAGTCAGATACACCCCTAACTTTATACGAGAAGTCAATTAGGCCTCTGAATTTTTAAAAGTTGCAATTAAACACATTAACATGTCAATTTAGTGCATTGAAGCCCCAAAACTGGATAGTGACCTGTAATAGCAGTTTGTTAGGGGTTCCGACAACCTCCAGGAAAACCGACAACCGGTGACCAACGAACAATCGCCAGTTGCCTTCTTTGAAGAAGGAGGTCAACTTCGTTGCCGCCTTCTCAGCAGAAAAGGCAACCAGTGGCTGACTTCTCAGCTGAAAAGGCAACCAGTGGTTGCCTTCTCAGTGGAAAAGGCGACTACCGGAGAAGGCGACCATTGATTGCCTTTTCCAGTCGAAGGCGACTTGCTGGTCGTCTTCTTCAAAGAAGGCGACCGATGACCATTTGTTGGTTGCAGGTCATCGATTTTCTCCCGGAGGTTGCTGGAACATCGCCGGAACCTGTTATTACAGGTCACTATTCAACTTTTGGGCTTCGATGCACTAAATTGACATGTTGATGTGTGCTTAATTGCAACTTTTAAAAGTTTGTGAGCCTAATTGACTTCTCGTATAAAATTCAGGGGTGTATTGGACCCTTTACCTATATTTCAAACTTATCCACAATTGGGAATAGCAGATGCATGTCTCCCGTTCAATAGTTTCAAATCTGTATGAAATTTATATTATTATGCATCAGTACCTTTGTTGCATTGCTCAAGTGCACTTCTCCGGGATTGCATGCTCGATCACTCAAGTTAGGGTTGTAGGGATTGCAAAGTACCGGCAGCAGAGGACCGGATTGATTGTAGTAATAAATACCGGCGTTTGGAGGGAAGTTATTGTTAGATACAGTGGTGATAACCTGGTTCACAACATCAGAGAGTTGGTGTGTGACTTCCTTGCTTTTCTTCAAAGTCTCTTGTGAAGTCGCGTTGTCGACACATGGCAGAATGTCATCTAAAGCCGTGTGAGCAGTTGGGTTTTGGACCCACTGATCCATTGCCACACAAGAATCTCCGGTCACGCTGAATGTCATACCAATCAATCAAATTATCAGATCAGAGACATGATAAATAGCAGCAAAGCCTTCTATAGAGCAAGAAAAAGAGTGAATGAACATGCAGACGTAAAGAAGTACTGTACTAATGCGAAAGCCAGAATAGTATTTAGTCCCATATGATGGATGAGTTCAAAAAGTATATACAAATAAATATTGAAAAAATATGTAGTTCACATCGCTTACTTGTGAAGAAGAAGAAAAATGCCACATAAAATAAAATTCGCTGTAATAAGAATCCATCCAACGACCACCAAACTGCAAAATAGAACAAGAAAGGCTGGTCTTCAGAGAGAAGTGCAATGAAACTTCACATAAACCACAAAAGGAAGGCAATTTATATCGTAGAGCTTGGTCCAATATACAGAATTTGATTTCATAAAGTGCATAATTCATATTCATAATGCACAGAATTATATAGTTGAGGACACATAAACACTTAACATAATACACAAGATTCATGTTCATACGCAGAATTCATGTTCATAATGCACAGAATTCATGTTCATTATATCGTGTTTACGTGTATGTGTATTATGAACATGAATTCTGGCATTATGAACATGAATACTGTATCTTATGAAGTCAAATTCTGTGTATTGGACCCTGGTCCACGATAACGATTGCAAAAGGAATATATAGACAGCCCAACTCACATGTACACAAGATATTGCATCCCGAAAATTGAGAACACTGCAGTAGAATAGATTGAATGAAATGAATTAGCCAGTAATATTAAAACGTTTCAAATTCAAGCATTGTCCATAAAATCGTCTTACAAAATCCAAGGAATGCCATGAGAAGCATAACGGCAGATAGTACAATAAGAGCCAATCTCCTGCATTAAAAGTTCAAATGTTTAGTTTTTTGCCCCCGAATAGAAAGCAGAGCATAACGAATCCCAATTAATCTTCACTTACACAGACTCTATCAGGTTGTCTATGTCATCTTTATTCTCCGATGTTTTATCAGCAAGCTCACTAGCAGAAGAGTTGATCTTGGTTAGGATGTGATCGATGTCACTTTTGACATTACCAGGAAGAAGAAATTTATCGACTTCGATCTGTTTGGCTGCTGCCAGATACCCCGACACACTCCTGAGATTATCTGCGGTTGTATTTGCCTGGTGTACTACATAGTCTAATGTGTTTACTGTACTGCTGTGAAATTTTCCCTGGCCATAATACAGTATAATACACCCAACTCTGAACACACAAGAAATATATATTAGACTAGAATAAAATGATTGAATCAATAGTCAACATAAAAATAACGTTAATTTTGATTCTCCCCTGTAATTAAGGATTAGTTTTACTTTGCCCACCTATGCTTATTTTATAGACACTGTTGTCCACCTTGATTAACAGTCGAACTTCAATGTCAGTTTTTCCATCCAGACAATATAGTAATTTACAAACTATATCCTCCGATTCATATCAAAGGTAATTCACTCAAAATGCACAAATCAACCCCAAGATGGTCCTAATTACAAACAGAAAAAACTGAAATTATCTGTATAAAATATTTTTATGTCAAGCCATGGTATGGGTATTATAATGCAGATTTGTATTAGAGAGGGAGAACATACATTGCAGCAACAGTGAACAGTATGAGGAGGATGAGAGAGACGGCGTATGCTATTCGAGAATATCCATAAGGTTCCCTTCGGCAGAAGCAGTAGCAAAGACAAATAAACAATAAACATAGTCCAAAGACTGCAAACCAGATCAAACCAACTAAAAAGAATGGAACTGCAGTAAAACCCACAGACTGCAAAAACAAAAAATAAAGAGCATGAGAGAAAGGTTCAGAGAACAAACAAACCAATGAGTTGAATTAGTTAAAATACTATTATTAGCTAAAAGCCTAAAAGTTGAATCCATAACACATTGGAAAATTGAATTATGAAAAGACATTCAAAAAAGGTTTAATTTGCCAAATCATGAAATACTATAACATAGCAATTCCAATCACAGGCCAGTTTACAAGGAGAAACAGAATAGATTTTCTACCACTTTGAGTACACTTTTTAATAATAAGAATGTCTGAATACATCTTAAAAATGACAATTTCTTGTGCTATGGTCAAGATGCAGAACAAACTTTGGAGGCCATTTAAGGTCTCTCTCTAAAGTCTATAAAGCTAGCTAAGGCCATTTAAAGGTCTCTCTCTAAAGTCTATAAAGCTAGCTAATGACATACTGGGAATCCTCAGTTCCTCTAACACCTAGAGCAAAATGAAAGGACTATACATGAATTCTTCAATATATTATAGCCAACAGCATATGCTTTGCATCTAACCTACATATTAGTCAGCAGTGGGAGAACATAGTTTGTTCATTGCTGTCTATTCAATTCCTAATTAATTATCCATGAATATTACAATTTGTTTTTTCTTTTGGTTGCTGGAATAAGCATATCATGAGAATGCCACTGGTAGTATTGTCACATGCTAAACGCTTCAGATTTAGTCATTTAGAGATAATGATATGCTTGGAATCTTCACTTCCCCCAAGTCAGCTAGGGCATAATGAAAGGACTATAGAGATTTTCTTGAACATACTTTAGCCAATGGCATTTGGTTTACTTATAGAGCCAACGTATTAGTAAGCTGCAGGAGAACATGGTTCTTATGTTAGTTGTTGTCTACTTAATTCCTCTTTGATTATGTATGAATATTACAAGTTCCTTATACTTCAATTTATTTTATTTTGGTGTAATAAGCATAATAGCATATCATTGGAGTGCCTGGTTTTGCTGTCATATCCCAAAGGCTTCAACGTTAAGTCACTCGGAGAATAAGATATTATGTTACAATTGAGATTTAGATTGGATACCATGAGCTTATGCACAAAAAAAGCTAGAAAGCTAAGCAGCAGCTTTGTGTCATCAATCCATGTGTATACATATGTGTGGGTGTGTATTCTAATAAAAACCAAAGAAAAAAGTATATAATCACTTTGATTTTGAAGAGTTAATTAAGAAAATATTCTTTTACTTTACCAAGCATTTATATATTTTACTAAAAAGAACATTAGCATTGAAAGCTGAAATTCCTCAAAACCATCAAGTTTAAAGAACATAAGTTTCACAAATGGTTCAGACTTCACACACATCCAGAAAAAAAAAAAAAAAAAAAAAAGTTTATAAAACCACACCCAAAAACAGTAAATAACATGATTTTTTTTATCATATCAAGAATCTCCCTTTCCCAGATAAATCCTTCCCATGTAAATCCAAAACAGGATATGAATATATTATTCAAAATCTAGAAAACTCTGTATGAGCTGTTGGTCTATAAAATCTTTGACTTAATTTTTTATTTGGAAGACATAAACATTGCAGCAATATCAGACAGACTCTGGTGACATCAACTGGATTTAACCACACCCCACATGCTTTCCAACTTAGATATCCCTTTTCACTTCCATAGCCAACTTTTAAACTTTCATCCCAACCACTTTGCGCCAAATTAGCAAATTAACAAACACACATAACATGATAATATCAATAACAACAACAACAACAATAATAATACAAACACCTATTTGAAAAGGGGGAAAACAATCAAAATATTTAGCTTAATAAGGGTTTAATTCAAATTACCATGAGTAATTTTACACACACACACACCAAAAAACAAAAACAAAAAAAAAATCAAAAAAAAAATAAATTATAGAATCCAAGAAAGATAAAAATCTTGAGTACTTACAGCCCAGTAGTGCCGATTGCTAATATTCCATCCTCCTGTATATCTCTCGAAATGATTGAGAGGATCTTTCCGATAAGTCCTTTTAGAGGCCAAGATGAGTGATGAGTTCAATGGGGGCTCACCATTGGGTCCTTCAGCAAGAACCCGTATTCTCTCCCGAAAAATCGCACCTTTATCGCTATAACTTTCACCTAAAATTTCCCAGAACAAAATCAACGAAAATAAAGGAAAAATACAATTTGTTTTTGGAAAAAAAAAAAAAAAAAAAAAAAAAAAAAAAGTTATGCATACCCGAAATGATCGGTGTGTGGAAATAAGAAAAACGGGATATCTGTTCTGGATTTGCTTCTTCTCCACGAGATAAGGGAAATAAGAGGAAAATGGTTAGAAGGGTAAATAGGATTGACCCTTTACACAACAACATTGTTTCTTCTGTTTTTCTTTTTTTTTCTCCTGAAAGTTGATCAACGGGATTTCTCTTCGCTCAAAAAGGAAATTTCTTCAACAACTGAATAAGAAAACTCTAGAAAACATAGCATGTGTATAATTGCGGTTTCGCGAACAGACATGAGAGATCATGCCCTCTGCCTCTGGCTATGGAATATAAATGTTGGTTAGGAGAAAGAGAAAAGGCGAGATGTGTATATATATATATGTATTATATATTATATATGCGTATATGCATATACATATATATACACACGCAGAGAAAGAGAGAAAGAGAGAAAGAGGGAGGATTTTGCGTGGGGTTGTAATAATGTGATTTTATAGTATACAGAAGAATGCAGGTCCGGTGGAAATACCGGAATTGACGGCGGCACGCGGCGGTGCGAAACGCCGAGAAGTTGATGCCCAAACTCTTTATTACTTATTAGGACAAATGCGCTCCTACGACTCATCATATTTCTAATGTAAAAACATTAAAAATAACCGTACAATTTAGGAGAGAATATACATTACTATTTTTGAAATCGGTGATTAAAAATATAATAAATTAATTAAAAATAAAAACATCACCATAAAATAATAAATGAGTAATCAAAATTGAAATAAATTCAAATAAATATGGTTCCTATTATCTATTTATTTATATGCAATTTTTTAGGGTGGCCTAAGCCACGCCCCTCACGTGTGCGGGCCGATTGACTTTGATGGGCTCCAAGCGCGGCGCGGAGATTCGAACCCATGACCTTTTGCACGGCTCTGATACCAAATTGGATCATGTGCTCCATCCAACTAAAAGCCTAAACTAACAGCCCGTTTGGTTCGCTGGAAAATATTTGAAGGAAATGGAATTTAAATCCCATGGAAAACAAATTACCAGGAAAATAGATTCCATTGTTTGGTTGGTGGAAAAGAAATTACTGGGAATATGAATTCCATTGTTTGGTTGGGTTTGGAATGGTAAGGAATTATGAATAAAAAGACTAATATGCCCTTAATAATAATAGTGATAACAAATTATATACATGTGTAATTACTAGACTTTGATGAGGGTAAAATAGTCCAATTGTGTTATACTTTCTCCCAAATCCTATGGAAAACAAAATACCAACCTTTTGCTAGGATTTTGTTTTCCTTCACCTTTAGGAAGTAGAATTCCAATGGAAAATATTTTCCATCCAACCAAACAACATAAAACATCATTTTCCTTCACTTTTGGGAAAACATTTTCCATGGAAAATATTTTCCATCCAACCAAACACCCCATAATAGTTGGACTACACATTTATGCTCACAAATTCTATTTGTTGTCCTGAATTTATAAATATCAGTTCATTTTTAGTCTTTTTTCAAAACATATGTCTTAGTATTATTGTAGTCATGGTCCTTTATCAACAAAACAGTTTAAAAGACGTTAAATATAGTCAAAGACCTTGTGGTTTAGTGGCATCCGGTGTCCTGACTAACACTTCCACATGAATGATGAGAGTGGGTTCGAGCCACAGTACAATACTACATTGTAACATAGTCAATATAGTACTCAAAAAAAAAAAGACCTTAAATACAAGGATATTTATGTCCTCAATTATGAACTTTTTCAAAAAAAAATAAATATAAAATATAACGGATCACATTCTAGTATTTAACTGCATTTCATCGGTTTTGTTTATGGATGACCAAAAATGGTTATAACACAATAATATTATGACCAAATATGAATATTTTGATAAAAATGACTAAAAGTGACATATATAAATCTAAAATCAAAGATAAAATTAACTCCACTTTTAATTATCATTATTATATCTAAAATATTTTTATTGCCACTTGTAACTCAATGCCTCAATGGTATGGACAGATGACTAAGCCAGTTGTACTAAGAGCATTTATATCAATGGTTATTTGGAAGTTTTTGGAACAGTGCAAGCTTACATGGAGGAAAGAGAAATGAAGAGAGAGAGAAAATAGTTTGGCCTGCAAGATGTGTTTTTTAGAATAGTAAATGTCAGTCTCGGAATCCAAATACTTGCGCCAGCTCGCGTCAAGCGCAACAAAGGCGCCTAGCGGGCGCGTCAGTCGCGTATGACGCGGTTGTCCACTCCTTTTTTTCATTTAAAATATGTTTTGTTTTTTTTTTCTTCTCCTCTCATTTTCTCTTTTCTAATCACACTTGTAAAAACATATCAAAAACCACCGAAAAATCCAGTAGTTATACCGTGAACCATGGTCCACAATGCATTGTGAACCATGCACCATGGCTGATACTACAGTTGTGTTGAACTGATATTGCAGTTGTGTTGAACTGATATTGTAGTTGTATTGAAAGGGAATTGCAGTGGCGCGGAACAGAGGTCGTTTCATCCGTCTGGAACTACAGTATCCGTTCAACACAACTGCAGTATCAGCTATGATCATGGTCCACAGTATAATTTGCGCAAAAAGTCTCCACTATTAAGGATGCTCTAAAAAGAGTAAGATTCGATTAAAGAGTTAATTCCATTTTTTGTTCTAAAAGTTTAAGGTAACAGTCCACTTTTAGTCTTTTTTTATTAGAAAGTCCTCATTTGATCCTAGTATTATTGTGGCATGCCCATTTTTAGTCTTCTATCAACAAAATCGTTGAAATGTCGTTAAATACAAAGACATTTCAATCTTTTTTATACAAAGTAGGTTGAACAACTATATTTTTTATGTTTATTTTATTTTAAAAAAATTCATAACTGAAGATCGAAATGCCCTTGTATTTAACGATATTTAAACTGTTTTGTTGATAAAGGACAAAAAATGATCATGCCACAATAATACTAGGACCTAATGTAGATCTTCTGATAGAAAAGAACTTAAAATGGATTGTCACCTATAAATCTAGGACAAAAAATGAAATTAACTCTTCGATTAAACGTTCAAAAGTTGGGCACCAACTGTGCATTTTTTTCCACAATTAAATATGTTAAAAATTAGTTTTCAAAAAAAAAATGTTAAAATTAAAAATTGACTGTTAAATTTGAAACAATCATCATAAAACGATCAAGACTGAAGATTAAAGTTTATGGCAATCTTATTTATTAAATAATTTATTTATAAATTTGAATTTGAAATTTAAGGCCATTTTTTTTTTAATACAACTGACCCTATTACATTGTAATATCTGTTCATCTATACTTTTCTCAACCTGTTGAAGCACAAAGAGTCAATTTCGAGATCTCCTCCACTGAGACTCGAACTCATGACCTCCCATCTGAGGGTTGCCACTACATGCCACTTGAGCACAAGGTGCTTGGCAAGGGCCATTACCGTTATTTTTCTAGAGAAGATTAAATCACGAGATGTGTCTTAAACTCTCAACTTTTAAACCTTCAAATGCTTATGCGTTAGTTGTAGTGAAATAATCCTACCAAAAAGATTATTTCTGGAAAAATAATACAAGCACAATCAAAGAAAACAGTCAAAAATGGACCATACATATATTTGTACCACAAAATAGCCACTTTTAATGCTATTTTTTTTTTCAACATTAGTACCTACACCCTACACCAATACCAAATTTATACCTAATTTTTTTATCATTTATTTATAAATTGAAGAGTAGTTGCAAACATAATTTTGGGACATATTATTGTTTCGTATGTCGAAAACAATTATTAACAAAAAGAAAATTTTCTTTTAAAATAAAATTGGTGGCTGATAATGGGAGATAGTCATACCCATAATCAAGGTCAATGATGGTTCATTGGTTAAAAGCTATACTCAATTTGACTTTCACTTATAGGCTATGTTTGGCAAAACTAACTGAAAATGTAACTGAAAGCTGAAAGTTGAAAGTTGAAAAGCTATAAGCTAATAGTTAAAATTTGAAGAGCTGTTAAGTTAGCTGTTATATTTAAAAGTGTTTGATAAAATTAGCTTTTTGATAATATGATAAATGTAAAAAGACTAATCTTCATAATATTTAAATAGTTTTTTTTAAAAAAATAATATTTAAATAGTTTTAAATTTAAATATGTTTGTTTACATATTAAAATATAAAATAATGAAATCAATATATTTTAATAAAATATAAAGTAAGAACATATATTTGAAAATATATAGAGTAAAACAAAGTATTTATAGTTCATAAAATTAGTTCATACAAAAATTAATGTTCAAACACACAAATGTCAAATTGAAATTATAACCAAACATATTGAAAAGAAAAGGCCAAAAGGATTTTAATTGGAAGGAGTAAAAGATGTCATTTATTTAAAATAATAAGGATAAAGATAGAAAAAAGTTAAGAAACTACATACTAGCTTATTTTTTAAAAGCCAGTTAAAATAATTTTTCAGAATAAGCTTATATTTTAAGCTACTAGCTTATTTTGCGAATATTACTAAACAGAGCTTATAACTTATTAGTAGCTTAAAATAAGTTATAAGCTCCTAAATAAGCTCTGCCAAACAGAGTCATAAACTTATTATTATTAGTGGGATATATTCAAGTTTCTAACAAACATAAAATAAAAATAAGATTCTAGATTTCTTTAGACTTCCAAGTTCAACAACCCATTGGATAAAAATAGGAAAAGTACTAACGTGAAAATGCTCTCTAGCTTATCGGAAAACCAAATGACGGTGGGCGCCTCGGCGGAGGAAGTAGATCTCCTCAAACGCAGCAAGAAGAAATCAAAAAGAGGATTAGCGGAAAGGGATGGCGATCCAATGGAGATGGAGGAGGAGGCTCCCGTCAACCCGGGGCCAAACACGAACACTCCTGCAAAGGAGCAGACAGAACAGGCCAACCAACCTGCGAAGGGCCCGACGATCTCGTTTCGCAGGTATTCGCGGTAGCATTCAAAAAGACACCACCACTTAGTGTGCTGACAGTTGGGACGGTGGTTAGTAAAACCACCACTTTAGTGTGCTGACAGTTGGGACAGTTAGTTTCTGGCTGCCAGCTGGAGGGATACCTTTGGGCAAATCCAAAAAGAAATGGATATGACGATGGTAATATTTTTGTAAATAGTGAAGATAAATTATTATTTTATTCACACAAAAAATTTTCTCCCTTTATTATAATATTCAATATTCGTACTATTTGACATTGCACAATTTTTCTAAAATTATACACTCAAATGTTTATACATGTATAGCGTAGAGGATTTTTATTATTTTGTACATATTGTTGTATGGCAATATCTTATACTCTGAGAAATTTTCTTTACTTTCCTTAAGTTTTGACAATTCTACTAAATATATCAGCAATGTTCCAATCAGGCTGGATTTTAGGGCGTGCAAGATGTGCAACAGCACAGAGTCCCAAAATTTTGGGGGCTTTAGTCCAGCCCTGGCCCATACTAGTTAGTATGTATTTGTGATTATATTGGCCCGAGATTAGATTTCTTTGCATTTTTCTCTTTGCAATTTTTCTTCAATTCGCAGTTTATTTATTCGAAATTAGTTAGTATATGTACTTTGATAGTGTTTCACTTATTTACTATACAGGGTCACGCAAATTATGAAAAAAAAAAAAAAAAAAAAAAACCGCCCTTGTTACAATGGTCATATAACAACGTAGAAATTAACTTATTAAATAAAGTTTTGCTACTTTCCTTAAATATTTTGCATCAAATTCGTTTCTCAAATGATATGATATGATTTATTATTATTATTATTATTATTATTATTATTATTATTATTATTATTATTATTATTGACATTGCAAGAATATAACATTCCAGGCATGATGTCGTTATATATTCAATATATTCTCACTTCACATGTGCACTTAAAAAAAATTATTCCTTGGGGATTTTTTCTTTCTTTCTGATTAATCAGTACTTTTTTTCATTTTTATATTCTATGTTTAATTCTCTTTTGTCGAAGGATTGTCTTTTTTTTTTTAGTAGTCGAGGGATTTTCTTTATTCTTTCCTTTTTCTTTTTCTTTTTTTCTTCCTAACTTTATTAGATGCCATAATCTCTTACTTTCTCACACGGGAAGATTATTAGAGAATATTAAAAAGAAAAATAATAGTTAATGACTATTAATTATGTTGATCAATAATTTTTGTTCTAGCATTTTACTACTAAATTTGCCTACAGAAAAATCAAATGGTAAATTAATGAAATCCCTAACTATTTAATTTATCTAAAAATTTTAGAAACTACTATATTTATCACTCCTACCATTGCCACTCGACCACCCACTCCCTATTGAAAATTAGGGGTGGTAATAGGCCGAGTCGAGCCGAGTTTTAGAAAATTAGGTCTGGGTCTGTTTAAAAAATCTAAAGCCTAGGCCTGGGTCTGAGCCTGTATATAAGCGCGGCTCAAGCCTGAGCCTACAATTGGTCTGGCATAGCCTGAATCCTTTTTAAAAGTCTGTTTAGTATTAAGAACATTAAAAAGCTTCAAAGTAAGTCATACACTCATACTTTAAGCCTATTTAAAGCTTACATGTTAAGACTTTTTAAAAACTTTAATAAGTATATCTAAATAGTTTAAGAAAATATACCTAATACAAAACTAATACATAATTGCATAAGTATATCACCATAATGCAAACATAATAGCATTAAAATATAAAATAAAATAAAACAACTTTAGCATATGCTTGTTAACTTGTTTAGAAATAAATTCAATTGTATTATTATTTGTTATCATATATAATATCATAAGGAATTAATAATCAACTCAGATAATTAAGTTGCGACATTTCATTAAATATTATGACAGTAAGAACAGTTAATAAAAAAAATTAAACAATAAGAACACTTATAGTTGGATTAGCAGCAATGCTTATAGTTGAATCATAATTTAGAATGCAATTTTAAAGGTGGAGGGTTGGGGTTTGATAATTATATATAGTTGGAATTATATTGTAAATAAATAAATAAATAAATAAATAAATAAATAAATAAATATATATATATATATATATATATATATATATATATATATATATATATATATATATATGTTAGGCATGTAGGCCTGAATGTCGAGGTTGGTATATATAGGCGGTCTGACCTGTTTAGTTTAATAGGCTTTCAAAATGGGCTCAAGCCTGGCCTTTGTACTAAACGAGGTAGGCCTAACTAGGATCTTAACTAGGCTTGGACATAGGCCCCTACAAGCGGCTTGGCCTATTCCACAATCCCCGCAAATTATGCCGTGGACCCAGGTCCACCTCTCAAGATGGACCTAAGTCTAATACGACGCCGTTTCACTATTTTTTTTTTTTTTAAAAAAATTACTAAACATATAGCCCTGAAATGTGTGAATGTGGAGGTTTCAAATTGTGAACATGAATATAGAATTTGTGAATGTAGAGTTATGAATGTGTGAATCTGTAGTAAAGTTAACAAAGTTCTAGCAACTTGTAGCCCTGTAATGTGTGAATGTGGAGTTCTCAAGTTGTGAACATGAAGTATAGGACCTATGAATATAGAGTTTTGAATGTGTGAATGCATAACAGTGGTAATATAGTGATTTCAAAAAAACAGTGGTAATATAGTTACTAAACATATAGGCATATAGCCTTGTAATGTGTGAATGTGGAGTTTTCTAATTGTGAATATGGAGTATAGGGCCTGTGAATGTAGAGTTTGTGTTCTGTTGCGATGAGGAGCCGTTAACGCCGTTAATTTTTTTTTAATTTAAAAAAAAAATTGTGAAATAGCGTCGTATTGGACCCAGGTCCACCTTGCAAGGTGGACCTGGGTTCACGGCATAACAACTGCACAATACCACCCCTATTGGCAATTTATATAATTATATCATACATCAAGGTCTACATAGCATTATGGATAATGAATTTAAACAACGAGGTACATAATTCATACTCGTAAGGTACACAATTTCATAACACAAAGCACAAAAAATACAACATAAGACACTGCACATAGCATATCATTATGGATTAAGTTGGATTGAAAAGACGATGTACAAAATTTATACTCGTAAGGTACATAATTTCATAGCACAAGACACAAAAAATCATAGCATAAGAAACACGCAGACACATGTTATATATTTACTTATTTTTCAAATATGATTTAGGTACATAATTTGTGTTCATAGGCATAAATTTTCACAACACAAGACACAAAAATCCATAAGATAAGACATACCCCCTTTGTCCCATTTTATCTGTCCTACCTACTATTCATTGGTCAAACCAACTATTTTTTCTTTGTTTATTTTCTTTAATATTTTTTACTTATTTTTAAATTTGATTTTTTGTGTTTAATAGTACTTTTAGTGTAGTTTCTAAATATATAAATTTTGTATATTAATACGAAGCCTAATATTATAAAAAAAATTAGATTAAAAATAACTTCAATCAAGCCTCGTTAACCGAAGAACCAGACATAAAATGAGACGGAGTGAGTAATTATTAATTTGTTCCAAGTAGCTTATAGAATACATACTCATAAGGTACAAAGTTTCATAATGCAAGACACACACAAAAAAAGAAAAAAAAAACACACACACACACACACACACACACACAAACACACACAAACACATGAACCCGGGCCCATAGTGTAATGTAAACCCTGGTCCATGGTATAGAGATTGCTCCCTATTACTCTCCCTATCTCCCCATTTTGTTGGCCAACTATTCCACATCACCTTATAATATCCTCTCTTACTTTCTATCAAATCCTCCCCCCTTGTTCTTCTCTTTTTGTGACCCTATACTCCTACACATCATCTATTTTTAAATTATTTTTATAATTAATAATTTTAACTTTATAATTATAATTATAATTTTTAATTTTAAATGACCATAAATTTAAATAAAAAATAAAATGATTTTTTAATTATAAAATGTAATTTCATAAACTAATCAAACTATAATTTTATAAATTAAAAGTCGAATTCAAATACAGACTTTTAAATACTAAATATACCAACGATTAATACAATTAAAGTTTTTTAAAATAAAGTAAATCTGAAATTTAAAAATAAATATAAAAATATAATAAAATTAAAAATTAGACACAAAATTAAAAGAATAAATAAAATGGAGCAGTTGTGTTTGGTTTTAATTTTTTTTTTTTTCTAAATAAAATTAAGGTTGGGGTACAAATGTATGTGCACCAGGTGTGTGACCTGCACACATGCACACAGTACAATTGGCACGTGCCTACCACGCGCCATGCGGCTGGAGCAACAATTTCCAGAGAGAAGTGTCTCTTTGGAGGTTGTAATCTCCTTCCTCAACTTTCCCCCTAGCCATTCTCCCATCTGTTTTACCCATTATAGAGATGTCCTTAAACACTCAAAGATTTAAAAACAAAATATATTTATATTCATAACTTACTAGTGAATTAGTTAATCCTCCATAACTTGGGAATATGATTCTTATATCAGAAGATTCTTTAATTTTCAACGGATTCTCAGTCAAGTCCATCACAAAAGGTCTTTATAGTAAGGTTTAACTTTTATATGTAAGGTTTATTACACAATTTTAAATAAAAATCACCGAAACATGTTTGTATATTTAAGTTGTAAATATTTAATTTCAATATTTAGTACTACCTCCGTCCCATTTTGTTTGTCTGATTCGGTTAACGAGGTTTGACTGAAGTTATTTTTAATTCAAATTTTCATAATATTAAGTTTAGTATTAGTATATAAACTTTATATATTTAGAAACTACATTAAAAGTACTATTAAACACAAAAAATTAAATTTAAAAATAATTAAAAATTATTAAAGAAAATAAGCAATGAAAAAAGAGTAGGTTTGACAAATGAATAGTAAACAGGACAGGTAAAATCGGACAGATGGAGTATTTGTTTAGTGTACCAAATCATAATCATTCATTTATTGCCTACCTCTGACAATATTGCATCATGTATATAATATATAATTATAAAAGCAGTGTCCCAGTTGCCCCATGGCCCATGCGTAGCAATTATATTCCTAAATTGAACTGATAGAAACCGAGTAAAAAAAGATAGAACCCGCAAACTATATATTTTTCATTTGAATTATTGTGTATACTTTATTTTTAAATTAAATATACAAAAGGTTAACTAATAATATCAGATTTGAAGAAACATAATGTTCCGCATGCAATATCCGTTAAATTTTAAATTGGAAACAAAAAGTTTGACACACCATACAATTAATAGATTACAAAATTTGTACGAAAACGAATAATCGGGTGAGTGAAATATGGTTATTGAAAACTTATAACTATTAAAGTATATTTTAATGTTTTTGAATTTAAATTTATCGTTTACTTCTCAATTTTTTATTTTCTTTTTGAATTTAAATTTATCGTCCAAACTATGAAACCCTTTATTTCTTACTTTCTTTACATCTCTCGGACCAAACTCTTTACAAAGTAATAAGAAATAACGAATAATCGGGTGAGTGAAACATGGTTTTGATAAAAAAAAAAAAAATTCTTTTATTTTATATTGATATGAGTTATGACACACTGATAAATTTAAATTCAAAAAGAAAATAAGAAATTAAGAAGTAAGCGATAACTTTTATTACGGAGTATTTTTCTTCTCTTTTAGATAAAATCAAAATATGTAATGAAAAATAGTTTTCTAAAGTTACACATGATTTTTCATTAATTTATAGCATGAATCTGGGCTTTGTAAGGTGGACAAACAATTTTGTACAGAATGGTGAGTTTTGACGCTAAAACGTGTAATTGTCGGCCAACTACTTTGAAATCATATATCCATTATGATGATATTCGTGTTTGAAAACCAAGCGCATCAATCAACGTAAGACTTACACATGTTTCCTCCCATTCTCATTCTTTTCCAAAAATGATCGCATCTCAACTTCTCAACCATTCGGGTCTTTATCACTACGACTTTTTTTTTTTTTTGAAAGACACTCCGACTTTAAGCCCGTAAACTCTCAAATATATATTAGGTTACGTTTGGATTGAGATTTCTTTTTTAAAAAAAAAAATCCTTTCATAAGATTTAATACCCATTATAATGTTTATTCACATACTTTTTCTCTCTTATTACAGGATTCAAACCTTTAGTAATTAAAGATTGATATTTGATGCATTATATCGATGTATAAATTCTATACACCGATGGTGAAGGAGAAAATAGATGTTACATCATTAAAAAAATGTCAATATTGATTAGATCATTTTTTATAAAATATTTAATACTTTCTAAATTAGTAAGTATTTTATTAGGAAACTCTTTATTTCTAATTAAAGAAATCTTTTTTTTTGTTGCCTCCACTGAGGCTTAAACCCACTCCCATCATCCATATGGAAGTATAAACTAGGACACCGGGTGTCACTAGACCATAAGGTCTTTGGCAATTAAAGAAATCTATCTAATTTCCTAAACATATTTATTACTTAGAGTTAATTCTATTTTTAGTCGTAGATTTATAGGTGGTAATTGACTTTTAGTCATTCCTTTTCAGAACATCTCTTTTTAGTTTAGTATTATTATGACATGATTATTTTTGGTTCCCTGTCAACAAAATCGTTGAAATGTTGTTAAATACAATGACATTTCGATCTTTTTTGACTTTTAATACAAAACAGGTTGACATGTTATATTTTTATTTTTGATTTTTAAAAGAATGCATGGTTGAATAACTAAATACCCTTGCATTTTACGGAACTTAAACAGTTTTGTTGATAAAGGCCAAAAACTTATCATGCCACAATAATACTTGGACCAAATGAGAAATTGAGAATGTTCTGAAAAAAAAAAGACTAAAAGTGTATCGTCACCTATAAATATAGGACAAAAAATAAAATTAACTCGTATTTTTATTATCTATCTAATTTTCTAAACATATTTATTACTTATATAATAATTTAAATGGTTCATATAACAAAAATTATCTACTAGGAGCATTATTTCTTGTACAATGAATGAAACATGCATGAATTAATTAATTAGAATTTTCAAACAAGAAGCATGATTTTCGATTAGTAATAAACTAGTAATGATTTTTTTAATTTAATCCTTTAAAAGAATTGCACTCTACATTCTCATTCTTTTTTTCAGCTTCATAAATTATTATTACCCATCTGTCTCTAAAAATCTGGTAAAAAATTTATAATGCATTTATTACTGACAAAAAAATTTGCATGACTTACTCAACATATTAATAAATGTACACACTGTTAAATCCGCGCGACTAATCGAGAAAAACAATATTCTTGAGATAGAGTGAATAATTATAGAGAAATTATATTTTAAAAATAAAAAAATGATACTTTGTTCAACTGCTTTTACAATTTATAAAAAATGATAATTTATCATTTTCTTATAACTTTTTAATTTGCTTTTTTTTTTAAATAAAAATAAAAATTTGGTAGGATCTTTTATGTGGATTTTAAATATACAACTTTTTATATATTAATTAATTGTAAATCAAATATTACAAAATAATGAAATTATGTGTAACTTGACTATAGTATTATTAACCAAATGCGATAAATAAAAATATGAGGAAAGTAATATTTTTACGTATAATATTTTATAATATTTATTAATTATTAATTGCTAAGTACCTTGTGATCTGATGATATGAAAAGTTTCAGAATTGAATCCCAATTCCCAACACTAACTAGGGTCGGAATAATATGTTAAAATGTTTCCTGAAAGAATCAGCAAGGTGTGGGACCAAGAACATATATGTCAAAACCAAAAATAAGGTAAAAACAAAAAAAACATAAAAAGAAAAATTATTGGCTTATTGCAATAGTCGACGCTAATGATTTGTACGTGGAAGGCCTTGATTAATTTGCGTCGTTATCAACGGAGTACATCTTAGTGTCACGTGGCATATCTTGGTTCCTTCATGTTTTTGTTTTTATTTATTTATTTAATAAACCAAATATGTTTTTTTTGAAAATAAACCAAATATTTTTTAATCTTTTTAATTTTGAGGCTCTGAATTGAAGACCGAAAGAAAAGTTAAATCATGAGATGTATTTTATAACTAGTTTTTCTTATGCGTTGATGCGCCAAAAAATAGGTGCCCAATATTAGTATTTTATATTAAAATTTTAAATTTATTTAAATTTTAATATAGTAAATAATAATAATAATAATAATAATAATAATGTAAAATATTTTTATAAATCGGATATTTATATTTTAAAAAATAACTAACATATAACTCTAATATTTAATGTGCAGTGTATATATTATTATTATTATTATTGAAGAAGATAAGAAAATATAAGATGACTGCATGTGCATAGTAACAATAGTGAAAAAGATAACGGAAGTTATAACGGTAGGGGTATATTTGTCCAAAATATTATGTAGTACAACTTTTATAGCATAATATACAAAAAAACTTAACGGAAAAATGGACATAAATGAGGGGTATAACCTTCATTCACATTTATTATGTTTTTAGATTATTATACATGTTATTAAATATTTGTATATTAGTGTCTACAATAAGATCAAACAACTAAAAAAAATAAAGGAAGTGTTTGATAAATAACTGTTAGCTGATTGAGTTAGTGAGTTTGACTAGCTAGTTGATAACATTAGCTGATTGTAGAAAAGTGTTTGATAAATCAGCTGTTAGCTGATTGCTGATAGCTGATTACATTTAAAATGACTTTCTCAAAAAGCTTATTGAAAAAATTACTTTGAGTAACTTTTTGAATTTTAGCATTTTAGAGCAATAAACTGTTACAAAAAATTAATTAATCAAACACTTATATTGGTTATTTAACCAAGTCAAACAGCTAATATTTGTCAAATAAGTTAAATCTATATATATATTAAAACAGAAGTGCGAGCTTTCCCACTCATTTTAGTCCAAAAATTTTGAAATTGATCAATATAATATTATATTATAGTATTCCTTATCAGAAATTATAACCTTCGTTATCATTCCTTATTTATGGCTAAAATTGACAAAATATTAAAAATATTATTCCATTCCTTATTATACACAGAAATTCCTTATTCAAAATATTTCATTAATTTCGTTATGGATTAATTGTAAATTGTAATTAAATTCCTTATTTTTTTCTGATAAAGTAAATTTGTCAATTCTATTCCTGTATGGATTCCTTATTTATGTACATATATTAAATAAATAGTCACACAAAAAATAATCTATACTCTATACTATATATAAAAACATTATCCTCTTCCAAAACTTCCCGCCCAAACGTAGGGGCATTTTAGTAATATAGTAATTATTATTCTAATTATAATTAATTAATATTATTCTATCATAATATTAGTAATTATGGTAATCATAATATATTATATATAGTATAGATTGGTAATTAGTTATTAGTAATTATGATAATTCCTTATTAGTAATTATGGTAATTATTATGATAGTATATTTGTATTTTATAGATTAATACATATATGTGCATTAATGTAATACCACTGAAAAATGTTTATGGTAATTAATTATTATGATAGTATATTTATATTTGATAGATTAATACATAAACGTGCATTAATGTAATACCACTTAAAATTGTTTATGGTAATTAATTATTATGATAATATATTCGTATTTCATATAGATTAATACATATACATGCATTAATGTAATACCACTGACAAATGTTTATGGTATAGATTTATTTATTTATTTATTATGGTAGAATAATAATCTATATCTATATCTATATAATAATATATAAAAATATATTAGTTATAATTGTATGGAATTCTATTAATTATAATTGAATTCCATATATATTATATTCCAATACCTATTTGTTTACAATTCTATTTATTTATTAACAAATTAGCAATTATTACCAAAAGATATGTTATTATTATGTTAATGGTGAAAACATATGAATGGTAATCAAATGAATTACCAATTATTACCAATTAACAATAATAGCTCTGCATCTCTCTCTTTATGGCTATAAATACAAGAAGAAACTCAGTCCAACACCACCACCAATTTTAATCTCTCTGAGTTCTGTTGTTTTTCGTTTGTGAAAACATCAATGTACATAGGAAGAACCACCCTTCTCCATAAAAGTGTTACATATTGACTGCATTTTTTTTACTGTTCTTATCTTATCTTTTTTTTTCTTGATTTTTTTGGTTACATTCATTGCAAGTTCTTATATTTTGCAATCACAAGCGCTGGGGTTAATTGTTGGTAGCTTCAATTGTCGAAAGGTAAGCTAATTTGTCAAATAACTACAACTTTTATTCTAAGTATTAACTATTATTTTTTAATTGATTTTTTAACTATTCTTTTATATTTGAAATCTTATATTTCCAGCTCTGATCTCTTGATTCTTTAATTATAAATGCAGATATTTGGAGCCTAATAAGCAATGTAATGCAAAGAATAATGGATCTATTAAGAGATGGATGTGAAAGTTGAGAAGCAATTAATAAAATATTTTCCTGTTGAAATCATAGACATTTTATGTTTTTGGGCATTAAAGATTTCAAATTTTAAATTTGTGTGATTTATTTAAATCTTAACATTTTATGATTTTACATTACTTTGAATATGCAGTTATTTTATTCGTTTATTCATACCATGTTCAGAGGTGAAATTATAATTCAAAAAAAAGAATATTAAAAAATAATTAACTGAAAATTAAACGGCACGGAATTTAGGCCATTTGAATAAGTAAATTAATATTAATATTTGATTGGAAATTTTACGAAAAAGGAAATGAATTTATTTCGACAATTAAATTATTATAATTATATTAATCATATTAATATTTATGAAAGAAAAAAGAAAATAAATATATTAATATTTCATTGGAAATATAATTGGCAATTATATTTTTATAATTATATTACTTATTAATTATATGGAAATGAATATTAAAATCTTTTTATGAATGAAAAAGGAAATAAATATTACACACGGGAATATGTTATTAATATTATGTTACTAATGTTACTAATTGGCACATGAATCAGGCCAAATGTTCACTACAAATATAACATAGCTTCCCCTATGCAAAAATTAGTAACCACCAAATGAATATTTATTCATTTTATGAAGGAAAAAGGAAATGAATATATTCATAATTCACTAGAAATATAATCGACAATTATATTATAATTATAATTATATTAATTATTTAGAAGGAAAAACAAAATGAATTTATTAATATTTTCACTGAAAATATATTCAACAATTATATTTTTATAATTATATTACTTTTTAATCATATGGAAATTAACATTAAATTTATGAACGAAAAGAAATAAATATTATACGGGAATCTGTTATTAATATTTTCTTACTAATTGGCAAGGAATCAGGCAAATTAATTGCAATTATCCGAAAAAAAAATGAAAACAATACTAATTTTTGATGAAGGAAAAATGAAATAAATATACTCAAAATAAAATGGAATATATGAAAATGAAATGAATATATTAATATTTCACTGGAAATATATTAATACTAGTGTTTTACCCGTGCGGTGCACGGAAAAATTTTGTTATTATGAATTTAAATAAAAAAAATTAAAAATATAAATATATTAAAATGTACAATATAATAATATAGTTGATTTTTTATATATTTGGTCAAGTATCTATATCATAGCATACAAAATTAAAATTTTGTATGATTAATATAATCTTTAATCATGTACATATTTATATAAATTTATATAGAAAAAATTACATAATTAAATTGAATTATTCCTAATCTTATTTCATATATATTATTAATTCTAACAATATAAATAATAACTAAGAAAACTATACATAGAAAATAAAAAATGTAAATTTTAAATTTTGTATATGTGATTTTAAACTCTAATTAGACGCATTTTTTTTTTCTTATATGATTGTGTAATACGGTGTATATACAAATAATATTTAATATTATGTATATATGTAAATTCTATAATATAATTTCTGTAATTATAATTTATATTGCTATATTATAATTAAAATAATTAAATTAAAAAATTAAAAAAATAGCATTTTAATTTTGTATGATTAATATAATGCATAAGTATATGTATGTATGCATTTTTAAAAATATAAATACTTATGAATACACATTTTGTTAATTTTATAATTTTATTCTTAATTATATTTTATATTTTATTAATTATAATTAAGAATATTACAGTTATAAATTAAAAGAATTTAATTTTTAATTTATATGGAGTAATGTAGTCCCTAACTATATTACATATTTAGACAAATTTTTAAATATTTTTAAATTTTTAATTAAGAGTATGAGTTTAGACATATTTAAAAATAATTTTTTTAATAAGTAACCATTGTAGTAATTTATAATTAGCGTGCATAATTATATCAGTAATCACAATTCTATAAAAAAATATGTATATATTTTCATATTGTACAAAATACTATAAATATAATATATGGAATTATCATATAATATTATGTTGACTGATTTCAAAATTTTTGGACTAAAATGAGCGGGAAAGCTAGCACTTCTGTTTTAATATATATATAGATATAGATGTTTTGGTTGAATTTATTTTGATACTCCGTAATAATTAAAGTTAAATTATTTCTCATTTTTCTATATTTATTTTTGTAATAATATAATTACTTAAGTTATATAAATATCGATCTTTTATAGATAATTGTAAACAAACAAGTCATATATTATTCAATTAATTGAGTAATAGTTTTGCACTAATCTTATAATCAAATAAATGTACATGTTCAATATTAGATTTTTTAAAATAATTTTATCTTTAATTTTATTATCTAAATAAATAATAAAAAAATTTATCCGTGAATCGCACGGGTAATTGGACAATTATTTGCTCTAATTCAAGCAAAGAAAACAATATAAAACATAATCAATCTAATCAATTTCATCAATTGCGCTATATACTATTCAATGCTATAATTTATATAATTGTATATCGATCCAAATATTCTTAAAATATTATAACAAATTCATTCCGTGCAACGCACGGGCGAAAATACTAGTTGTCTAATAAGCTAACTATGTTACTAAATAGGGCAAATATCTTTCAAATTTTTATTTTTTTGATTAATTGAACAGTCGAGTGATACTTTAGAACAAATATTTTTGAATCTTTAATCTGGATTACCAAATAGCAATTTGTCATATATACCTTTGAATCATGAGTCTTTTTTACTTTAAAAGAAATAAGTCAAATATTGTACGCAAACTCCCATGTAATAATGTAATGTAGAGCAAGTTGGAGCAGGTTTATAGTTGTTAACCATGCTCTACTTTCATAGGCATTTGAATTTTCACTAAAAACTCTTTATTATAAATGCAACTTTATATCTCAACTAATCAGCTAACATTTGAACGTGACGTTAAATAAAGTCATCTGAAAAATTTTACAATGTTATGAGTTACAATGTCATTTAATTTATAAAGTTGTACTTTATGTTTTGTTAAAGATACATAGAAAAAGTAAAGGGTCCGTTTACTAACTGTAAATTTTCTCCAATTTTCTAGAAAACTGAAACACTATTAAAAACTATTTTCTAAATTGAAAACGGAATCATCTATCATCTATTAGACTATAGGTCACTATAACCACATTCTCACCATTATTTACTTACATATTTATTCATTACTATGATTACATTGATTATCATCTTCTTTTAATTATCATCATCTTTTATCTTTTCTACTTGCATTACTTATTTAAACATAACTTATTTACTTATGCTTATAATTATACATCATTCACATTATCAAAATTAAAAATTGAAATCTATACCACGTTTTATATTTTGATTGAACTCAATTGATTACTGGTTCAGATATTTTTAATTATGTTATATCGGATACAAGTTTGGTTCAGATATCAGATATCAAAATTTCACATATATTATTATATTAGAATTCAAAATAAAAATTATATATTATATACATGTCATTCAAATAAATATATCCAAAAATATTTTAAATATTAGTTCAAAAAATATTAATATTATCTAAACTAAATTTTATGTGAACATAATATGTTATTAGTTATGTTATATATAAAAATAAATTTCGTTTGGATATCAAATGTAAAAATTTTACATATATTGGACTTAAAAGTGAAAATTATATTTATTCTATTTAAACCAAATATATTTAAAAAAATATTTTAAATATAAAGTCTAAAAAGCACTCAAAATTAAATTTATGTTAATTTTATAACGTTAGTCTAAAAAAATAAATTTGAAAAAATAAGTGTTAGTAAACAAATTTTTTAAACATAAAATAGAGAATGAAAACTGAAAAAATTAGAAAACAAAAAACAATGTTTTATTAGTAAGCAGACCAAAACTTTGCAGGAATTGATGAGTAGTCTTCACAATGGACAAAGTACACTAATGGTAATGTAAACTTTTTCAACTAATTTAAGGGAAATCTCAATGATGGATTTTGGGCGTTGTAGAAGAAAGAAAAACTAATGTGACAAAGGAGAGAGAATGTTTGAGTTCTTGCAAAAGAGTATTTAAAAAAAAAAAGAAAAAAAAAGCACATAAATGTGTGATTTGCATGCATAACAATTGCTCAATTAGTACGTGCAAAGCACTCGCACACTAAGAAATTGAAATGGCTATGGCCCCTTTTAACTTTTAATATTATTTTTATTAAAAGAGTATGAAAGAGTATGGACCAAAAACTGTATATGCAACTTATAATATCAATTGGGTAGTCTGCGATATCTCAAAGTGGCCCAATGTTCTTTTTTAAGTTACCTGAAAAGCCCGTGAGAAAACAAATTATCAAAAATTATTAAATGATATCCCCCTCCATACAGTAAATTTTACTGTGGACCACGCATCAAAACGACGTAGTTTTGATTAATGAAAACAGACGAATGAAACGGTCTCTATACCGCGCCATTCACTTTCAGTTCATATACACTGCAGTTACATTTCAACACAACTACATTTACATTTCAACACAATTACAGTTACATTTCGATATAACTACAATTTCATTCAATAATATAAAAACACAAATGTGAAACTGTTATTCAGTATCATTTCATATACACTGCAGTTACATTTGAACACAACTACAGTTACATTTCGATATAACTACAGTTTCATTTGATAATATAAAAACACAGATGCAAAACTGTTATTCAGTATCAGTTCATATACACTGTAGTTACATTTCAACACACTACAATTACATTTCGATATAACTACACTTTCATTCGATAATATAAAAACAAATGTAAGGCAGTATCTTTTGAGATAAACTGTAGTATCAGTTACGAAGCTCCGTTACGACTTACGACCGCCGTTTCTCCCACTTACTGAAACGACGTCGTTTTGTGACCATGGTCCACGGTATAACGACTGCCTCCACACACACAATTGTTATACAGTGGACAATAGTCCACATAGCTACACCACAAATATGCATATTGTCAAATGAAGTTGTGTTAGATTAAAATGACGTTTTAGTGTTACTATAATGGATCTATTGTGTATATAAAACTAAATTGAATAATAGAGCTCACACACACATATATATAGTTCAAATGCGGCGCTACTCTTCCATGTGGTCTGTGCACTCATCTGGACTATTGGATGCCATCAGATCAACGGTTGAAAATCAATGAAGATGTGACAAATGCGGTGACATTTAGGTAATTTCCTATACCATGTATATTTTGGTAGTGTAGTAAGTGATGGGTTATGGACTTGTGGTGAACTTATGAGTGCTTTGTGGTGCACTTTTGAGTGAAATATGGTGTATCACAAGTATTGGTCCGTGGTACACTAAAAAAATGCGGTGATATTTTGATAATTTCTTGTATAATGTATATTTCAGTGGTGCACTAAGTTTTGAGGTATGGTGCACTAATGAATGCTTTGTGGTGTACTACTTTTGAAAGAATTGTGGTGTATCACAAAGTGCTGGTCTATGGTGCACTAATGCAAAAAAGTACAGTGGTTTTTTGATAATTTCCTATACCATGTATATTTCGGTGGTGTACTAAGTGTCGGGGTGTGGCACACATATGAGTGATCTATGGTGCACCTATTATTGTCTTGTGGTGCACTTAGGAGTGGATGCACCACTAAGCATATGTAAATGCAGAAAGCTGCACAACTGCACGAAAGCCTTCACCAAAGAGATGAGAAGAGCTCAAACCTTCTCAAGATTTGAAGGTCGGGTTGACTGCACGAACTGTCAACCGTTGCTCAACCGAATCAACAGGTCGGGGAAGCGACTCAACTAGAAGTCGAGGAGACAACCCGCTATTCACCGAATGGTCGGTGATCTCATTGCCTGAGTGCTAGAAGTAGTAGAGCTGTCAGAAGTTGTATCAAAACTTGCTCGAGACTTTGAAGAACCGAGCAGAGAGGCTGCTAGTATTGATGAGATATCGAGTAGTTCTCCAACTACTCAAGAGGTAGTGGAACTAAGTGGTGAACTATCTCGAGGAGTAGAAGTACCTGTCTGCTCGCCTCTAATGCCAACAACTCGAGAGGATGTAGAATCAAGTGGTGAGACTGAGCAAACTACCACTTGTGAGGCTAAACGATTTGCAACTGCTCCGACTGCATTTTATGAAGTAGTGATAAGGAGTGATTGCACACTTAGATCAGATTCTAGCTTAACAAGTTCTAGTGGAAATCGGGAAGCACCAATTGGTGTGAGCTTAGCGAATTTCATTTCTGTAGGTGTTGCTCAGGACATGACGCCTCGTCTCTCACCTAGGCCATTGGAAGAGATGTCAACAATGGTGAAATTTTTGAAGTCAATAGCCAAAGAGAAGAAGGCAATATTCAAAAAGGTGAGGAAGGCTCTCAAGAAGACTTGAAATGAGAAAACTTAGACTAAGGCAATAGTGGTCAATGAAGCTACTGCTACAAGGAAATTTATCTGTTCCCAAAGTCTACCAACCGAATTGTCCAAAACTGATGATGAGGAGTTCAAAGATTCGGCCTTGGAGTCCATCACCTACACAAACATGATGATGGAGAAAATGGCTAAGATGCTTGAAGATGTCCTTGGTGTTCTACGTCAAGTATTAGAAGAATAAGGACAAATTTAAATAAACCAACGAGCCATAAAGGATGACACCAAGGACCTAAAAGGTGACATGCAAATTATCCACAAGATCCTCGATGATCTCCACAACAAGTTTGAGGTCTCTACTCCCGGCGTTGTTAGTGATGTTATCAAGAAGGTAGTGGAAAAAAGTTATGAGGATAAAACCTACCAATATGGACTAAAGAATGGGACATGTAGAGAAAGATTGACTATATCTCCACTCGTAATCATGAAATTGAGTGTCAATGCAAAATTGATGAAGAGAATGAACGCGAGAAGAAAATGAGAAAGATAGATGCTGTTGAAGCTGAGAAGAGGATGAAGGAACGTCTTTACTCTTTTCGAAGGGTTACATGGAGTACATCATATGCAACTCTCACAAGCACAATGCTCGAAATCTTGAGAAATAATTCCATATCTTTTGCAGATGGAATGAACATTTGATAACAGATTAGATGGTGGCGTTGTGGAATGATTCAAGGAGATAGTATTTTGGAAGTCTTCAACAACTACTACAGCTTAAAGATATCATATATGTATGATCATCTTGTGGTTGAAAGCAACATTGTATCCACTCGCAGGAAAACAAACACCATTATGGACATTGTGAAGGCAAAAGCAAGGAAGAATCAACAATAGCAAGTATTAACCCAATGGGATTGCTCAAGTGGCAAGTCAGCTCTCTTTGTAGGGAAGAATTTCGGGAGAACTTGGGTTCGATTCCTATAAGCGATGATTTTCCCTATACAAATCAGGATAAAGTGAGAGCAGCTGCTTCGCCCTCTCCTTGTCCTCCCCTTTTCACGGCAGACCACCGTCATGGCAAGGAAGCACGGCAACAAGGAGAGCAACTCAGCAAGGCAGGGCAGCAACTCCTCACGGCCACTGTCGTTCGGCGAAGGCAACAATCTTCACGGCCGCGGAAATTTTTGTTATATTTTATCTTAATTTATTGAAAAATTTAGAAAAAAATTAAGATAGTCATTTCGAATTCGAATATTCGAATCGAATCGAATATATTCAAATAAATTGGTCGAATCGAATACGAATCGGAATTTAGGATTCGAACACTAAACGAATTCGAATTCGAATACTCATCAAAATAATCGAATTCGAATCGAATACTGAAGTATTTGACTCGATTCGATTCGATTCGATTACACCCCTACCTGGGCTAGCTCTCACAAAAAAAAAAACAATAGCAAGGATTCAAGCTTTGTAATGTTTTTCAGTGTGCGTTGCATAGTGTTTTAAATTTCCAATACTTAAAGGCTGAAATGTAATGAAAAATCAATTCAAGTATAAAAAACAACCTTATAATGTGGGTATAGGTTTTGACATCATAAAAAAGGGGGAAATTGTTAGGAACATTTGTAATTTAGGTTTTGATGATGCCAAAAGTAAGGAATTTAGTCCCCTACGTGTTTTATCTTTTAGACTTAGGTTATTTCTGCTCAAACTTCGAATAGTAACTCGAGAAGTCACATTTCGAACGATAACTCAAAATGTTGTGTTTTGGTTAGTCTCAACAAAAGATTCGAATAGTAACTCGAATGGTTACCTTTCGAATAGATCGAGATGAAGACCTCGAAGAGTTGAAGACTTGAAGAGATCAAGAAGAAGATTCGAAGAGTAAAATACTACAAGACCGAAATGTTACAAAGCTGAATGATGGAATGGCCTACCTTTCGAAGTAAAAAGGTGGAACAAATGGTAAAGTCAACCATTTGTATACGAGAGGTTGTAAAGTTTTAAGGTTCGAAACACTAACTCGAATAGTGACATTTAACCATTCAAAAAGAACTGCTCAAGATATTATATGAGCCAGTAGTTCGAAATCTTAAAAACATGGGTGAATGAGTCCAAGGCAAAAAAAGTCCTAGGAACACATCCCAAGGAAGGGTTTTCCTTAAAAGCCTAGACATTTTGTGCAGATAAAAAAATATGTTCAGCGCAAAAGAAGTCACAACCTTTTACCATTCCCACAAAGGTTGTTTGATGTCGTGACACAAATCCCATGTTACAAAAAACTCTTGATGTTTTGTGCAACAAGAAGAAATTAGAAAAGAAGGTCGTGGTTGATTTGAGTGAGGGAGTTATGACTTGTGCCGTTCTTCAAAAATCTCTGTCTCCAAAACTAAATCACCTGGGTAGTTTCTCCACACCTTTTGTGGTAGAAGTATTTGTAGTTGACAAGTGATGCAATATAAATGTGAGTGGTGAATTGTAAAGGTGAAATGTGTTGTCCACTATGTATTGGATATTATGGCACGTCAATGCAATAACTAGTACTAGGCACACGGAGGGGAAACAACCTAAAAGCTAAGTAAGAAAATAAACAATGGGAATTAGGCAATGATCTAAAAGAGAAACAACCAAACAACAAAGTAATAACACAAGATGAAAACAATGAAAGAGATAAGGACCCAAACAAGGGATTGTGATCTTCTAGATGCCAATAGCCTATAGGATTGAGGGGAAAAGAAATGCCAAGCTAAGGAATTAATGGGAATCTACTCAAGAATCCTAATCTACAAGTCACTCTCGTGATCAAATAAACAAGGATTATGATTTCGACTTGCCCCTCTTTCATGATGCATCAACTCATAATCCTTCAAGACACAAGCATTTCAAGGTAATCTATTTCCCTATTCTCATAGTGGAAATAGAGTTTGTGTAAGGAGTAGCTTGGAAATTCAATCCAATTCTCAATGTGATTGAATTTCCTCCAAAACGTGCTAAAATTGTTTGTGCACTATACCTTAATAAGATATAGCAACTAATCATCCACAACATCAAGAACCCTAACGTGGATATCTACCCCTTTATGTAATAATCAAAGATAGGAAGATCAAGCTACCCTAACCAAGTCCTAAAGCGGACTACTCACATATATTTAACATAGATAAAGCAAAAGCACAAATGGAAGGAATAAACATAAAGCTAAAAGAGATGTGATTAAAGGTAAACTTATCTATTGAAAGTAGAAAGAGAAATCCAAGATTAATGCTCCAATCTTGATTACAACCCTTGAATAATGATAAAAGTATGGAATCTAGTCAATATACTATCAATCTAAGCAAAAGTGATTTAAAAAAACAAAAATTGTCTCTATTCTCTAGGTTTCAAACCCTTGGTCTGGTTGTTATGTAAAAGCCCAAAAATCAGTTAAAAATTGTAAAAGGGTACAATCACACGGGCTGCGACACAGGTGTGCACACACCCGTATCTAAACATGACCCATCTCACGGGCGTGTTGTAGACCGTATCTAGAAACAAATAGATACACGAGCGTGCCAACACCCGTGTGCTTACCGGAATTCCAACAATCTTTGTGCTTTGGTTTGTCCAAAATAAACACTACTAGGTGCCAATGACACTCTCATACACATTGAACTCTCAATTAGTTTGAAGCCCCATTCTGATGAAATTTTAATCTAATTGAATCAATTAATCAAACACGTGGTGTTCACATTTCCTTCCAACTCACTTTTCTCGTAGCAAAGTTAGACCAGTGAGATGTGGCTATGGTGTTGCTCTATTTTCATTGTGAAAACACCTTATCCATGTATCTCTTACATAACTGTAGTCACAATCATACAAGAGTCAACACAAACCATCAAGCTCACAACTAGAACAATAATCAAGTCATTACACTAGTTCATAACTCAATTCAATATAATCATATAACATCAATCACAATGGATGACTTAATCCAATTCCTAATTGGATCTAGCTAAACATGAATTGAAATTAAAGGCATTTGCAAGAAAAATTAAAAGCAATACAATGCAAGAAAAGTAACAAGAAATACTTAGCTTTGATTAAAAACTACGACTACAAAAAAGATGGCCCACAGGCCCTATTAAATAAATAAATAAATAAATAAATAAATAAATAAATATATATATATATATATATATATATATATATATATATATATATATATATATATATATATATATATATATATAGGCGTCATCATGTGCGACTTGGTTATTAGGTCTGGCCGTGCGGCCTATTTTCAGCTATTAAGATCATATCAAGTCATTAAATCAACGTTATCATCAAAATAACCTTCCAATTCACTTTCTGAATCTATATTGTTATTATCATTGATGTGTTCATTAGTTCTTTCGAACAATGAACTTCCATCAACTTCTTCCATTTCATATGGTTCATGCAAGAAGTTTTCTTGGTCTTCCTCATACTCAGCGTGTCTAATAACTTCTGTCAGTATCACTTCTTGTTGGAAGGCTGTATTACATTTGTATTGGTGTCATCAAATGTGCCCCTTGATCTTACATTTATTATAGCTGACCAATTTGACTTGTCTTTAGCACCTCGAGGATATGGCAAATAATAAACTTGAGAAACATTTTGAGCGATAATGAAGGGTCATACTTTTGGTATCTTTGATTTTGTTGCACCTCAGCAATACCATATTTAGGGAGCACTCGAGTACCAATATTAGGTTTAGGATCAAACCACTCACGTTTGAAAAGAACCACCTTTTTAATTGGTAGATTTGGGTACTCAATTTCAACAATCTTCTCATTCAAAATTCCATAGAAATTAACTTTACCTTCAGCAAGTCCTGTCCCTTTAACACACACTCCACTATTTGTAGTAGATTTGCCATTACAATATAATTAGGGTTGAAACTTATACCCATTCACAATGTATCCAGAGTATGTTTTGGCTGCCAACAGTGGACTACATGCTAAACCAATGAGAAATTTTTTTTGTAACCCATCTCTATAATGATTTACCTAAATTGTTTTATACAATTAATGAGCTTAGTTAAAATTACAGCAGTAAAATAATGTTGTAAAAAAAATACATATATAATTATAATACTTACATAAGTTTGAAACATCTTTGCAAAATGAACCTCTTTGTCCACTTGCGCATTTGTAATTCCAAGATTTAATGCACACAATCCATCTTCAAACATCCTAAAAAGACATAATGCTTAATGTAATTTATAACTTGTGTTACATTTTTCTTTAAAAAATTGTTCATGAAGGTTTAATCACTAGTACCTTAGAATTGGTTGAACTTTTTCGCAATTGAGCAAAATATGTTGATGTGCTGCATAAGCCTTTTTTTTTTTTTTTTTTTTTTTTTTTTCCATCCATATATCTATTGCTTGAAGCACCCATAAGGCGACCTAGAAGGTTGAACACAAATAGCGTATATGGTGTTGCATTATTAACTCTACTATCATCTAAGTTCCGACCAATCCTTGTATGTCTACTTTGTACATGAGCTTCAAAATAATATGAAGCAAAAGTAGTAGTCTCTTCAATGATAAATGCTTCACATATAGAACATTCTACCCAGCTCTTATTCTTTATCTTTCTTTTTATGAAGTTAAGAAATCTTTCAAATAGATACATCCAATGGTATTGCACCGGTCCTACTAACCTTGCTTCATAGGGTAGGTGAACGGGTAAATGCTCCATCTGTTAAAAAAATGTTGGAGGAAAAATTCTTTCTAATTTACAAATCAAATGTGGAATGCTCTCTTCTAATTCTTGAACCTTATTCACAAACAGTGTGGCAAAACAAAGATGGCAGAAGAAAATGCTTAGTTCTGCTATAACTTTCCAACATGTATGGGGTAACAAAGAAAACACAATTGGCATCAAGCATTTCATGAAGATGTGACAGTCATGGCTTTTCAAACCACACAATTTGTTTTCATTAAGATCTACACAGTATGCTACATTTGATGCAAAACCATCTGGCAACTTCAAATTTTGCACCCACTCACACACAATTCTTTATTCATCCTGTTGCAAAGTGTAATTAGCTTTCGGTTTAAGAACTTTTCCATTATGCATACAACCTTTGCAACCTAGGAATGAGGGGCAAGTAGTTCATTTTTTTTTTCATGAAACGTTTTTGAGATGAGATCTGGTATGCCTATCACCTTTATATATTGCTTCTCCACAAACTTTACATGAAACTAGTTCCACATCATCCTTGTAGTACAACATACACACATTCACACAATAATCTATCTTGTTGTATCCCAAACCTAATTTACCAATCATTTTCTATGATTGATAATAGGTTAAAGGCACACGATTAGGACCAAATGCCACAGTGGTATGCTAAATGTGGATTTGATGTCCATTATCTTCAAGGTGTATGATAACTCTATTTCTTTATTGCTTCCAGACCACAATGGTTGTCTAGCTGACTCTAATAAGTCATAGAATTTCTTTGTTGACTCATGTGGGATGTCACCTTCAACTTCATCAATATTTGGGTTGAAACTTGAACCAGCAATATCACACAACATTGACTCAGATTGATTCAATTCTGCATCTTGTGCATTTCGCCAAGAATCATTGATCGTTGCTTCACCACTTTGCTGAGGTAGTTCTTCTCCATGAACTGTCTAAACCCAATATTTAGGTTAAAATCCCTTAACATCCTTAGGCTTTAAATGATATTTATTTCTACATTTTTTGAAAGGACATCTTATCACCTCATTATTTTGGTACTCGGGTTTTGCAGTTGCAAAGTTCACAAGCTCATCAACACCATCAATGAATGCTCTGTAAGCCCCTCCTTCCTAGCATTAATCGATTATACATCCACCTTCGGTGATTAGATATATCATCCATATCTATTCTTCTAATTGAATATGTGCACATGAAATAAAGTTTAATTAAATGAGTTTATCCACAAAATAATTCATTAATATATAACATATTACGCAAAAGACCTTGTGGTCAAGTGGTATGAAGTGACTATATTGACTCGTTGGGCTTTGGACAAATACTACATGTAACATGACATAGGGGACGACTGAGAATATAAATAAGAAAATGCCTTCAAACTTGTCGAAGTAATTTTTAAAATTAAAATTACATCTTTAAATATGCTTTATTATAATTTCATATAACTATTCTTTATTACTTTCAAAACGAAGTTATTATATTTAAAATTAAAAAATTATTCTCTATAGCTAGGCGTGTTCCATCATCACCATGTGAACTATTTCTGGACCATTTATTCTTTTCACACTTTGCAATATAGCTAGGCGTGTTCCATAATTCACAGAAACCTTTGTACACTTCTGGCGTGATTCAATATGGACATGATTTTTCCACATGAACATCATAAAGGGCATTCGAGAGTCTTTCAGAAGCCTTTACATCAAAATTGCATTGAATGGCAACATCATGCTCAGGAATCCATCTGTACTTTTTTCTATGAACATTAAAAAAGAAGGTTAGAATTTTTAATAAATACAAAAAATAATGAGTTAGTCTTTTAAATTATTACACTAACCTTGAACTCATTAAACCATACTTCCTTAACCTTGAGCGGTGATTCCTTGTATGATATTATAGGTTTCTTGTAATATTTTTTAATGTAGTCAATCACTGCACGATTTGCACCATGTGGTTCGAAACCATCTTTCACAGCAAGAGTAATATTCGGAAATCCACCTGTCTCCAAAGGCACTTCGGATTGCTCACCGTTCCTTGCATCGCCTGCATCTAATGCAGCATGCAGTTGGAGGGTTTGTGCCTAGCGAATCCTTAGAAGCACTATTAGCCCTACTTGGCCCATCCATAGGACTTTCAATGGATGTCGGAGAATATGGGGTTCGCATATGCCATGGAGCACCAACCATGTGAGGGTTGCAAGGGTCACTATTATTACCACAATTCATTCCTAATGAGTTAAGCCTATCTTGAGGTAGGGGTTAGCATTTAGTAAACTCTATTTAATAAACTTTGCCACTAATTGTTGTACCAAGTACTAAAATGAAGAAGCTAAGTGAGGCAAAACCAAACAGAATGTGAGTTAAGAAATTTATCTCTTCCATGAGTTTGGTTTTAAAAAAAACAAACAGAATGAGAAATTTTAACACAACTATCTGTCAAATCAGCTTACTCTTTCATTGTAGGACAACAAAGAGAGGCGGACAACTACGGATGGATTTGGGATATTCATTGTATTGAGAAAGTGAAGCTCTTCATTTGGAAGATCATCAATAATGGGCTACTCTTCAATGCGGAATGGAAGAAACGTGGCTTGACAGACCAAGGCGACTGTCCTAGGTGTGACGAGGAGGACGAAACTCTGGATCACATTTTCCGAAGATGCAAGCTGATAACAGATTGCTGGGCAGCTGCTAGGACACCTTGGGACTTCAACGCTAACTCACATGCACCTCTGGTGAAATGGATCGAGGACCACTGCCACATCAAGAAGAGGAACCAAGAGGAATGCAAATGGCGTACCACATTTCCGTACATGCTCTGGAATATTTGGAAGGCAAGAAACGCTCTTATCTTCAATAATGTTCAGATGACGGTAGAAGAAATCTCAAACCGAGCTTATAGAGAAGCTATGGAGGCACAAAGTATTCTGCTCAAACATCAGGGTCTCCTACAGGCCAAACAACTCTGGGTCACTTGGTTGCCATCGCCGAAAGGGGTCGTGAAGGTCAACACGGATGGCTCCAGAAGTTCTGTCACGGACATGGCAAGCGTAGGAGGAGTCTTTCGAGATCACAATGGCTCGTGGGTGGCGGGTTTCTACACGAAGATAGGGAACACGACTAGCTTTGCGGCAGAGCTTTGGGGACTACGGGAAGTCTTGAAAATTGCTGTCAACTGAGGGTTCTCTAAGCTCTTGGGCGAAACAGATTCAAAATCGATAATCCAAGCCTTGGAGAGTGATGACTGCAGTTCAACAACAGAGGTCCTTATTTCGGATTGCATGCACTTAATCAACCAACTTGATGGGTTCGAGCTGGTTCATATCTTCAGGGAAGGGAATTAGTGTGCCGATAAATTGGCCAATATAGGCTGGAATGCTCAGTGGGCGATTACCATTCTGAACCTCCCACTTGACGAAGTGAAGGGCATCCTTGATCGTGACACAAAGTCCGTGGCTGCTAGTAGGATTTATTAAAATCTCGCGGGGCTCTTGCCCCTCCCTTTCACAAAAAAAAAATAGTGAAAATTGTAAAAATATCATTTGCAAGCCGTAGAAAAGAAACACAAAGAGAAGAATGAGATATGAGTACCTAACAAGAACCATACACCAAAGTGAGACCCACTTATCACAACAAAAACAGAAAATCATGGTATAAGTGGATATTGGACAAAAGAACTAAAAGATAGATTCACTTAAGTACTCAACTCCAAAACTTTGGGTGATTTGGCTCTAGTATTCATACTATGGACACAGTTTGTTGAATAATTTCATCTACATGATTTTATTTATTTTGAATATGATATATTTCTATCCTAATTATTTGGATTATGTGAGTTAAGAAATTTGCATCCATTCCATAATTATTTGGTTAAACAAAACAAACAGAATGAGAAAACTTAATAATCTATCTATCAACAATTTACATAATGTCTCTAATATGAAAATAAGTATTCAATATGTTGTTCACATCTTACAACACTCTTCCTAGGCATATAACAAGAAAAAGAAGTGTATATTAAATGATAGGCTAATGTTTAATTTTGATTTAATACTTATTAAACATGAATCAAGTATAGGATCGAGTTTATCCATAGATGACAACCATACATACATAGTTTATCCAAAAAAATATCTAGTTGTCAATGGTCCCTAAGGTGCCATCATATGCTAGACATTATTAAGACATCCTTCTTTGACATGAGAGTCAGTAATTCTTAATTTTACCATCTAAAAACAATATCAAATAATAAACATAAACAACCATTACTTGAAACAAATCTATTGTAGAAAATCATTTTTCCTAAAGTACAAGAGCACTACCTTTAGTCCTTCACCATTCATGATAAAATTATAAGAAAAATACAAGAAATTCCAGATAGCACAAAAATATGTCTAAAGAGAAATTCAACATTATAACATTTATAATAAAAACAGAATTACAGGTATTTTGAGAAGAAGAACACGAACGGGAAGTGTGTACCTTCTTCACCTATATGTCTGTCAGTCTGTATATGAATCTCGTAACAACGAAAGAGCTAAAAATGAAGAGAAGAGATTACACGTGAACTGTGGAGCCCAGTAAAAGTGTAAAGAGCAAAACGACAGCGTTAAAAAGCTTTGCAATGGAGGTGGAAAGCAGAAAAATAGACAAGATGGAGTACAAAAAATATCTTAGAAATAATGGTCTTGACAAAACTATAACAAACCACTGTACTCTTGGGAAAACGGTAGCAACGTCAACAAAGGTTGGCACTCTTTAAGAAAGAAGAACAAAAACAAGCGGGAACCGAGTTTGTGCTATGTTATAATAACACTGCCTTAAAAACATTATTTGCCCGATGATGGTGCAGTTAAGAATCCTCGCACACTTTCGACAGGTTACACAGACTAACTATGCTTAGCGTACACCAACTATAGCGTAGGTGAACTGACTTTGCTCAGACAAAGGGACAAAAGAATTAAGGAGGAAGAAGATCAGAGATTCTTGGTGTGTTTAATGAATAAAGGAATAAACATGCCTACTACTCAACCATGAGAATCCAAAACTAATGTTGCATCACTCATTCTTATTAAATGAGAATCACTCATTTAAGTAGAAAATTAGCAGCTACACAAAAGGCTTGAACTAAGAGTTATTTGTAGCCAAAAAATAGAAGACAATAAAGGTTTTGACAAACTCTTAGAATTTAATTTTTCAACAATTCTCCAAAAATTATGAGAGTTGACAAGAAGATTTGTCTAGGCTGTTCACAAGAAATGATGATCCCCCACACATTCAAAGTAGAAGTTTAGAAAGGAAAATGTCTGAGCAATACAAACGAGCTGACCTTACTATTAGTGCTTAAACTTCAACTAATACATAGTGACATTGAGTAATTTTCTTCTTGAGAGTGACATGAATCTTGAACTCATCGGTTAGACAAATTTTGAACTCAAGACACACATCAACTCTAAATGCAGGTTCTATGAAAGTCAAACTCTTTGACTACTTATGATGAATCATTAGTATTCAAGTCTGTTGTATCTAACTCAAAATAGACCTTCACCGCTGTCACGTCTATCTCAACATAGACTTTTAATTTATCTTTGTCAAATCTATCTCAGTATGGACATTTAACTCTATCAAGTTTATCTCAATATAGACATTTAACTCTGTCAAGTCTATCTCAATATAGACATTTAACTCTATCAAGTCTATCTCAGTATAGATCACCTTTAAAGGTTACAGAGCAGTTAAAGACATAAATCTGGTAGTTCATTAAGAACATCATGCTTCCTATGACTTTAGGATACTCTTCTTGGGATACAGAGCTCTTGTAATCCTTCTTTAAGTGCACACCACAATCATAGGAAGTGTTGACATGCTTCTCATATATTTTAATCCAATTGAACATACGAATGTTCATGGGTGCTCTAGAAAGATAGCTCATTATCTTTTATAACGGGTGGTTAACCCTTTTCACTCTAGTAGGTGATTTCGTTAGGTCTCGTTAGGTTTATCTCAATATAGACTACCTAAATGAAATCATTAAGAGCATTTTATGCTCACGCTCTCAATTAAGCGGTGAATTCATTAGGTATCAAGCAAATAACCGACGCATAATAAATTATCTTAAAAAACAAACTCATGGTTTGCAAGGTCGTATATACACAAACACACACACACACACACACACACACACACACACACATATACATATATACATATATACATATACATATATATATATACATACATATACATATACATATATATATATATATATATATATATATATACATACATATATATATATATAGGGTCATGTTCAAGTGTGGTCGCGCCTTCCCGTGCGGCCGTGCAGTTTACACCACTCAATGTTAAGAAAAGCACCACTCAATATTAAGAAATGCACCACACAAATAACATTGAGTGGTGCATTTCATATTAAGAAATGCATTTTCATTGTGGTGCATTTCGTAACATTGAGTGGTGTAAACCGCACGAGAAGGCACGACCACATTTGAATAGAATATAAAGTACTCGTGTCTTCCCGTGTGGTCGGTGCGGTATGCACCACTCAATGTAAGAAAATGCATCACAATGAAAATGCACCACAATGAAAATACACAAAAACACCAAAAAACACGCCACACACCCAAAATAATGCACCATAACTCCACTGCCCCTAATGGTGCATTTGCTAATATTGTGTGGTGTATATTTGCATACCTTGTGGTGTATTTTTTGGTGATGCGTACCAAATGATGCATATTTGTGTGGTGCATTTCCTACCATTGAGTGGTGTATATTTCTATATATAGTGGTGCGGCCGCGCTGACCGCACGTTAAGGCACTTGATTATGATCATATATATATTTACCGCACCACTATGTATACAAATATGCACCATTAGATACACATCATCAAAAAACACACCACTAGGTATGCAAATATACACCACATAGTGTTCAAAAATGCACAATTAGGGACAGGGGAGTTATGGTGCATTATTTTGGGTGTGTTGTGTGTTTTTTGGTATTTTTGTGTATTTTCATTGTTGTGCATTTTCTAACATTGAGTGGTGTAAATTTGTATACATAGTGGTGTATACCGCACCAACCGCAAGGGAAGGCACGACCACCTTTAAGCAGGTTTCTGTGTATACATAGTGGTCAGTGCGACCGCACCACTATGTATACAAATATACACCACTCAATGGTAGAAAATGCACCACACAAATATGCATCATTGGGTACGCATCACCAAAAAACACACCACTAGGTATGCAAATATACACCACACAGTGTTAGCAAATGCACCATTAGGCATAAAATGCTCTTAATGATTTCATTTAGGTAGTCTATATTGAGATAGACCTAACGAGACCTAACGAAATCACCTACTAGAGTGAAAAAGGTTATCTTGTGTTATATTGATATATAAATATGTGTATATATTGTATCTCTGAAAGTGTTGTTGAAGAAAATGTGTTTTGGCTTGGTGTTTTGAGATTTTGAAGAGTTGAAAATATGACAACAGTAGCATTTCTATTTCGCGTTCTATTCTGCGTTTTTGTTCTAGCGGGGCTGGGCACAACGGGTCTGGCAATCCCGTGACCTAGATCCACAAGAAGGGGATGGGGCTGAGTGGTAGGGCTAGGAAGCCTATCGTTCCACCCTGTGAGTATAATGGGTTCAAGTGAGGGGCTCCCCAAGCTCGCCACTCAATCCCGTAAGGCTATATGTTCTCCAAATTCCAGTGTTCTTCAAGTGCATTCTTTCATGTGTTTTGGTGCATCCTTGGGTCAATCTAGTCAGACGTGAATGTTCCAAAATTGTTGATTAAGTATGCATCACTCACTCAATAAACCTTAATTTTGTAGGTTGTAAACGAGTATATGATTCTTTATAGTCTAATTATAGTCTCAAGTGTATATGTTGAGAAACTAGTATGAATCTACGTTTGAGTACTTGATGCTCCTTATGATGCTATGTATGATCGATAATGATATTCTAGTATTCTATGGTAATCCTATACTTGGGAGATTATGCCTAAATGTGTAGTTGAGGTAGTTATCTTAACGATTAAATTGTGATGGACTGTGTTGGAAACCGAGCTTCGGCTCTACATAATTATGATTAAATGGGGTTCCGCTGTTTAGGCGGTGGTGGCAGGAACACTGTTCACTAGGCTTTACTAGACCATTATGATTAAGTTGGGTTCTGCTATTTGGGTGGGGGTGTCGGATATACCGTTCACTAGGCTTTGCTACGGTGGAGTCCTGCCTTACTATGAATGACGATTAAGTGGGGTTCCGCTGTTTGGGCAGAGGTGACGGGTGTGTGGGAAGCACCGTTCACTAAGCTTTGTTGCGGTAGAGTCCTGCCTTGCTAGAATGCTGTGATTAGGTGAGGTTCCGCTGTTTGGACGGGAGTGGCGGATGTGTGGGCACCGCTCACTAGCTTCATCGTGGTGAAGTTCCTGCCCTGCTAAGGTTTATTGGTACCTCTACAATTGTATATTACATTCTAGTATTGTGAATAACTCTACTTGTATACTATTGTGACATGGTTACTACTTGATTATGGTATTTGAGTCGTGGGGCAGTTATGATATGATTTGGGAACCTATTTGAGATAATAGCTGACATATTCCTCCTATGTTATATTGTTGTAATTATCTAAGTACTTGTATGAATATGTGTATAAGTATGGCTTTGATAGTATATTACTTGTAATGAACTCTCGTGCTCTTGTTATATTCCTTTGAGTCTAATGATCTTGTATAAGTGGGAGTTGAGTAATTTTGTCCAGGTACTCTCCTATATCTTGATCTTGTTTCAGAAAGTAATTCAGCTAATTTTTTGAGAACAAAAGTTATTCAGCTTATGTGTTTCCTTTTTTATAAATTTCTACACTTGGGTACAATTATCATTTTGAAAACCATTCCATAAAGTTTGATAGAATGCATGAGTAGTACTATTTTGTGCCAAAAGCTATTTTGAATACAAAACTATATAAGTATATATTTTACATGGTGGAGTGGGAATTACTTAGCATCGTTCACTAATTCCTTTAAATCTTATTTTCAGGTATGGAGTTTTCTTGTTGAGAGCGTCTTAGAGAAGCGTAGCCTAGATTCGTTTCCCTTTCTGTTATGGATAGACTTTGTAGTACTTATGTTGAGACAAAGTTCTGTAATTTGGCTTACACACTAATGGTTTAGTTATACATTTGCTATTTTGGGATGTACGAGACCTTAGCCTCAGCATTTGGGTCTGGTTGGCCTAAATGTGGCATGACACACCGACTTGAGGATTTTAACTTAAGTTTTTGCCTTTGACTTTTCTATATGATGTCCCTAAAATTCCCCTTTTTATTTATCTATCCCGGTGTTAAAAGTTTGGGGGTGTTACAGACAATTTCTCACTAAACCAATGGTCATTTTGCAGAGAATAATGGTGAAAAGAAACAATCCTTTCCAGGTGACGGTTTTGATCTAGTGGGCTAATTTGAGTCTAGAAGAGGTAACATGAGAAGATTATAATCATTTGAAGGCTCAATTGCCACAATTCAATCCTTGAGGATAAGGATCATGTTAGGAGCCTCCTACGGACTTTTATGGTATTATAAGGCCTTCCCCATTTGTGGGTTTTGCACGAGTTTTTAGGCCAAATGGGGTGAGGTGGATGAAAGAGAGGGAAGAGAGAGAAGAGAATAGTGTCTTGCAGGAGGGTGAGTTTTTTGTCCCCCTAAGTGGGCCCCACTAGGAAAAACAAGAAGCAGAGAGAGATCGCGTGGAGGAAACCTTCGTGCGCGCCCGAAAGGGCGCATTAAGAAGACTTTTTTTTATAATTTTTTTCTTTTCTGTTTTTTTTTCTAACATTCCGTTTTCCTTTTTTTTTTTTTTTCCTGTTTTTCTTTTTTCCTTTTGCTTTCCTTCTCTCCTAGGTGGAGCTTTAATATTTGTGCAAAAAAATTAATCTAATGAGGAAGGCCTAAGAGCATCTCCATCTGTGGAGAATGAGGAGATAATGTCAGTAAATAAACTTCAGAATGATTTAATGAATTGATGCGAATGTAAAAATGAGTTGAAATAATCCTCCAGCAACATATGGGATTATTGTGGCCCCCACAACTGACAATTACACACTGAAGCTTTCATTTTTCTTTATGGTTCTCTTTTTCTTCTCCCAATGTCTGCTGCTGCTAACAACTTCAATTATTTATCATTTTTTATAAAATTTGATTTGTTTTATATTTTTTCCTCCCATCCCATTTTCTCTTTCCTAATCACACTTACAAAAACTCCTCAATAACCGTGAAATATCCCCACTAATAAGAATGCTCTAAGAATAAGCTGAGGAAGATTACACGTAGCTTTGTGAGATTTAATCTGGAGGAGCTGTTGCTTTGCTGGGAGCCAATTAAGATGATATGCAGGCGTAGGATTTTGTTGAAATTGAATGAATTTGATGCCTTGTTTTTCCTTCATTTCTTCTATATTTTCTCCCATTTCTTCTGGTTTAATTTTTCTTCCATTTCTTATGCTTCTCCCTCATTTCTTGCTAATGTTGGTCATTATTATTATCCTAGAAGGAAAGCTTGAACGTTACATATTCCTTCAATCGTTATACCCTGCACCACGGTGCACATAGCAATGTGCACCACGTACGTAAAACGACGTCGTTTCGGTGTTAGTAGACGCGGACGCGAATGACTTAGGCAATTCATTATCTATAATACACATAATTATTATCTATAATACACAGAACTTTTGCCTAAAATACACAGAATGTTTGCCCAAAATACACAGAATATTGACACAAAATACACAGATGTTAGTGGACGCGAATGACTCTAGGGAATTCATTATCTATAATACACATAATCATTATATAGAATACACAGAAGGTTTGCCTAGAATACACATAATGTTTGCCCATAATACACAGAACTCATCCTCCTAACATTCGAATGCACAAACACATCACAACTTGTGTTAATAACATGAATACACATAATATTTACACAAAATACACAGAATTCATCCTCCTAAACAATCGAATGCACAAACATATCACAACATGTGTTACTAACATGAAATCACAACATGTGTTACTAACATGAATACACATAACGATTGCATATAATACACAGAACGGTTGCCTAGAATACACAGAATGATTGCCTGGAATACACAGAATATTAACATAAATAGAGAGACCGGCCGAAACGGGAAACGTGATTTCCAAAAAAAACGGACGATTAATTTACAATGCTCAAAACGACGTCGTTTAGGTATGTGGTGCACATTGCTATGTGCACCGTGGTGCACAATATAATTTGCCATATTCCTTCCGATCTCTTAACTTAAACTTTGCTAAAAAGGGCTCTGTGATGTCCGCTTCCACACACATACGGGCATCAAACACTCTCCTTGCCGCCATACTAAGTGGCTTTTATCAAATCTTGTTAATTGAAATTTAAGTGACTCTATTAAGCACTTCAGAGTATAAAAAAATTATTGTAAATCAATAGAACAACTGAACAATAGAGAGGATATCAAGAAGGAAAAGGATGTTCTTATTGATAACTTCAAAGGTACATAATCGTTCAATTACAAATGAAATAATATGAGTCTATATATAGGTAACAAACTTGACTCTTCATTCAAAGGGATACTCTTTGTTTATCCGTAACATAATATAATTTTGGAATAATGATTATATATCAATAAAATATTCATAACAAAAATTATATTATTGTTCATTTGTATTTTTCATTTTACAAATACACACATTTTTCTCAACTCATGTAATAAAGCGATACACAGTTAATTTTACAATGATATAAAAATTCACTGCAAACTCTAAGATAGGCATTGATGGATAATACACTAGGCCTGCATTATATGGACCGGCCCAGAAAAGCAATTGGATCAAGAAATCCAAGAAGGACCCTCAATACAAAGCTACAGAGTTCGACAGAGATTGGACTTAGCACTTATGATATTAGCAAAATTAGGGCTTATTAGTTATAATGTAACATGAACTCCCAATATGAGGCAGTTCGACAGAGATTGCTCTCTGCCCTCCTTGGTTAAAGCCTTGTATCATTAGACGGCTTTGGACGAGATCATCTGTAGATCCACCAAGGTCTTTTAGGGCTCGAAGGGATAAGATGTTGACTGCTGAGCCTTGATCAACTAGAATTCTTTTGAGCTTTTGCCCTCGTGTGTAGCCTTCGACAAACATTGGGCGATTGTGTGGCGCACCTCCAAGTAACAAATCTTCATCCTTGAAGGTAATTTCTGCGGAATAGGAAGCTGCCCTATGCATTTGCACTTCCTCGTTTTCGGTGTGTTTAGGAGATGAACATTCTCCTGCATCCACTTGCTTGTCATTGGTATTTAGGCATGAGCTAATATTGCCTGCCCCTTAAAGATTAAATCCCTTTGGCATATATTGAGCCAAAGGAACTGATGTTCGTAGCTGCTTTACATGCCCCTTTATCTTTGATCTATGGGCATGACCATTTATTGAGCTTTTTGCAACCCAACTTTTCACCGTGTGCTTTGGATGTCTGACAGGCTCACTTTTCTTCTTTTTGTGAGTGACAATCACCCATTTTCCTTCAGATGTGCAATCATTTTGCTGTGGTTTTGAACTTTGACCAGCAGCATGTTTCACAGTGAATGGGAGTGGACACTTTCGTTGCCCTCCATGTTCCTTCTCAGTACACAAAGGAGCAAATCGTCCAAGTGTAATTGAGATTTGATTCGTGCTTGCGTTAGCATCAGAAAGCTCAATTTTCCCGTCTCTGGCCAATGCCATAACTTTATCCTTGAAGATAAAACACTGCTCAATTGGATGACCTAGAAGGCGGTGATACTTGCAGTAATTTGGGCCATTCACCCTTGAAGCCTCATCAGGGCGTCTCATCTCAGGCAACTCAATGAGCCTAAGTTTAAGTAGCTCATCGAACATGGGAGATACATCAGAATCCAAGAAAGGATATGTTTTCTCCTGTCTTTCTTCAAGAGTTGGCCTCCTACCTCCCCTTGATGGGCTAGAAGATGATCTCGGCCTAGGCCTTTCATTTGCTTTAGTGAAGACTGTCATTGGTGTAACCTTAACAGTCATTGCTTCCTTTTCTTGTTTTGGAAAAGGGTTATTTCCTCTCCTGAATTCTTGATTTGCAGGAGCTTTGGAGGAGTTAGGCATATTCAATACGTCGAGCCCTCCCCTGGCTTCGATGCTCAACTCCATGTCGTGAGCACGACTGGATAGCTCCTCGAAGGACTTTGGCTTGATCCCTTGCAGGATATAGGAAAGTTGGAAGTGCATGCCTTGGATGCACATCTCTATAGCAGAAGATTGAGATATCTTCTCCTTGCAATTTAGGCACAATTCCCTCCACCTTTCAATGTAAGCACCGGCACGTTCGCCTTTCCACTGGACAGTGGTGGTGAGTTCCAAGAAGCTTACGGTTCTCCTTGTACTATAGAAGCGGGTTAAGAACTCACGCTCCATATCGTGCCAATTATCAATGCAGCCGGGTTCGAGGTCGGTGTACCAATCAAAAGCAGTTCCCTTTAAGGAACGGACAAACTGCTTTACCAATAGGTCGCCATAAGTCCCTGCACCATTGCATGTTTCCACAAAGTGGGCAATGTGCTGTCGAGGATTTCCCTTGCCATCAAACTGTTGGAACTTAGGAGGTTGATAGCCAAAGGGCATTTTTAACTTCCCAATCCTTTGTGTGTAGGGCTTAGCATAGGAGTATGAGGGTTGGCCTCCATCCAACTTGCCTTTGATAGCTCCCATTATGTTGTCGTTCAATTGATCCACCGGTATCATGCCTTCGGTGATTGGTATAGTTTTCTCAGTTGCAGGCAAGTGAGAAGTAATTTCTCCCACTGTAGGGCTGACATGAGGTTGTGATTGCTGAACAACCTCTTCTTGCCCCTCGGGCTGCTTTCCTGGAGCACGACTTCCTTGTCCCTCCATGATGCTCCCTACCCTATCATCAAGGGTGTTGATCCGTTTATCTTGGTTTTGAAGGAGTGTAGTCATTTCTTCAAGAGTCTTAGCAATTCTAGCTAATTGCTCTTCCACAGACTCAGTGTTAGTTGCCATGGAAGGCATGACATTGTAGACATGCGTCCACTCAGGCGCAGCCTTCCATAATGGATGTGGCGGGGATACGGCCATACGGGGGAAGTACTCCCGCTACTGGCGTTCCCCTGCATAGAAGTTGGACTACCACTATCGGTAGCTCCCTTAGGAGAGGGCAGACTCCCAGCATAGGTAGTTGCCTTTGGGGCAGCTGTGGCATTGTTGATTCTTCGAACCACTCTTCGAGCCATGTCAAGAGGTTCGAGCAGTTGGACCCCTGAGCTCTTGACGCGGTTCCTGGTCAGCGGACCTTGCGCCTTTGAATTGGTAGCTTGGGCATAGGTCTTCCTGAACATAGGGTTGTTCGATGCCATTGAACGCGCTAGTAAAGGTAGCGGGTAGAGGTAGTTTAGTAGTAGAGAGATGAGAGGCAGAGCTGTCCCACTGGGCGTGCCAAAATATGTAAACGCGAAATATTTGAATTGTATATATTCAAAATTCAAAGTATCGGTTACAATAAGTAGTATGTATCAAACGATAAATGGGGTACAATCTATGTATAGAAGTCCTCTGATTCTCTACTAGAAGTATGTTGATCGGAAGTATGCCTAGTTCAGAATATGTTGAACCGGAAGTATGCCGACTGGAAGTGCACTGAATTCGGAATATGCCGAATTAGACGTGTGCTGAGTTGGAAGTATGCCAACTGGAAGCGTGCCGAGTTGGAAGTATGCCAACTGGAAGTATGCCAAGTTCAGAGTATATTGAACTGGAAGGGTGCAGAGTTGGAGTATGCCAACTGGAAGTATGCCAAGTTCAGAGTATATTGAACTGGAAGTATGCCGAGTTGGCATACTTCCAACTCGGCACACTTCCAGTTGGCATACTTTGTGGGTTCGAGTCCCACTGGGCGTGCCAAAATATGTAAACACAAAATATTTGAATTGTATATATTCAAAATTCAAAGTATCGGTTACAATAAGTAGTATGTATCAAACGATAAATGGGGTACAATCTCTGTATAGAAGTCCTCTGATTCTCTACTAGAAGTATGTTGATCGGAAGTATGCCTAGTTCAGAATATGTTGAACCGAAAGTATGCCGATTGGAAGTGCACTGAATTCGGAATATGCTGAATTAGAAGTGTGCTGAGTTGGAAGTATGCCAACTAGAAGCGTGCCGAGTTGGAAGTATGCCAACTGGAAGTATGCCAAGTTCAGAGTATATTGAACTAGAAGGGTGCAGAGTTGGAGTATGACAACTGGAAGTATGCCGAGTTGGAAGTATGCCAACTGGAAGTGTGCCGAGTTGGAAGTATGCCAACTGGAAGTGTACCGAGTTCAGAGTATGCTGAACTGGAAGTGTACTGAGTTGGAAGTATGCCAACTGTAGGTATGCCAAGTTGGAAGTATGCCAACTGGAGGTATGCCAAGTTCGAAATATGCGAACTGGAAGGGTTCGTTCGTGCAAATAAATTGCAGGCGTGTTCCAGACAATATTCTGGCGAGATTTCGGCAGAGCTTCGCTATGCAGATCTTCAGAGCTTCATTTCCTTGAAAATGAAACCACTATTTATAGTGGTGAGTTGGTAGGAAAAAATCTAACCAACTCTATCCATTTGGATAAATCTCAATTTAATTTAATTATTTGAATTAAATATGAGAATGTATCGGGACACTATCACGTCCAGGTTCATGATTTTATATTTTTGAACCAATTTATAATATCCACATCTTTCCAAAAATTATATAATCCACATATATTTTTGATGGGCCAAACCAAGTCAAAGCCCGCCAATTTAAGCGGCCCAATTAATCCAATTAGCTTGGTCCAACTCAATCAAATATATTTCTTGAACTTGGGCCAGCAGTTCAGCAACAATTACTTTAAATTAATTAATTAGACCAACCAATTATTTATTGGGCCATTTAATCAACCCAATTAAATAAATATCAGTCCAATTTAATTAATTAAAGCAATTAATTTAATAACTCATTATCCGTCACGGCCCAATAATATTATTTGAATTTTCAGTGCCAACAATATTTATTAATTATTAATTGCTAAGTACCTTGTGATCCGATGATATAATTGTTGCTTTTCATACGAAAAAATTTCAGGATCGAATCCCAACACTAACCAGGGTCGGAATAATATGTTAAAATGTTTCCTGAAAGAATCAGCAAGGTGTGGGACCAAGAACATATATGTCAAAACCAAAAATAAGGTAAAAACAAAAAACATAAAAAGAAAAATTATTGGCTTATTGCAATTAGTCGACGCTAATGATTTGTACGTGGAAGGCCTTGATTAATTTGCGTCGTTATCAACGGAGTACATCTTAGTGTAACGTGGCATATCTTGGTTCCTTCATGTTTTTGTTTTTATTTATTTATTTAATAAACCAAGTATTTTTTTTTAAATAAACCAAATATTTTTGAATCTTTTTAATTTTGAGGCTCTGAATTGAAGACCGAAAGAAAAGTTAAATCATGAGATGTATTTTATAATTATTATACATGTTATTAAATATTTGTATATTAGTGTCTACAATAAGATTAGACAGCTAAAAATAAATAAAAGAAGTGTTTGATAAATAACTGTTAGCTGATTGAGTTAGTGAGTTTGACAAGCTAGTTGATAACATTAGCTGATTGTAGAAAAGTGTTTGGTAAATTAGCTGTTAGCTGATAGCTGATTACATTTAAAATGACTTTATCAAAAAGCTGATTGAAAAAATTACTTTGAGTAACTTTTTGAATTTTAACATTTTAGAGCAATAAACTGTTACAAAAAACTAATTAATCAAACATTTTTATTGATTATTTAACCAAGTCAAACAGCTAATAATTGTCAAATAAATCAAATTGTCTAATAAGCTAACTATGTTACTAAACAGGCCAATATCTTTCAAATTTTTATTTTTTTGATTAATTGAACAGTCGAGTGATAGTTTAGAACAAATATTTTTGAATCTTTAATCTGGATTACCAAATAGCAATTTGTCATATATACCTTTGAATCATGAGTCTTTTTTACTTTAAAAGAAATATGTCAAATATTGTACGCAAACTCCCATGTAATAATGTAATGTAGAGCAAGTTGGAGCAGGTTTATAGTTGTTAACCATGCTCTACTTTCATAGGCATTTGAATTTTCACAAAAAACTCTTTATTATAAATGCAAGAAAACTTTATATCTCAACTAGTCAGCTAACATTTGAATGTGACGTTAAATAAAGTCATCTGAAAAATTTTACAATGTTATGAGTTACAATGTCATTTAATTTACAAAGTTGTATTTTATGCTTTGTTAAAGATACATAGAAAAAGTAAAGGGTCCATTTACAAACTGTAAATTTTCTCCAATTTTCTAGAAAACTGAAACACTATTAAAAACTATTTTCTAAAGGGAAAACGGAATCATCTATCATCTATTAGACTATAGGTCACTATAACCACATTCTCACCTTTATCTATTTATATATTTATTCATTACTATGATTACATTGATTATCATCTTCTTTTAATTATCATCATCTTTTATCTTTTCTACTTGCATTACTTATTTAAACATAACTTATTTGCTTATGCTTATAATTATACATCATTCACATTATCAAAATTAAAAATTGAAATCTATACCACGTTTTATATTTTGATTGAACTCAATTGATTACTGGTTCGGATATTTTTAATTATGTTATATCGGATACAAGTTTGGTTCAGATATCAGATATCAAAATTTCACATATATTATTATATTAGAATTCAAAATAAAAATTATATATTATATACATGTCATTCAAATAAATATATCCAAAAATATTTTAAATATTAGCTCAAAAAATATTAATATTATCTAAACTAAATTTTATGTGAACATAATATGTTATTAGTTATGTTATATATAAAAATAAATTTGGTTTGGATATCAAATGTAAAAATTTTACATATATTGGACTTAAAAGTGAAAATTATATTTATTCTATTTAAACCAAATATATTTTAAAAAATATTTTAAATATAAGGTCTAAAAAGCACTCAAAATTAAACTTATGTTAATTTTATAAAGTTAGTCTAAAAAAATAAATTTGAAAAAATAAGTGTTAGTAAACAAGTTTTCTAAACAGAAAATAGAGAATGGAAAATAGAGAATGAAAACTGAAAAATTAGAAAAAAGAAAACAATTTTCTATTAGTAAGCAGACCAAAACTTTGCAAGGAATTGATGAGTAGTCTTCAAAATGGACAAAGTACACTAATGGTAATGCAAACTTTTTCAACTAATTTAAGGGAAACCTCAATGATGGATTTTGGGCGTTGTAGAAGAAAGAAAAACTAATGTGACAAAGGAGAGAGAATGTTTGAGTTCTTGCAAAAGAGTATTAAAAAAAAAAAAAAGAAGAAGAAAAGAGCACATAAATGTGTGATTTGTGTGAATAACAATTGCTCAATTAGCACCTGCAAAGCACTCGTCAACTAAGAAATTGAAATGGCTATGGCCACTTTAACTTTTAATATTATTTTTTAGTTTTTATTTTTATTTTATTTTGTAAAATTTGTCTTCATTAAAAAAAAAAAAAAACCTATCAATGAGATTGCTCAAATATATATATATATATATATATATATATATATATATATATATATAGATGCACAGATAAAAACCCACGATGCACAGTTCAGAATCCCATAAAAAAAAACTCTAAATAATTGACAACTACCATGGATATGGACACATAAAAACCCTCGATGCACAGTTCAGAATCTCATAAAAAAATTTGCAAAAATAAAATTAAAAAAAATCTACATAATTGGCATACTTATGCTTCTCCCTCATTTCTTGCTAATGTATTGGAGTTGGTCATTATTATTATCCTGGAAGGAAAGCTTGAACGCTACATATTCCTTCCGATCTCTTAACTTAAACTTTGCTAAAAAGGGCTTTGTGATGTCCGCTTCCACACACATACGGGCATCAAACACTCTCCTTGCCGCTATACTAAGTGGCTTTTATCAAATCTTGTTAATTGAAATCTAAGTGACTCTATTAAGCACTTTAGAGTATAAAAAAATTATTGTAAATCAATAGAACAACTGAACAATAGAGAGGATATCAAGAAGAAAAATGATTTTCTTATTGATAACTTAAAAGGTACATAAGTTTGTTCAATTACAAATGAAATAATATGAGCTTATATATAGGTAACAAACTTGACTCTTCATTCAAAGTGATGCCCCTTTGTTCATCTAAAAGATAATATAATTTTTGAATAATGATTATATATCAATAAAATATTCATAACAAAAATTATATTATTGTTCATTTGTATTTTTCATTTTACAAATACACACATTTTTCTCAACTCATGTAATAAAGCGATACACAGTTAATTTTACAATGATATAAAAATTCACTGCAAAGTCTAAGATAGGCATTGATGGATAATACACTAGACCTGCATTACATGGACCGGCCCAGAAAAGCAATTGGATCAAGAAACCCAAGAAGGACCCTCAATACAAAGCTACAGAGTTCGATAGGGATTGGACTTAGCACTTATAATATTAGCAAGATTAGGGCTTATTAGTTATAATGTAACATGAACTCCCAATATGAGGAGGTTCAGGATTCTTATTCCTTATATGACTCTAGGTCCAATATTCCTTATATGACTCTAGGTCCAAAATATGTATAAACTATCGCTATATTTTCCTACATATTTCCTATATTCTCGCTGTTCAGGTAGTATTGCCTTTGACTACCCAAAAGTCATAAAACGATTAGGCATTCTTTGTTGGTTTCTTTCTTTCAATTCAGGTCCGTCTCTTCCTCTCTATCTTTCTAGCTCTACGTACTGTTCCTTCATCCTTTTGTCTTTAATTTGGTACTATTTATTATTGCAATTTATTGAGTGTTTTACTATACGTGAAATATATAAGAAGGGGTGAAGATGGATAGCAATGTGAGTGATGACATAAAGATTTCTGGAAATGATGATGCACCCAAATATTCTCCCACCAGTATAAACATCAAGATTAAGACAAGGGATTCCCAGCACACATTACGAATATGTAAATGTGTACGTAAAACCCTTTTGCTCTTCTCCATCTTCTCTTCTCTTCTCTTCATATGCTTTCTGCATTTATATATATATATATATATATATATATGCATTATATATTTTGGTATGAACATGCAGATTCCAGTTCCTAGTTTGAAGGAACAAATTGGTGTGTTTACTGGCGTTTCCTCATATCAACAACAACTTGTCTTCCGTGGAACAGATTTGAGAGACGATAAACTTCTTTCAGATTACCGTATCCCCGGCCCCCTTAGTTGTTCATATTATATATCACTCTGTCTGTAGTGTTTTAAGTTTTTGGTTGTTATATTATTCTGTATATATATGTGTGTGCTCCTTAATTAATGAATCTACTAATAGATGTGGAAGATGGTGACACTATAGGTCTGATTGTGATTTCTGATCCTCCTCAAGGTAGGTTTGTTCGATCGATCTGATCTGCTTTAATGAATTTATATATACTACATGTATATATGTTTCTAACAAAGTGCTGTACTGTATATGAGGATTAGATGGTGGATCAAGTTCTGGGCAGCATCAGGGCAATAATTGTTCAGAACAGGAAACTCAAGAGGCTGTACTACGTAAGGTAAGTATATATTTATGTTAGCTAGCTGTTAGGTCCAATTAATGTTATGTATGTACCTTTAATTTGATCTGATATGGAATGCAGTTTGTGACTTTACTCCGACTCAGCAGTCTAACTCTTGGGAGTGAAAGCGACGAGGACGAGGAGGAGGAGGAGGAGGATGGTTTTGATCCTAGTTATTGTATTGTGCTCCCAGCTGAGAGGTCACCTGTGATTTGTGCACTTCCTGCTGCCCATAATAATGGTGCTTCAGATTCTTCGACTCGGGCCGATTTATCTGATCAACATGGACATTCTAACAATAATTCAAGAGATTCTCAGCAAGCATTTGACCAGAGTTGTGGTGATCATGTGCCAATGCCAAATTCTTCTGTTGTGGCACCTCAAAATGCTGATCCTCAATATACAATATCACCACTTCATGATTCTTCAGCAGAGGTATAGTATAACCTACCATAAAGTCATGTAATTGTGTGAATGTGTTCTTCATTCTCACTTCTGATCGTGTCTAATTCTTATCGGACTAGGTCCGGGTTCGAGAGCATACAGAGCAGTCAAGACCCAAACGCCAAAAGGTTTAATTCGATTTATATATAGATGAATTTATGTTCGATCTAGTGTTCATAGTCCTGTTAGTTCCTGCTCATGCTAATACTTCTTGTGCTTCATGTTGCAGAATCACTGAGACTCACTTTGCAGCATTTCATTTCACTGAGGAGCCCTTTGTGGATGATTTTGGTTGTTAGTTGAATAGTTTGTTGTGATTTTTGTGATGTTGGAATTGAAGGATGTAGACAATGATTTTAATTTGAAGGAGCAACATTATAATTATGAGTGCAAGTATAAATAGCTTTTTCATATCTTTGTTACAAATTTTGGAGATAATACAAAATTTAGTTTATCTATTTATAATTTCGTTATATTTAGTCATTATTTTTTATGGTACTTTTCAAATTTAGGCATTTATAATAATATAGAATATAGAATCATTACCTCGCCCGAGACTATTTTTGAAATGGATTCCAATCAATATAATGACCGAAAAAAAACTCGACCTAAACAAGGAAACACGGGTGGTGTGAGAGTGTGTTACGAAAAGCTACTACACCTTCACATCAGGAATTTTTGCTTTTCAATGATTGTTTTATTATTATTATTATTATTATTATTATTAATAAATATTATATATATTTTGCATGCTTTGTGTTTGAGAATATATACACTATGTACGGTTATATATATATATATGGACAAGTTCATGTGCGAAGAAACAGGACTCAGATGCAGTTGTGCAGCTCACCATTGATCAAATCTAGATCAACGGCTCAAATCAATGAAAATTTAACATTAAAAAGAACACGCCTTTAAAAGAAGAAGCATAAGCTAAAAATGACGCATCTTAAGTAATAGAAACTCGCACCTCAAGTGTAACATAGTGCACCTTAAATCTTAACATCGTGCACCTTCAGATTATAACAATGTCACACCTTAAATGATACAAAGACGCACCTCAAGCACAAAACATACGCACTTTAACTTCTCAATTACACGCACCTTAAGTTTTCAACTACACGCACTTGAAGCACAAACACCACACACCTTAGTACCTGTACGTCTACATCTACGCACAAAATATTTAAGGCCCTATCACACCTAAAGAAGTAACCGTTCAATTACAAATGAAATAATATGAGCATATATATTTTTTTGAGTAAAACGATAAACAGTTGATTTTACAATGATATAAAAATTCAGCGCAAACTCTAAGATAGGCATTCTTACCCACTGCTGGTTTATCTTTGTTTCTTTCAGTTAGTTCCTGCTCATGCTAATACTTCTTGTGCTTCATGTTGCAGAATCACTAAGACTCACTTTGCAGCATTTCATTTGACTCACTAATAGTTCGTTCTTGACTAAATTTGGTTTTCTATTTAAATTTTGTCATATTTCGTCATTATTTTTATGGTACTTTTCAAATGTAGGCATTTATTACTAATTACGTCATAGCAAATTCTTGAAAGCAATAAGATTGGTACGTGATATATGGTGTAAGCTGTGCACAGAAGGATCCCAGTTTTTAATCGCTAATTTTGCTTTCGTTCCCCTGGGTGTCTCCAACTTTTCAGATTAAAAAAAAATAAAAAAAATCCTTAACGATATGATAATAATTTACCTTCAAAAATTCATGAATTAAATTCAAGTGAAAAATTTTTTTTTTTTGAATACAACTGACCCTATTACTTTTCTCAACCTGTTGAAGCACAAAGAGTCAATTTTGAGATCTCCACCACTGAGACTCAAACTCATGACCTCCCATCTAAGGGTGGCCACTACATGCCAATTGAGCACAAGGTGCTTGGCAAATTCAAGTGAAGATAGAATCATGAAAATAAATAATAGAAGAGAAGAGTAAACTTCATTCGTCTTTAGAAAATTAATTTTTATTTATTTATTTAGTGTAACCTCTGAGCAATACTTGAATACATGTATAAATAATTTATTATAGTTAAATAATAAATAAAAAAATTTTAATGTTTTTTTTGGGAGAGTGAGGAGTTAAAAATATCCAAAATTAAACCAGAACAATAGAAGTTCAGATTTTGAAGAATTAGGTGTATCTCTTCACAAGAAAGATGATATTCACCCGTTGTGGGAAGAACATAAGAAAACACTAGACAAGAACAAGATAATACAGGAGGAAAATTTGTAATTGATATAACTCACAAATATGTCAATTATCAATGTCACCCCTGAATTATTACTAATGTAAGTGTTGCTCTTCAATTTTCAAAAGAGACATATATTACCCCTTACCCCCTCCCCCGGAATTATTAGTAGTGTAAATATGGTTACCCTTCATTTTCCTTATTCGAAGACCATATTTTTTTCCTACATTTTTCTTTCTTCAATTGTTTTCCTTCTGCGGACAACAATGTTTCTATTGGGAGAGTAAAGAGTCATATGTATAATGGTAAGTCTAGGCATATGCGTCGTAGACATAACACCATTAAACAATTTCTCGCAACTGTTGTTGTCTCGATTGACTTCTTGAGGTCAATAGGCAATATAGCGGATCCACTAACCAAAGGGTTGAGCAAAGAAGTTGGCACGAGAAATGGGTATAAAGCCCTTGGACTAAAAATTCTATAGTAAATACCCAACCTAGCTGGCACCTAGGTTCAATGGGACAACTAAATTATGGAATAGCAAGTCACTATGGGGGTCCCGGACTCCCTACCACTCGTTAAAATAGTGATTCCTGATTGAGGCTAGCACACTAGTGCTTTAATGATTCGATTGTCATCGGACATATGTAATGTCGATGGACATGTGTTGAGTTGCGGGAAACTCGAGAAAGAATCACCTATGTGTGAGAGAAGTGTGGGTCGCTTCAAAGGAGAATTGAAAATGGGCTCAATTCTTTAGAAACTCTTGCAGAACCAGGAAGGTGTCCCACGACCAAAATGGGCACAGTCATGAGAATATAGGACGTGGTTGGATGGTTCCTGTGTGAGATTTGTCAATGTCTACACAAACGGTAGTCGGTTCAAAGACACTGCGTTCTACCGTACAACCAGCAGAGAATATAGATCTCACGAGGCAAGGTTCAAAGGGTTACACCTACTTTTGCTATGCAGGAATCAACCGTTGAATGTAGTTGTTTCCGATTTCAAAATTCCCTTGAAAATAAGTTTTCATTCATGTGGGGGATCGTTGGAAAAATATAACTCAAATGGCATTTAAGTGGTCATTTTGTGGTACAATTTAAAGTGGGGTCTACAACCAATTTGGGTCGGGTCAATTTGAATTCGGGTTCTTCGTAGTGAGACGAAGAGATCCATATATTGTACGCTCAAAATGAATAATAGGTGATCTCAAAGTAGACCCATTTGAGATGAAATTTGAGGTGAGGAAAAGCTTGAGTAGCTTAACTGATTAGCTTTGTCCCACATTGGTTGGGAAGGAAGATTTGCCCCACTATAAATACAAGAGGCTTTTTAAGGCTAATTAACTTGTATGGCATAGAGGCTCTCTCTCGCGCGCAGGGGGTGCAAATCAAATCCCAAACTGAGCCTGAAAAGGCTTGACTCGTGTAAGCCGACACCTGCGGGCACGAATGTTGTCCAAAGTTATGCCAAAATTCCGAACAAGTTTTCCATCTCATTGTCCAAAGTTATGCCAAAATTCCAAACAAGTTTTCCATCTCAGAACCACGTGTGAGATCAAATCAAAGGTGATCTCTCGTTCGAGACATCAAGATGAACTGACCTCTTGAGAGGTAGTTCGATGTCTCGCAGTTGACGGAGTCAACCTCTCGTGAGAGGTCGTTCGCATGCGAGTGCGATGTTGCGCGTCTCGAACTCGATGTCTCGATGGATTGCAGACTGGACCATGTCTCGCACTGCGACTCCTGTGACCTCTCGAACGCGACTCCTATGACTTCTCGAACGCGACGTTTCACCTGCATTGTCTGTTCAAAAATGACTCTTGGTATTACGGAATTAATTTGATTAATTCCAATCATTATTTTCAGAGTTATTTCGTGAGTAATGGTCTTGTTAGTGGGTGTTAATGTTGGTTAGTGGCAGAATTAATTTCTGCTAGTGGGTGGAGGTTACAAATTGGATTATCAATGCCATGATTAATGCTATGATCCACTCTCCTCTATTATATATTCGTAGGTGAGCAGCAGGCTATGTACACACCAAGCTACACGAAAATACACAGATTTTCTCCTCAAAACACTACTCATCATTCCTTCAAGCCACCTGCGTTGATCCCACGTCCTAGTTCGCCGGATACCTAGTTTGTGTGCTCAAACGCCGGTATCGTAGTACGTTTTATCATGGGAAACCTAGACCACAACGCTCCAGCACTCCGGGAGGCAGTAAATAAGGTTTTAAGGATAGTGCCAACACGACTCGTGCTTCCAACCACCCGAGATCGTGCAGTTTTTCATCCAAAGTTGTATTCAAGGTTTAGTTAGCCTTTGTGGTTTATTTTCTTGGTGTATTATCCTTCGTGGATTTTTATTTATTTGTATTTTCCATTTTCTAGTGATTTTCGAGAATCATTTTTGCTACAAGAATATCAAGAAGGGAAATGATTTTCTTATTGATAACTTCAAAGGTACATAAGTTCAATTACAAATGAAATAATATGAGCCTATACATAGGCAACAAACTTGATCCTTCATTCTAAGGGACACTAGACCCTTTGTTCATCTAAAAGATAATATAATTAGAATAATGATTATACATCAATAAAGTATTCATATCAAAAATTATATTGTTTATTTGTATTTTTTATGTTACAAATACACACATTTTTCTCAACTCATGTAATAAAGGATACACAGTTTATTTTACAATGATATAAAAATTCACCGCAAACTCTAAGCTAGATAGGCATTCTTACCCACCGTTGGTTTGTTTCTTTCAATTCAGGTCCGTCTCTTCATTCCTCTGTATCTTTCTTGCTCTACCCACTGTTCCTTCATCCTTCTCATAAATGCCTTCTTGCTCTATACTGCAATCATGATTGTGTTGTAGTGTTTTGATTGTGGGCTTCATTCAGTTTCTTGAAGGTCTTGCAATTTTGAGATGGTTTTCAACTTCAAATTATTGTTTGTTTCAAAAGATTGTTGTCTTTAATTTGGTAGTATATATTTATTATTGAGTGTTTTACTATACGTGTTGGTAAGAAGGCCAGGGGTGAAGATGGATAGCAATGGCAGTTATGACATAAAGATTTCTGGAAATGATGAGGCACCTAAATATTCTCCCACCAGTATAAACATCAAGATTAAGACAAGGGATTCGCAGCACACATTGCGAATATGTAAATGTGTACGTAAAACCCTTTTGCTCTTCTCTTCTCTTCATATGCATTCTGCATTACATATTTTGGGTCGAACATGCAGATTCCAGTTCTTAGTTTGAAGGAACAAATTGGTGTGTTTACTGGCGTTTCCTCATATCAACAACAACTTGTCTTCCGTGGAACAGATTTGAGAGACGATAAACTTCTTTCAGATTACCGTATCCCCGGCCCCCTTTCGTTATATATCACTCTGTCTGTAGTGTTTTAAGTTTTTGGTTGTTATATTATTGTGTATATATATGTAATATGTGTGTGCTCCTTAATTAATGAATCTACTAATAGATGTGGAAGATGGTGACACTATAGGTCTGATTGTGATTTCTGATCCTCATCAAGGTAGGTTTGTTCGATCGATCTGATCTGCTTTAATGAATTTATATATACTACATGTATGTTTCTAACTGCTGTATATGAGGATTAGATGGTGGATCAAGTTCTGGGCAGCATCAAGGCAATAATCGTTCAGGAATCTCGAATCTATCTGTACTGGAAACTCAAGAGGCTGTACTAAGTAAGGTAAGTATATATTTATTTGTACACTATGTTAGTTGTTCTGATCTGTGCTAGCTAGCTGGTCTAATTAATGTTATGTATGTACCTTTGATTTGATCTGATATGGAATGCAGTTTATGACTTTACTCCGACTCGGCCGTCTAACTCTTGAGAGTGAAAGTGAGGAGGAGGAGGAGGATGGTTTTGATCCTAGTTATTGTATTGTACTCCCAGCTCAGAGCTCGCCTGTGGTTTGTGAACTTCCTGCTGGCCATAATACTACTGCTTCAGATTCTTCGACTCGGCCCGATTTAGCTCATCAACATGGACATTCTAACAATAATTCACAGCAAACATTTGATCAGAGTTGTGGTGATCATGTGCCAATGCCAAATTCTTCTGTTATGGCACCTGAAAATGCTGATCCTCAATATACAATACCACCACTTCAAGATTCTTCAGCACAGGTATAACCTATATACCATAAAGTCATGTAATTGTGTGAATGTACTCTTCATTCTCACTTCTGATCGTGTCTAATTCTTATCGGACTAGGTCCGGGTTCGAGAGCATACAGAGCAGCCAAAACCCAAACGCCGAAAGGTTTATCGGACTAGGTCCTGTTAGTTCCTGCTCATGCTAATACTTCTTGTGCTTCATGTTGCAGAATCACTGAGACTCACTTTGCAGCATTTCATTTCACTCAGCCCTTTGTGGATGATTTTGGTTGTTAGTTCAATAGTTTGTTGTGAGTTTTGTGATGCTGGAATTGAAGGATGTAGACAATTTGAAGGAGCAACATTATAAGTGCAAGTATAAATAGCTCTGTGATATCTTTGTTACAATTTTTGGAGTTAATACAAAATTTAGTTCGTTCTTGACTAAATTTAATTATCTATTTATAATTTTGTCATATTTTGTCATTATTTTTTATGGTACTTTTCAAATTCAGGCATTTATTACTAATTACATCATAGCAAATTCTTGAAAGCAATAAGATTGGTGACATTTGGTGTAAGCTGTGCACAGAAGGATCCCAGTTTTTAATAGCTAATTTTTCTTTCGTTCCCCTGGGTGGCTGGGTGTCTCCCACTTTTCATTCAGATTTATAAAAGGAAAAAAAACCCTTATCGATAAGATAATAATTTACCTTAAAAAAACTCATGAATTAATTAAATTCAAGTGAAGATAGGACCCCAAAGTCTTGTGGAGTTGTGGTGGACTAACATAGCTTTGGTTTCTCAAATGAGAAGTATCAAGTTTTAATCTCATTGTGGGATTAATTTTTATTTATTCAGTGTAATCTCTAAGCAATACTCGAATACATGTAAATAATTTATTATAATTAAATATATTTATTATGAATAATATATTATAATTAAATATTATAATTATAATATCTCATTTTTTTCCCTTCATTTTCTTTCCTCAATTGTTCTCCTTTCGCAGACAACAATGTTTCTCCTTCTTTCTATTAGGGAAGAGGCAATAAATGTCGTGCTTTAGAAATTGAGGGGCAACATTTACACCACTAATAATTTAGGGGTGGCATTGATAATTTGACATATTTGTGAGGCGTATAAATTATAAGTTTTCCTAATTTTGCAAGTCATTTTGGGTTATTTAATATATAAAAATCATTTAGAGTTAATTATTTAATATTATACACACAGGCTTACGCTCCTGTCATTCCTGTGGCATTAAGTTTCCCAGGTCAAAAAATAGGATGGAATGGAAGCCATAAATCTATTTTAATCCAACGCACAAGATTAACTAATTCTAAAATAAAATAACGCACATGGAAGGGCTAATATGTAATTCCCCCAACTCCCTAAGACATAATTTGCTAACTAACTCCACCATGTTCTTTCCTATTGACCAACGAAATTCGATCAAATCAATTCATTCGCATAATCAATTACAAATCTATTTCATCGACATAATTGATGAAGGTACGTAAACTCAATTGGAAATTATTCTATTTCATTTTTGGATTATTTTTAATTTTAATTAATTTGTAGACATGAAATCATCATTGTATTCATGGATTCTTGTTCATTCTTTGCACTTGATTCAACAATGTGCTCTGAAAGTAGAAAAATTGCGCTCTGAAAGGCACAACAATGTGCACTGGAAGCATACAACTTAACTTTCAGGTAGTTAACAATGCGGACTGTCAGGCACGAGAAATTACAGCCTTGTGTACTCAAAAGACACAACAATGTGCACTGCAAGAAACAACAATAAGCTCTATAAGACATAAAAATATGCATTGGAAGTCATAACGCATGACAATATGCACTATGAAGATTTATTTGATTAGCCGTACAAAAAAAAATGCACTAGAAATGATAAAATTGTGCTCTAAAAGGCATAACAATGTGCACTAGATGTATAAAACTGAATTTTCAGGTGGATAACATTGTGGATTCTAAGTCCTAAATAATTTGCACTATAAGTCTGAACAATGTGCACTGTAAGAATAAAAATGTTTGTGCTCTATTACGCAAGAAAAAAAAAGTGCACTACAACATTTTGAAGAGATTATTGACAGTTTTCCTTGTGCACTTGCATGATATTTTATAAGGCCAAACAATGTGCTCTGTAAGGCTAAACAATGTGTTATGTTCGCATATTACATGCCAGAAACCATATAATAAGCATACTCTATGAAGTTTTATTTAATAAAAATGTGCTCTGTAAGGCACAACAATGTGCACTGCAAGGACAAACAATGTGCACTGTTAGGCTAAACAATGTGCATTGTAAGGCTAAACAATGTGCTCTGTAAAGTCAAACAATGTGCTCTATAAAGCCAAACAATGTGCTCTGTAAAATCAAACAATGTGCTCTGTAACACACAACAATGTGCACTGAAATGACTGGATGCATAAAACTAAAGTGGCAGAGCTGCTCTGTTTGGAGTTTTTTTATTAAATACTTTTTTGCCTTCTCACAATGTGCATTTCATTTAACATTATGAAAGTTACACAATTGTCACCGCCTATTTCATTAAAGCTCAAAGGCTTAGATCAATCTTCTTTTTTTCTTAATCCAATGGCCATATTCTATGCACATTTTTTCACCTAAGGATCAATTTTCACTTGATCCATTATCTATGCACACATACAATCATTAATTATATATGGCTCCGTTTGTCACTCCTAACCAAAAGTTAAAAATTTAATAGCTATTAAGTTAATTAAAATTAAAATGTTTGATAAAATTAACAGTTAAATAAACTAATAAGTGCAAAAATGTATAAAAGGATAAATTAAGATATTAGAATTTTAATTAAGTTGAGTTCCAAGTTTTATAGTCCTTATGAGATCATTGAAAAAATTGGGTGTGGCATACAAGCTTATGTTGCCAATTGGGTGTCTTATTCACTCTGTATTTCATGTGTCCCAACAAACGAGAAAGATGGGAAGACACCATCCCCCTCTCACGGGTCTGGATGGATAACTTCTCACCGAACTAATGGTCATTTTGCGAAGAAGAATGATGAAAAGAAACAATCCTATCCAGGTGAAGGTTCTGATCCAGTTGGCCAATTTAAGTCTAAAAGGGGCAACATGGGAAGATTATAATCATTTGAAGGCTGAATTGCCACAATTCCATCCTTGAGGACAAGGATCATGTTAAGGGGAAGTGATTGTTATGCTCGTAAGGACTTTTATGGTATTATTATAAGAATAAGCTGAGGAAGATTACACGTGGTTTTGTAAGATTTAATCTGGAAGTTAAGATGATCCGTCGGTGTAGGAGTTTGTTGAAATTGTTTTGTGGTTATTTTAGTTTAATTATATTCCAGAGTTTGTATTTAGACAGGTAGGTTGAATGAATTTGATGTCTTGTTTTTCTTTCATTTCTTCTATATTTTCTCCCATTTCCTATGGTTTTTCTTCCATTTCTTATTCTTTTCCCTCATCATTTCAAAGGCTTTGTGATGTCCACTTCCACACACATACGGGCAAACTCTCTCCTTGCCGCCATACTAAGTGGCTTTTATTAAACCTTGTTCTTTCAAAAAAAATCTTGTTAATTGAAATCTAAATTAAATGACTCTATTATGCACTTTGAGTATAAAAAAATTGTTGTATCAATAGAACAATAGAGAAGGAAAAGATTCTTTTATTGATAACTTCAAAAGTAAGTTCAATTACAAATAAAATAATATATGAGCTTATATATAGGCTTATACATTATTTCATTTGTAATTGACAAACAAACAAACTTGACCTTTGGTTCCAAGGGATACTTGACCATTCCTTCATCCAAGAAATAATATAATTGGAATAATGATTGTACATCAATAAAATTTTCATAACAAATATTATATTTTTTGAAATATATAAGAAGGGGTGAAGATGGATAGCAATGGCAGTATAAAGATCAAGATTATCACAAGGGATTCCCAGCACACATTGCAAATATATAAATGTGTACGTAAAACCCTTTTGCTCTTCTCTTCATATATGCTTGCTTTTCTGCATTTCCTGATCATCATCTGCATTACATATCTTGGTACGAAAATGCAGATTCCAGTTCCTAGTTTGAAGGAACAAATTGGTGTGTTTACTGGCGTTTCCTCATATCAACAACAACTTGTCTTCCGTGGAACAGATTTGAGAGATGATAAACTTCTTTCAGATTACCGTATCCCCGGACTAGGTTCGAGAGCATACAGATCGAGCAGTCAAAACCCAAACGCCAAAAGATTTAATTCGGTTTATAGATGAATTTATTATGCTCTAGTGTTCATAGTCCTGTTAGTTCCTGCTCATGCTAATAGCTGTTGTGCTTCATGTTGCAGAATCACTGAGACTCACTTTGCAGCATTTCATTTGATTTCATTGAGCCCAGCCCTTTGTGGATGATTTTGGTTGTTAGTTGAATTGTTGCATGTGGTTTTTGTGATGAATGGATAAGAGAGATGTTGGAATTGAAGGATGTAGACAATGATTTTTAATTTGAAGGAGCAACATTATAAGTGCAAGTCTAAATAGCTCTATCATATCTTTCTTACAACTTTTAAAGTTAATACAAAATTAAGACATTTATTACTAATTATGTATTTATGTTATAGCGGATTCTTGAAAGCAATATGAAATCATGAATAGTGTTTTTAACAGCTAATTAAGACATTTATTACAAATTAAGACATTTATTACTAATTATGTTATAGTGTTTTTAACAGCTAATTTTGCTTTCGGGGTGTCTCCCACTTTTAAGGTTAAAAAAATAATTAAAAAAATAAAAAAAACCTTATCGATAAGATTATAATTTACCTTAAAAAATTCATGAATTAAATTCAAGTGCAGATGAAATCATGAAAATAAAATAATAGAAGAGAAGAGTAAACTTCATTTGTCTTTAAATTTTATTTATTTATTTATTTAATTACTGTAATCTCTCAGCAATAGTGCAATACTCAAATACATGTATAAATAATTTATTATAATTAAATAAATTTATTATGAATTTTATATATATATATATATATATATATATATATATATATATATATATATATATATTGCTCCATTTTCCCGCCCAATTAGAGCATCTACATCAATGTATCATAGATGGTTTTTGGAATAGTGCAAAAGAAAAGAGGTGATCTTGGACTGATGTGGTGTTGAGTTATTTGGCAAAATATATCCTTGCAAAGCATTGGATTATATGTCAGGAAAAAAAAAACAAAAAAAACATAGATTGCGTCTCACCGCCCACCCAGTATGTCACAAGCACCCGACTGGGTGATTGAGAGTGGCCGCCAGCCAGCAACTCTCAATTTATTTAATTGGCCGTTGCTAGCAACGGCGGCTGCTAATGGCTAAAATTTTCGTCTTCCGGTCGTTGCCGGGCAATGGCTATTCTAAAAAAAATAAAAATAAAAAATTTGTCTATAAATATCATTTTGTCTCTACATTTTTTCACATTTTATCTTACTATCAATTAATTCTTATTATTCTCTCAATTTCTACATCTCAAATCAATATCTTTTGCATATTATAATGAAACAAGGCAATTCTAGTCATCAAAATTCTCAATTCCCCCAAAATCCTCAATTGTTCCAAAATTCACAATTTCTCCCAAATTTTCAATGTTCACAAATGCCCTAACAAAGCAATTGGGCAAGCAACACTCGACCCGAACCACAAGCACTGACCCAAAGGCAGACAAACAGGCGCAGGGAAGTCAAACGGCCACACGTTACACAAGGACGACACATTGAAGAGAAGTTACTCCTTGTCGTTATTATCCGCACTTAGTATAAAAGAGAAGTTACTCCTTGTCGTTATGATTAAATGTACCCGTTACACAAGGACGACACATCGAAGAGAAGTTACTCCTTGTCGTTATTATCTGCACTTAGTATAAAAGAGAAGTTACTCCTTGTCGTTATGATTAAATGTACGTTACATATTCACTGAGAGTCGTTGCACTCGTAGATATAAAAGAGGAATCCTGTTGTAGAGAAGGGAACAGACAAAAACTATTGTACTAAACCTTTGTACTGACTAATACACGTACAAATATATTTCGCTAACCATTCTTACCGTCATGCCCAACTTTCTGGTTATGTTCAATTTATATCCTTTCCCCCTATATATCAAACTTCTCAATTTCCCACCAACATACAAAGTACCCAATTCCTGGTTAATATGTAATTTACTCAATTTTTGTCTTTTTCTACACAAAGCGAAAATGAAGTAACAATAATTACTCTACTGTTAGGAATATATTGTAATTGTTTTGATGAACAAAAAATGTAACTTTAGACCCCCAATTTTATTTTGAGTCTAGTATAGGATTACGCCGAGTACAAGCCTAGTCGATTAAGTGGAAATTACAATAGTATAAATTTTTAATTTATACTTCTAAGTCATTCGCTTCCACTTTACAAATTGAGGAGAATTTGGAAGATTGATCAAGACTCGAAGACATACTGGCACGTGACAACAGTTCGAATTGCAAGAATTAATTCTTTGGAAGAATTAATTAATTCAAGATGAAGATGTTGCAATTAAAGTCAAAATTGAAGTCGCCCTCGAATGAGTTCCCTCACAAAATATTTTAGAGGCTAACTCATTAAGGGAAATATTTTTGGAGATGAGGATGACCTCATGGAGCATAATTGTGTGGTCAACCTTGACCATATTCAAAAGAAGAGGATGACTTGCTTCAAGAATAAAATTGGTGATGAGGATGACCCATTAATTAAAAGAAAAAGGAAAGAAAGATCTTAACTTTTTTTGGAGATGAGAATGACTTGGTCATAAATCAAAACATGAGGATGACTTGGTCATTGAGGATGACTTAGCCGAAATTGAAATTAAAAATAAGGATGAGGATGACTTAACCTCTTGGAATTAAAATGAGGATGAGGATGATTTAGTCACAAGTCACTATGAGGATGACTTGCTCATGAGGCTAACCGTGTGCATTCTTGAAGGACAAAAAGGTGACTTTATTTTTAGAGTTAAAAATGAGGATGAGGATGACCTACACCTCATAAATAAAGGTCAACCTATTATGCCATACATGAGGATGATTTGCGTGAGATCCAAAGCAATAGGGGGAAGAACAAAAATCATTTTTGAAGCTGAGTATGGCGTAATCAAGGAGAAAAATAAGATGGTCAATTTATTCCAAAGGAGTCCAACACTGCCAACAACACTTCTAAAAAGGGAAAATATTATTTTCCTAAATATGGCATGAGGATGACTCCAAAAGGTGAATTCAAATAATCTTGCTACATGGAGCTAAAGATCATTACGAGAAAATTCAGTGTACTTTTCAATGACATTAATTATGCTCAAGCAAGAGTCACCAAACGGATATATCTCAGAGTAACCTGACTTATGGATTATGAACAAAGTCAAGTGTTCACACTACAAAGTCAAGGATGGATGGCTACAAGTTACAAGGAAAATTATATCAGTGATTGCAGAAGAACGTTCCTCCAGAAGAACGTTGGAGGATTATTAGAAGCAAATATTCAAATTCATCTGACAGAGCCATCAAAGTTGACGAAGACCATCTGAAAGCATTTAATGCTCTGAAGAATTACAACCGAGGCAAATAGCTAATCTAGCTATATAAACCCAAGAAGACTTGATACTAATAGAGGAGAGCTTAATAGAACATAAACGGGGAACAGACAAGGATGAGATATTAGCACTGAATACACATCAAGTGATATCAGATTTGAAAGTGCTAAGTAGTGAGCTAAACACGAGAAAAATCAAGTCTTAGAGAGAAATACTTTATTTCTTGAAAAGAAATTGTAGGAGTGTAGCTTTGTGCAAGACACTCGGGGAAACTAAGTGTAGCTGGGTGCAAAACACTTGGTTGAAAAAGCTTTGTGCGAATTACTCGGAGGAGTACAGATTTGTGCAGAACACTCGTGGAGACTAAGTGTAGTTGGGTGCAAAACACTTGGTTGAAGGGCGTAGCTGGGTGCAAGACGCTCGTGAACGTAGCTAGGTGCAAGACGTTCGGGTTTGAGTGTTGTTGTAGGCAAAGGGCATTCGGAGTAGAAGAGTGCTAGAAGAGCACTGATTCACTATTGTATATGGGTGATTGAAGATAGTGGAATCTCTCCTGGAGGAAGGAGAAAGTGGAGTAGGAGGATTACATCACCTCCGAACCACTATAAACCCCTGTGTCATTTACTTTATCTGCTCACATATCTACTTGCATATTTATCTATCTGAGCATTGCATGCATTGCATACTTTGTCACATTTATTACTCTTGAGCTTTATTGGTACACGTGACACTACCTTTTGCATGCACAAGATTTATTTCCTACTCAACCTCATCATCATCAAAGCTTATTTGTTGTTATGCTACAAACCCAACTATTAATTGCGTATACTATCTGATATGGGTTTGATAGTTCCCACGTCCGCATGCGAGCCAAACTTTACATACTCAGTATTTGAGTTATTTCTGACGTTTCTAACGTGTTGCATGTCGTGAAGCTCTTCATTTTTACGTAACTTTGTTTATAGCACTTTACCGTATTATTATTTCCGCTGCGTAATTGAAGTTGAATTTATTCACTTGGATTCTCTTTGTTAAAGTGTTATAATATTTTTGAAAAGTTTTAGAAAAGTCTATTCACCCCCCCTCCCCCTCTAGTCTTTTCCCAACCCTATCGGGACCAACATCTACCATCGAGCAACTCGGAGAATCGTCAACAACTATGGAGTATAGAGGATGATAAAATGTTGGCACGTGCTCACACAACTATCTCACAAAATGGAAAAGTTGGCAATGAGCAAAAGGATATAACATTTTGAAGCGCATTGAACACTATTACAATGCTAATCACCCTATTGGTGGACCACCGAGAATCCACCAAAAATTAAAGGTGCATTGGGGTCATGTATGTTCCAAAACTAGGAGCTTTAATACAATTTATTGTAAATTACAAGGAATGCGGCCTAGTGGTGCTAGGGATGCGGATATTGCTGTGCGTGCTTTGGAAGAGTATAAACAAAAAGATGGTCGAGAAAAATTTAGCAACGAGCACATATGGGCAATTGTAAAAGAC
>CP025658.1:17012238-17043730 GCA_003576665.1 Ipomoea trifida | reverse complement strand
TGCGGAAGTTCGGGGCCACAATACCTCCTCCGGAATCTCCCGAATAAGATGTGGGGTCAATGGGAAGACCTTATCAACTATAGGAATGCTCGGTCGACTCTCAATTGCTTGTGAAAGATAGTTTTTTTTTTTTTTTTTTTTTTTTTTTTTTTTGAGAACAACTTGTGAAAGATAGTTATTTCTCCGCTTTTATGCATTTTTCTGCTGATTCAATTATTGTGGCATGATTATGTTTGGCCTTCTATAAACAAAATAGTTTGAATTTCATTAAATACAAGGGTATTCTTCTGGTCTTCAATTATAGATTTTTTTTAAAAAAAAAACATGAAAATATGGTGGGTCAACCCACTTTGTATTTTTAAAAAAATGATCGAAATACATTTATATTTAACAGCATTTCAACGATTTTGTTGATAGAAGATAAAAAAAAAAATTATCATACTACAATAATACTAGCACCAAATGAGGATGTTCGTTCTAATAAAAATTGACTGACACCTATAAAAATATTATAATATATGGAAAAAATTAATAATTTATTTGTTTGTTTGTTTGTTTTGTTTTGTTGTGTAAAGTTTTTGACGAGGATGTTAGATTAATTTGAATAGAGTGACTCTTCTGTGAGATCGTCTTACGGAGACGAGTCAGGTCAATATAAAAATGTAATGCTTATATTGAAAAATGTAATACTCCGTACTAATCAGGAATAAAGTGAGTGTTTATTGTTACTTTTAAAGAAAAGTGTTAAAAAATGTAATACTTTTGAATCAAAATGTATAAGTATTACATTTTTTTTCAAAAGTGTTACACTTTTCCTTATAAGTTGCGAGCAAACACTTTATTACTAGTTAGTATTACATTATTACATTTTGAGTTAATTCCAGCAAAGGTCCCTTGAGTATAGTGATGATTTTCCACATTTGGTCCTCGACTTTTAATTTGGACAATTTAAACACTTGACTATAAATTTTTTTTCAATGTTGGTCCTTCCGTCTGGTGGGTGTTAAGTCGACGTCTATTTGAGGGGCAAATGCGTCCTTTCCGGTCTTGAGTGTATAATTCCTCTTCATTCCCTCTGTAAACGTGATAAATGTCTCCAATTATACTCATTTGAAGCCTTGGAGTTATTCGAAGCCCTAGAAGCGAAACTCCAGAAAATGCAGTATACGCGATGGATGTAGAAATTAAGGTCCTTCGTTCCGTTGATATAGCAACGATATAGCAGCGGGATGACTACAAGATATAGAAGCAAAAGCTCTTCATCTTCAAGGAATGATGAATACATCTATGGTGAGTTAGTTTCCATTCCAAATTGTGTATGTGGGCAACGTTTGAAGCTACAAACATCGTGGACTAATGATAATCCTGGTAGAAGATATAGGGAATGTTGTATCGAAAATGTGAGTGATTTTATTTTTGTTAAATTTTTTTTTCTGTTGAAACAATTCATTTTCTTTTTCGAAAATCTGAGTGGTAATATTTTATTTTTCGAGCAATTTCTATTAATTTGGAGTAGGTGTTTACGTTAATATTTGGTTGGTGTAGTGTAGGCAGGGCAAAGGTGTGGTGTAAGGTTGATCAGCCTGGGTAAATTTATTCTAATTTTGTTGCAATTCTGTCATTTTGTTGTAGGGAGGTCAAAGGTTTTGTTTTGCATTGTTAGATTGCATGATCCTCCAATGTGCACTAGGTCAAGAAGAATTATTCCTGCTATTGAGAATGATCAATCGAAATGAAGAAGAGATTATAAATATTATAACAATGCTTCATATTTATTATTTTATTTATATAAGTTTAAATTGTTCATCGTATCGGGACAATATCTAGTTACTATAAAAACACTTCAAGTAAGTGCTCTAGCGCTTTTATACTGCTTAATGTAAATTAGCACTCTCTGAATGTGCTACAAAATTAATACCTAAACTTGAGAAAGTTTTGACTTTTGTCAAATAGGTTAATTTTACGAATTAATTTTTCATTCACCTATTACCCATTATTTTGTCAAATAAGTTAATTTTACGAATTAATTTTTCATTCACCTATTACCCATTTTGAGTTTACAATATATTAATTTCATCGTTTCACAATGAATAATCCGAATCCACTATAACCCCATACAAAATCGAAAGTGGTCCCGTATATATTTGTATCACAAAATAGTCACTCAAATTACAATCATTTTAGCTAAAAATTAAATTTCAACAAATGATACTTTGTAGTAATATATATTTGATTTAGTATAACATTTAATAATTAGATACATTATTTAGAGAAATACATTAAGTGCAGATAGCCCGTACTCGTATGTAATAAGGCGATACACAATAGGTGTATTTTACAATGATATAAATTGAAGGCAAATTAAAGTGTAAGATACCCGCTTGGCCACCTTTCTTGCTCGCTGACTATATCCCCGTTAGATTTTGGTTTCCGTAACCCTCTTCTTTCAGGTACCTCTCTTTAATTTTTCTGTATCTTTCATCCTTCTGAGTTCTGATAATGAATGCTGCTCTATATATATACTCAAATCATGCATGATTGAATCTTTGGTTTTTCTGACAATATATATATATATATTATTGGTGATTGAAGAGAATATATATTATATTCTTGTTCAGATTATTGTACAAATAATGGAAATGATTTAGTATTGTGGGCTTCTTGGATCGGTTGAGTGTATATGAATGCAAAGGCTGTATTCAGTTTCTTGCATTTCTGAGATTGTTCTAACTGTTATGCATGTTTGAGGCCAGCTAGCGTTGATAATATCAGAAAGAAGAGGTGAAGATGGATAAAAATGGGAGTGATGAGATAAAGAGTTCTGAAAAAAATGATGCCATAGAGATCAAGATTAGGACAATGTTCTGCCACCAAACACAAACATTGCGAATAGATAAACGTGTAAACTCCTGCCTTTTACTCTTTCTCGATCTTGATTATCAATATGCTTTAATATATTCTTGATTAGTTAATTTAATTAATTATTTAGTTCTTGGTACGATATGATATGATAGGTTGGAGTTGGTGCGTTGAAGGAAGAAATTACATTGGTTACTGGTGTTTTGGCAGAGCATCAACGCCTTATCTTCCATGGAAAAGCTTTGAGTGACGATAAACAGCTTTCAGATTACCGTACGTATCCATGAATCACTCTGTCTAGTGTTTGTTTTACTAATAGATGAGATGAGATAATGAATTGAATGTACTAATAATATAGATGTGGAAGATGGTGACACTCTGCATCTCATTGTGACTACTACTTCTGATCCTCAAGGTTTGTTCTACTAAGCCCTCTATGATTTGTTTATTTATTTATGGAGATTTACAACTAATTGATGGACGATGCAGTGGGTTCTTCTGATGAGTTTAATAATAGAGCTTCCAATCTATCTCAACAGCTCCCTCTTATAACTCAGGTAATTAAGTACATATTTTTTTTTGAGTACTACCAACTCTGTTGCCTCTACTGAGGCTCGAACCCACTCCCATCATCCATGTAGGAGTGGTGTTAACTGGGACACTGGATGCCATTAGTATATATATATATATATATATATATATATATATATACACTTAAATTAAAGATAGTAAGGTGGTAGTGGTAGTGAGGATATATGTTTGATGTTATGTAACTTTGATATGGGTGCAGATGGTCTCTGCTTTACTCCTCTCTATAGCAAATGCTGCTGAAAATGTTGAGAGTGTAGATGCTTTACTCTTCTCTATAGCACCACCTTCTCCTTCTCTTTCTGCAGCAGAAGCAGCTCTTGAAAGGGAACTGCACCGTGCTGCCTTAGTGGATTTATATGCTATGCTTGATGTACGTGGTTTAGATGCACATAGACGGGCTGCCCGCTCGATTAGGGAGCGAAGAAGGGCTTCCCGCTCGATTAGGGAGGGAAGGGCTTCTCGGAATGTTGGAAATGTTAGTTTGGGAAATTCCAACACTTCTGCTCAACTGCCAATTCCAATGAGTGCTACACTTGTGGTCATATCTATATATGCTGCTGTTTTACTCATCTCTATATATGCTATGCTTGTCGTCATATCACCAGATGTATAATTCTCAGAATTTAGTAACTAAGAATTGTCAGAAATGTTTTCAAAAAAAAGAATTGTCAGAAATATACAGACTATGTGCATTGTATGTTATAGTAATTCATCATAAGCCCCAAATCTCTTCAATGATAAATGATAATACTTTTCCAGTGTCCCCATACTTGTTATTGGATTTCTTTCTACTTCAAATTTTTATGATACTTTTTAGATGACTTAGTTCTACTTTTAGTTCTAAATTTATAAGTGTCAATATACTTTTAGTCATTTATTTTTAAAAATATTCCCATTTGGTCATAGTAGGTGAACGATGTAAACTTTTGTCCACTATTCGTCTCCTTAGAAAAACATACGTGACTGAAAAAGCATGAAGATATCTAAACTCAAAAATCGAGATAGACCCATACCAAGTCACAAACGCTTTACATGATATCTTTGTTTCTATGGTTCCTCACGCGCCACAATCAGTTACTATAAGTTTATCAAGTGCGAATTTACAACAGAGGGCCCATGAGGCAATCTTTTTGGTCTTTCATGAATGAGTGTGGAGTTTTTGGATCCTCTTCTCCTTGAACGAGGAATCCAGACTCCACGGGTTCGCTCCAGTGCTGCCTTGGAGGAATGTATGGGAAATAATTTTCATAACATCAATTATTATTTATCCTTTATATACCATAACCTTGCCTTATACAAAAAAGTAGTCCTAAACCAAGGAATCCGCTTTGCATCTTTTTCTTCCGTTTTCTTTCCCTTTGAATAAAATAATAGTAGGTAGGTATTGGGGTTTGTGTTGGTAGTCTTGAACTCCCAACCCTATTTTGGCTTTACCACTTTTTATTTTCTCTATTATTGTGTTTTCCTCTCGTTACTTTCACGGGCTTTTTCCTCTCGTTACTTTCACGAGCTTTTCATTATCATTAGCATAAATCGTTTAGTTTGGTTTCGGCAAGTGTTGATCTTATCCTGGGCGAGCAAATAAGAATGATGATGAAGACCCAGATCTTTGATGAAGCTTTAAGCTCCTTGAAGGAACATAGCTTCCTAGTTATGAAACAGTCCGCGATTCAAGTTTTCTATACTATAGTTAGAAAAGTTGTTTCTATGTCTGACTGTAAGGAATGGTTTATGTTAGGAACCCCGAGTTGTTGATTTTGATGATACCAAGCTATACGAGGAGACCCCTAAATTTTCGTAAGTGTCTTAGAATAGTTTATGCTTATTTCTGTCAATCTTGCAAGACAAACGAAGTCTTAGTTATCTAAGGACTCGGGTCCTACCGAGTATATAAAGATTTCAACAGAGGAATACTTCATCCGAAGTATTGAAGACTCGAAGACTCGAAGACACGAAGACACAAAGAACCGAAGACTAGGATCTTAGGTCAAAACCGGGAAGGGCCAAGATTCTATAACCGAGCAATCAAGAATGTGATTGACTCGAGGAGTTTAGGAAAGAATGATAAGGTCAATCATTCTTTCTCACAACCAAGGCAAAGACATTCTCTGATAAGTTGTCTTATCTATTACCTTGAGAATGGGTATAACTGAATGTCATTTTGGGTCCTATGCAACGATCCCAAGGAGCATTTAATGATTTTCACCTTTTTAAGGGACAAAAGGCATTTTGTCCTTATCTAAAAGTGGACAAACGGCTAGAAAGTACTGACATTCTGAAAAAGGAGAAAACTTTACCCATTGGATATTACCCACTGGATAATAGGTTTTGAATTTCAATCTCTCTCCAATGGATCTGAAATTCCACCTATAAATACCCTTGTCCCATCTCACTTTGACAAGGTTGAATTGCGCGAAATATTGTCCTTCAAGCGAAAAATTTCCAGTGTGATATTGTCCCATCTCGCTCCAGTGCTGCCTTGGAGGAATGTATAGGAAATAATTTTCATAACATCAATTATTATTTATCCTTTATATACCATAACCTTGCCTTATACAAAAAATTAGTCCTAAACCAAGGAATCCGCTTCGCATCTAGATTTAAACTCATGCCCAACAACTTCTTAAATAACTATATGAATAGTGTATGTAGCGCTAGTCTAACCTAGAAGCCATTGCTTTTTTTTTTTTTTAATAATCTAAAAAGTTTTGTCTTCCTGCAATATATGGCAGAGGGACCGGTAGGTTCCTTCCTTCATTCAGATAAATATGGCACTTCGTCGTTTAATGTGGAAGTTCGAGGCCACAACACCTCTTCCGGAATCTCCCGAATAAGATGTGGGGTCAATGGGAAGACCTTATTGAAGAGTTGTATTTTAGCGGGAGGTGGAAAGAGTGTAGGTGAATAAAACGGGAAGAAGTCCCGAGTATCGTCTCAAGGAATGGTAGAAAAAGATTTGGTAGACAAGGAATTAGACACAAGAGTTCCTAGGTTTCAAAAGCTAGTCCTATCGAAAGGTTTGTGTATGTCATTCTACGAATATCTCAAACACTTAAAACAAAAGGTGTTGTGAACAATCTATTTGGAAGGAGGGTTCGGATCAATCTAACAAGTAAATAAACTGTAACCCCTCGTATTTTCCGATAAGTTTGAGGTTCGGAAAATAGGTCTTTAAGTTATGACATTCATGAAATGATCGCTCGATGCCTCAAAAGAATTATTATAAGTAAGGACAGTTAGTAATAAGCTGCGATCGTACGTACCGGTTACGAACCGAGAAAATTTTAAGGATATAGATTCAGTTTGAATTTTTCCTAGAATTGGGATTATTAAGTATCATACGATTAAGCCTGAATTTCTAGTTAGTTCGAAAGGAATTTCTAAATGGACTGTAAGGTATAAATTGTTACGGACTCTGTACCTAAATTTAGCGGATTACCGGAAAATTTCCAAAATTGGTGATTAGCGACGGGAATATTTTTACGATAATTTTGGTATTAGAATTTTCCCGAATTAAGTTATAATCCTCCGAACATTCATCTGATTTAAGCATAAACTGGCAAAATAGATTTGAGATCTTGTAAGGACTTCATGGGGTGTTGACATGTGGCAAGTGAATCCAAGCTTGGATTGGGCATTTAATGTGGCATTAATGAGGTATGGAGGCAAATCTAGACTAAGATTGATCATTTAATGTGGCATTTATGAGGTGCACTTGTTACTTGATCTTCAAGAACAAAATCACACAAGATCACTCATCTCTCTCTTACTCCCCATCCCATTTTCGAATCACACCTTAGAGAAAGAAGAAGAATTATTCTAAGTCTTCCATTGTGATCAAGGAGCTCCAAAATATTTCTTACTCAAGGATTAAGTGTAAGTAAGATCTTAGACTTTGTTAGATCTATTCATCTCTAGAACTTAAGTGTTAATGTTTAGTGCATGAAGAATATTGTTATTATGGTGATGCTTTTAGGGGCTTTGGATTCGAGGAAAGATCTAACACTTCTACGGTTCTAGAAATCTTCTATTGAGGTAAGGAATTCCCTTAAGTTGGAATTAGTCACTTGAATTTGGATAATTGATTATTTGGTTGAAACATGGTGTTTTGGAGCTTTGGGAATATTTTTGTATACATGTTCATAGCTTGGATATGCTTGTATATGTTGTATTTATGTCCATATAGGCTTATACTTGTGAAAATAGTGAAAGGAAATCAGCTAGTCTCTGGCAGTTACTTCCGAAAATTATTGGGAAATATTGGTAAGGTATTTTGACTCCATTTTTTGTAGATATGTAGTTCAACAAGTGTAGAACCTACATATAAAATTTCATAATGATCGGAGTAGTATAAGTATGGTTTTCGGAATTTTTCCCAAAACTGGACGGAGAGAAAAATATTTCGGACCAAGGGCAAAAAGGGAATTTTCTGTGTTTATTCGTGGATCAAAGTGACCAAAACTTTTGACGGACATCAAGTACTATGAGTTAGGGTTCTACCATAAAAATTTCAAGTGAAAAAGAGTTCGGGAACTATTTTTATCGGCTCAATCTTTCGGACTGCGCCAAGCTGAAATTTTCTGAATTATGCTTAGTATGATTATGGATGTGTTAATGATAATTGTGAGGTAGTTAGTGAGTTAATGGTGATCAGGTGATGCTAAGGACGTGGATTAATGATGGAGATTAAATGATAATCTCATGATTTTTGGGTTATGGTTAGGCAATGACCTTACCTATTAGAATTTATATATATTTGGATGTACGATATCCTCAAGTTATGATCCAATGGTGTTGATCATAGTGGAAGTTGTTGAGGACGATAGTTAAGGATGTTGGTTGATTTTAAGTGTGAGATGGACATATGAAGTGTATCCAAAAATGTTTATGAAAACTTACGTTGAAAAACGTATGTTATTTTGATATAAAGGTTGTCAAAACCTTATTTTTTTTGAGGAAAATACCTCACTTGATTATTGTCAGAAAATGATGTTTGAAAATCCTTCAGGGGCTAAAGAGGTAGCCGATTTCAAATATTGGACTCATTGGTGAAATATGTCCAAAAGAAATGATTTGAGTAAGAAAAATTGAAGGAAGAATCATGTTTTCAAAACCGTAGTTTCTAAAGTAAGTGAGGAGGACCTTGATTGACCCACGGGTGGCTTTAAGTGCCTATGGCCCAGTGGTCGTTATATTGTTAGAGCGAAGTCTATTCGCCGTTATGTCGTCATGTTGGAATAAGGAGAGGTGCCCACGGGAAGGCTTGAGTGCCACAACCCGGGGTTGGGATAAGGGAGGAACCTACGGGAGGGCTGGAGTGCCATGGCCCGAGGTTGTAGGCCTCACTCTTACTATATGAAACTAAGGAAGTTTTAAAGACGAGAAAAGAGTTATTTTATAACGTCTTTGAGAAAGAAATGATTTTGTCTTACGAGACGAGTGGATGTTGTTTCACTAAATGTTTTCAAACCTTTGTCTACTTTTAAGTGACAAATGGATTTCCTTACTTAGCCGTCGCGCTAACTGCACTTCAATGTGTTTCTTATCAGTTGCAGATTAGTGTGGGCTCCAGTAGCCGATGAGTTCTGAACAGGATGGAAGTGGATGTCGATGTTGTAAGTTTAGCCTGTGCACTTAGAGTGGAGTTTGTCAAAGAGGTGATAGAATTCACTCTAGGTGTGGCGGTAGCACCCAGTTTTCTGCTGATAAGATGTAAGCTTCCGCTGATGTATTATTACAGATTTGTAATAGATGTAAGAGTTGAAAATTGGGGTGTTACATAAACTCTTGGTTTCCTATAGGTTTACGGTATGGCAATACTTAAGGGACATACTTGAGACAAAAACACAAACACCTAAGCCATTCTCATGGTCAAAGGACTCCCTTCTACACACTAGGGTTATTCTCATAACTCCTAAGTTCAAAGAGACATGTTAGCAAACACCTTGTGTGCTCTATTTGTATTCCAATCCCCCTTCTCTCAAAGGTGGGAAAGAAAAGTGGTTGGAGAGGTCTAACACACTCCCTACTCTCGTAGGTGAGTGATTCTACCCTAATTCCCTAAGGCAACCGGCCAAGTTAGCCTAGAGTCCACACTAACACTCCAAAACACTATCAAGCATCCATTAAGCATCATTCAAACCTTAATTCAAGACATTTAGCATTCAAGAGATACATACAAGCTCAATTGATCCAAACCACAAGGAGTTCTAGCCAAGCATTCTAAGAATCAAAATCATCATTGCAAAAGTTCACAAGAGAGAAAACTAGAATCAAAACCAAAGTGCAATTCAAGATCAAAGACAAAGTTCAAGATCAAATCACTAAACAAAACAATAAAGCAATTCACAAAATAGAAATTGAAAAACAAAAGAAGAAATTGAAAGATTACTTGATTGCAAATGGAATTCTTCTACAAATCTTGATCAATTGCAAGTTGATGTCCACAATCTTCTCCAAATCTAGCTTAGCTAATTGAATGGAAATATGAATGGAATTGAAGTGAATTGGCAGAGAATTTCAACCTAATTCTAGAGAGAGAAATTTTAGGCTAGACTAATCTGGAAAAATGAATGGGATCCCCTGAAAAAATATCCCAATTCCCTATTTAAATCGCGCCAAAGATGTAGTGGACGCCTGACTAGACGCGCGTCCTCTGCGCGTCCAGCGGGATTCTGTGCGCGCTGCTCCAAATTTTCGGCGCGGGATCTCGGAATCGGACGCGGCGTCCGATGTGCGTCCGCTGCGCGTCCTAAGCAGACATTGCAACTTCAGAGAGTGATTTTTCGGACGTGAGGCGTCCGGTGGCGTCCAACAGGCGTCCTAAGCAGACATCTCAAACTTCAGAGAGCTGATTTTCGGACGCGGGGCGTCCGGTGGCGTCCAACAGGCGTCCGCCAGGGACTGCTTCGCACTTCGCGGATCTGGGACGTGGACGCCTGGACGGGCGCGCGTCCAAGGCGCGTCCGGACCGGTCCTTTGCTTCTAATTTGGCTCGCGAATCAATCTTTGAAATCCATGCCTTTTTCACCTCTTTGCACAACGTTTTACCTACAAAATTATCAAACACGTGTGGACTAGGATCTAATGGCACTAACAAGCATATTTTACGCAATTCATGCTCAAATCAATCACAAAAGCTAGCAAGTACGTGCAATGTGACCCGAGAATGACCCTATAGATGTAGCATCTTTTGCACTTATCAAAATTTCCACACTTTAGAACTTGCTTGTCCTCAAGCAAGCTATCATTGGCAAAGCAAAAACTAAGTGCAAAGGATGCCACCACTTTGATATGCAAGCAAGCTAAACCACAATAACGATGCACACACTTGAAATCAATACGATCCTTATGCTATCATGAAAATGTGTTTTTAAACAATCCTTTGATTCTCAATAACGACTATCCCAAGAACAAAATCATTTTTACAACAGTAAAGCAAATTGATTATCTTTCATTATCATACGAGTCAAGCATGCAATCCAATAACGGGTTCACCAACCATTTAAAGCGGGCCACTAGCCGAGCCAACTAGTGGGACCGATGTGCACAAACCAAACCTATTAGACCACCCTTGTAACCTCAAGCCCCCCTAGATTCTAGCGTGATAAACAAAAAGGCTTTACGGTTATCTACTACCCCTCAAGACCGACCATCGGGCTACCCGATCTCACATGGAGCTCCATGCTTTTTCGAGAACTGTGCAATAGGTGCCCGGTCCCAACGGGATAGATCTCTCCTTTTCTCATTCCCCAAGATAACCTCATCGGGCTACCCGACTTCACATGGATATCCATGCTTTTTCGAAGACGGTGCAATGGGTGCCCGAATCTCAGCGGAATGGTTCTCTTCAATTTTCTCATCTCCCAAGACCTCGCATCGGGGCAACCGACTTCACGTGGATATCCACGCTTTTTCGAAGATAGTGTGATGGTTGCCCATCAACTTGCCCTAGCGAGACGGTTCATCTTTTTCATATCCTAAGGTGGCCTCATTGGGCTCTTTTGAACAACTTAAAGTAAAGCAACACCTTCACAACCCCACACTATACCTTCGGGAGAGCAAAAACAAAGAAAATTAGGTTCATTTCCGGGCTTAGTAAACATTATATTACTAGGTTTGATAGGTGCACACTCCCACTCCGTTCCCTCCTTGACTATGGTCCGGGTTAAATGAGAGGTGAACATCACACAATCATGCAACAATTCATCCGATTTAACAAGAGTATAAGAGTTTTCTTCCATGGGATAGTCCTAATTGAGAAACAAGGGTTCATTCAAAAACACACATTTTACAAGAAAGATTAAGCAACGCATTCATTTCAAACATGTCCATTGTTCTAAGCTAGGCATTGTATTTGCAAATCAAAGTCTTTCAAGCAAAGCACAAGTGTGCTTTCCCTTTCCACACTTTAGAATGAACATCGCCCTCGATGTTCACATTACGCACAAGGTGGGAAAGCTACAAAAGGTCTCAACATACAATGCCCGTTTCCACACTTTAGAAGTGTGCTATGGGCTAACGGGTCACACAACATGCTTTTATGAATGATTATAAGACAAGCTAATGCACAAGCCATGCCATCACACCCATTTTCCACACTTTAAAGGAAAAGTATATAGGTAAAAGAAGGGGTAAGTGCGTAATAGAACACGTGCCAAACTCAAAAAGAAATCCTACAACTAAGCAACTAGGATCATCAAGGTGCACTAGATCATATGCCCGATCCATCGGACTCCTCTCCAAATCGCTCAAGTGTGAGCCTTCGTACTTCGTGTTCAAGCATATTAACCCGGTTCTCAAGTCTCTCTATAATTTCCCACAAATCTCTTCGCTCCACTCTAGCTTCATCCTCACTAGGCTCCTCGGGTGCTATGCCAAATTGCAAGAAATCACCTATGTCTAGGGGTGCCATGGTGGTGGCCACCGCTTCATATGCAAGTGCATCTTCAAACCCCAACGCTTCACAAAGCCTACTCACTATAGGTCCCACAAAGATACTCTCACTGTCCTCGTAGCTTTGTCTCTTAAGAAAGGCCTTACAAAGCTCTCCCATATGGATTGGGGTTCCCGTGTATATGCTCCAAAGTATGAATAATTCCCTTCTTGTAACATTGTCATTTGGAGATTGCCTTCCCAACCATGAACGGGCTATAATATGCCACATGATTTTAAGCTCCGGGACTTTGATGTATTTGGCACTAGTGTATGAAGGTCTCCAAGCTACCCCTTGCCTAGCAATCCCCCACCAAAACAGCCCGGGTTGATGCTCATTAGGGAAGTCGTCCACGAGGTTTGCATACCATCCTTGATCTTGGTCATGCAACGTGTAGAATCCTAGTAAATTACCAAGCTCATCCGATGAGATGTTGTATTGTCTATAAAACAACTTGAACTTAATGCTAGGTTGTCTCCGGTTATGCACCCTCTCATTGATGACTTCCAACGTAGAAATGAACTCCCTAACTATAGGGACATATGTAGCATCCCTCCAACTACAAATGTGACTCCAAAAAGATTGGGATATCATCCTTTCAAACTCTCCTTGAATGCCTAAGACGGCTAAGACCGGAGCTTCTATGTAGCTCTATTCGATTATATGCTTGTCTCGGAAGTGCCTATACCTAAAGAGGTCTTCCACCTCAATCATGAGGCCTCGGTGTGCAACTTCCATATTCGGGGCTTCCCCTTCTTCACTTGACGTGTCCTCATTAGGCCTTCTACTAGGCTCTCCTCTTTCAAGGGTGTGCCTATGCACCATCATTTCAGCCCTTGGAAGTCCCTATATTCATTAATCAAGCATTAGATTTTTAATTCACAACATCCAATCTTCAATTCAAGATATTACATTCTCATTTCAAGCATTTGCATTCTCAATATAAGCATAATGACATCCCCAACTAAGCATTGTGATTTCACATAAGATATGACATTCTCATAATAAGCATTGTGATCATCAATTCAAGTAAAATTTGCATCATACATTATTAGTGACATTTTATCAAACACATGGCATGCAATGTTAATAAAAGCACAAATGTATGAAATATGCATGATCTAAAGCGCTATAGAGTACAAAAACACAAGCATATCATCACCCAAAGCTCACAAAAGTAAAGGATCATACAAGATCTTACTGAAATTTGAGTAGAAAAATAGATCAAAATCCTATTAAACCAAGTAGAAGAAGAAGAAATGTCAAGAGAATTACCTTTGGGCTTGGGGGAGGTGATCCATACATGCTTGACAAAGGGGAGGAGAAGAGGTTACCTACATTCATCATCTTTTTAGAGTTTGGGATTGCTGGAGAGGAATTTTGGAGTGAAGGAGGAAGAATGAAGCTGAATAAAAAACCCTTGGCAGTATTTAAATCGTCGGGCGGACGCCTGCTGGACGCGCGTCCGGCGGGATTTCTCTGTTTCTGCTGCATTCTGCTTCCAGAGTCTGTTGGACGCCGGGCGGACGCGTGCGTCCGCCGCGCGTCCAGCACTGTGCTTTGCATTTTCCAGCTTGATTTATCTATGATGTCGCGTGTTTCTTCCCCCGCATTTTTTGCTTATTCGTATGTCTTCGTGCCCCCTGTCGTTTTGAGCTTAAAAACAACACTAACAAATGTTTTTTTGGAAAATTTTGCAATCATTAGAGGTAAAAATCGTTAGCTTCAAACTTAGAATCAATTAAAAGAAAACATTATAAACCAAAATGCATTACGTAAAGTAAAAGTAACTAGAGTAATACTAAAATCGAATTTAAACAAGCCAAATAAAACGAAAGTAAAGAAATATACAGTCGGCACCCCACGCACGGGGTACCTACTGTTCAAGCTGGGCCATGTCAACATAAGAACTTAAACACCCAAGAACCCAAGTATCAAAACGATGCGTCCCCGCCCTGTGAGGGAGGTGGGAAACGTTGCTCCATCCAAAGGCGCAATTGCTCAATCGCTTGGAATTGTTGCTCTTGGCGTTCTTCTTGCCTCACAATTGCTTCGTTTTGCCTCATCAACTCCTCATGGTGAAGGTCCATCCTTTGGTTGAAAGCGTTCATAGACTGATTGTGCAACTGAAGCTGGAACGCCCTCATGGATGCCCAGTCATATACTGGGGGATACTCTGCGTACTCCGGGGGTACATCTGGACCTCCCTGAATCACCGGCTCTTGCTCATGCGGAGGCTCACCCTGTTGAGGTCTCGGCGCGGCCCCAATCCTAGGGGCGTAGCTCATGCTGAGATGTGCATCTGTAAACGGTCGCATGGAGGCAATGCTTTTCTCCCTCGCCAACTCTGTTTGCAACCCTAAACCGTGGCACAGTCTCGTGACCACCGGCCCTATCCAGACATACGGGCATTTAGGTTGTGTCTGCGAGGTGAACAACTGCTGCACCATACAAGCCATCTGTATAGGCTCATTCATCTCCAAGCTCCACAGATTGAAGAGATCAAATCTATATATCTTGTGGAGGTTCTTATTTCTTCCCCCAAACGTAAGATTGAGTAGAAGCTTCATCATCAACAGTGGCGGGCGAACTACCTTTGAGGTGTTTGGCTTAGTACCGGTGAACCTTCCTCCTTGACCATTAGTAATTTGGTGCCAGTAGGCCTCTGCGGCCGCGTCGGAGTCAAAATCGGTTGGAAGGTTTCGCCACTCTTCTGTTCGAGCGTCCTCGGGGGTGTAGAATCCAAGATATTCCCCTAATTGTATCAACGAGACTTGGTGCTCCCTACCAAACAGCGTGAACTTCATGCAAGGAGTCCACATGTGGTTTGACGGGATGGTCGTATAGGTGGCGATGAACTCGTGCACTACGGGTTCATATGTGTCATCTCTCCAACTGAAGAGATGTTCCCAAGATCGCCTCGTCATCATTCTCTCTACCTCCTCCCGACACCCATATGCATCGAGCATTGGGAGATCGAAGTAGAAACCGCCCGAAGCTCCTTTTGCTCGCAGCTCCTCCACTCTTGCTATTTGTGCCCCGCTAAGATGCCTAAGGCTTCGGCCCCCAGGTATTAACAAATCGCTTTCGCCTTCTGCCGCCCTTGAACTTGATCCAACGTCGTGTTTTCTCTTTTTGGCACATTCCTTTCGTCTAGATTTGGAAGGCATAGATTTGGGAGGCATCTATTTTAACAATAAAACATGTGAGCCATAGCATAGTTGAATCTTTTGCACTTACGTAATCACACAAATATCAATAGCAAGGCAAAACTTAGCTCAACAAACTCATCATTATCTAGCATACTCAACCATTTTTCTTATCAATTAAAATTCTAGGCAAAAGGAAAGCATGTACATTGAAGCATATTTCATCATTTAGTTTCAAGTCATTCATGCATATAAAATTCATATCATAACTCCAAACTTCAAACTTTAAGCACATTTATTTTCAAAACACACAATGTAGTAATTATCTCCAACATTTATCAACTTAAAACCATTCTACAACCATTTCTTATCACCAAAACAATGCTAATCTTATTCCAAATCATTTATTCATATCAAAGTTCAAAAAGCCCCAAATTTGTGAAACTAGCAAACAAAATTTTCAATTAAGCATAATGCAAAGTCAAGATACACAAATTGGTTCCATACAAACTCTTGATTAGCATCTAATCTCATTTATCAATCATTAATTTCAATATTGAAGCACAATTATTCAAACCCAAATTTTTCCACCATTAAAGTAGGGTTTCAAGCTTTTTTCAACATTCAAGTTCATGTTTTAACCATACGAATTGCAATTAAAACTCATAAGCATGCTCATTACAACTTAAGTAATCACATTCTAACAACAAACAAGCAATGCAATTGACAAAGCAAGAAATCCCAAATTCAAGTTCATAACAATAGTGAAAGCTTAAAAATAGGGTTGAAGAAGATGCACATACCTTGAAATTTGTTGTAGAGATGTTGTACAAAGATGAAAGCTTGTAATTCTTGCCTTGGATTAACTTTGGAACTTGAAAGACTTACTTGGAGGTTTTTGGAGTGGTGTTCGTCCGCTAGAATGAAGAAGAAAGGGAAGAATTTGCTTTAAAACTCTTGGTTTCGTCCGCTGAACCGCCTAGATTGACCCGTCGGACGCGCTCCGGACGCGCGTCCAGAGGGCGTCCGCATTTTAATTCTCCTTTTCTGGAATTGCCGTAGCATCGGGCGCGGGTCGGACGCGTGCGTCCGCCCGGCGTCCGATTTTCCTCGTCGTTCGGCAAATAGCGGGCGAATTCGTCCGCTATGCATCCTCTTTGCGATTTCTGGACCTGCTTCGCGTTCTGATGGACGCGGGTCGGACGTGCGTCCGCCTTGCGTCCGTCAGAGCGCACTTTGATGTTTCGAACCCAGGCACTGGACGCGGACCGGACGCACGTCCGGTCTAGCGTCCAGGCTCACTTTTTCGCCAATTTTGACTTTTTTCTCTTTCTTCTTCGGTCTTTGTGACTTCACCTGTTATAGCCCTGCAAAAACATACTATATCTAAAGGAAAAACATGTAAGATAAGGCATTAAAAGTAAAAGTAACCTCGGGTTGCCTCCCGAGAAGCGCTACGTTTAACGTCTTTAGCCCGACGTCCTTGTAAGCTTCAATTTTCCATTCGAGTCAAATGTAAGGTAGCCACCTCTCGTGGTTTCATTCCTCCAAAGTACTTTTTAACTTGGTGACCATTGACCTTGAATTCACCTTTTTCCGGATGTGCGATTTGAATAGTTCCATAGGGAAACACTTTTGTGACCGTGAATGGACCGGACCATCTTGACTTAAGTTTCCCTGGAAAGAGTTTAAGTCTTGAGTTGAAGAAGAGTACTTGGTCTCCTTCTTTGAATTCCTTCCCCTTTTTGATGTGCTTATCATGATACAACTTCGTTCGTTCTTTATAAGCACGTGAGTTCTCATATGATATCAACCTCCATTCTTCTAATTCGTCGAGTTGCCACATTCTCTCACGCCCCGCTAGGTCCATATCGCTATTCAATTTCTTTATTGCCCAATACGCCTTGTGCTCTATTTCCACCGGTAGGTGGCATGCTTTCCCGTAGACTAATCTAAAAGGGGTGGTTCCGATTGGAGTTTTATAGGCCGTTCTAAACGCCCACAGCGCATCATCTAACCGATCAGGCCAATCTTTACGATGAATTCCAACCGTCTTTTCCAAGATTGCCTTAATATCACGATTGGCATTCTCTACTTGACCACTCGTTTGGGGGGTGGTATGGTACTCCCCCCCTGTGTTGGACTCCGTACTTGGCCAAAATCTTTTCCATGGATGAATTCCTAAAATGCGTTCCACGATCGCTAATTAAAACTCTCGGTACTCCAAATCTTGTGAACAACTTCTTAAGAAATCCGATAACACTCCTCGCATCGTTGTTCCTCAAGGCTTGCGCCTCCACCCATTTCGACAAATAGTCTATTGCAACTAAGATATACTTAAACCCTTTAGCACTCGGGAACGGTCCCACGAAATCGATGCCCCAGATGTCGAATACCTCACATGCCAAGATGTATGTTTGAGGCATCTCGTTCCTTGCGGTAATATTTCCAACCCTTTGACACCGATCACAATTTGAAACACAAATTTGAGCATCTCTAAATAACATGGGCCAATAGAAACCCGCTTCAAGAACTTTCCTAGCGGTTCTATTGCTCGAGTAGTGACCTCCGGTCGGCCCGGCATGACAGTGACCCATAATTTCCAATCCCTCTTGCCCCGCTATACATCTCCTAATGACTTGGTCCGCACAGACTCGGAACAAGAAGGGATCATCCCAAAAGTAGTGTCTACTCTCCGCTATAAATTTTCTCCTTTGGTGCACATCAAAATAATTCGGAATAACTCCCCCTACGATATAGTTGGCAATGTCTGCATACCACGGCACTGTAACACCCCGAAATTTCCCTACTACTCTACGAAATATAAAGGGGTTATTTTTATTAGTAAGTAATTATTTAATATAACTATAAGTATAGTTATTTCCTCTTGGGCTCGGAATAATGAATTTCGGACTACTTATTATTATTATTGTTATTATTATGATATTAAAATGTTCTTAGCCCAATATACCTATATAGATATATATATTATAGTATATGATTTTATTATGGGCTATGGACCTAAGGAATTATTTTAATAATTCCATTATAGATATGATTTATAATACTAAGCCCATGAACTATAATTCTCATTATAGGAATATGGTGTCTATGAATTATCCTTGAGCCCAAAAATGATCAAGTCTTGACCCAACCTTCTAAATTGATCCAAGATCCACAAGCCCAAAATGGAAACTTTCTATTATGGTAACCTAGCCAACAATTGTAGGGTATGATCCTATGTAGGGCAGCCAAAGAAGGAAAAGAAGAAGAACATTCCATCCCTCTGCACCTCGCTTCCTTGCTCGATCAGACAACAGGAGAAAGTTCCGGCGAGCCGTCTTCCCTTCTTGATCTTCACTTTCTCTCCCTCTCTCGACAATGACCGGTGGTGTCACGCAACCAACAATGGTGAACTCCCGAAAGCTGAACGTTGCAGCAGCCATGCCCTCTCCGGCCTTCGTCTCTCTCCCTTGGCGACCGGCGGCAGCACCCGTGAAGCAGGACAACATCGAGCTCCTTCTCTGGTTCCGGCATGGGCGACGAACGGCAACGAGGAATCGCGGCGGCAGCGGAAAGCCCACGTCTTCCCTTCGCTCACTTCTCCGTCAAGCTGTGAAGCTACGAACCCCCATCTTCGTCGAGTTTGGAGCTTCTCTTCCGGTGATCTGCAGGCAGCGGTAGACAGCAGCAACGGACTCTCGTTCCCCGTTTGGTGCGATCGGCGGCGGCGGGTTCGGCCATGGCAACCTCCCTTCTTGCGACGAAGCAACAGTGCCGTCTTCCTTGTTCCCTAGCATCGATCGGCGCGGGCGGGGCAAAGTTCGTGGATCTCTGTTCGTCGACAACGACAGGCGGAGCGGAGCGGCGGGCGACTCCAGCGGATCTCCCCTCTCCGTTACGGTGTGAAGGCGGAGCACCAGGGCGGAGGTTCCCCTTTTCCGCTCGGCCAACAGCGGAAACAAGTGGCGGTGGTGGCGGCTCCGTGACTCCCTTCCGTTCCCGTATAGTAGCTGGGAGGTCCGTATGAAGGATTAAAGTTGGCGGTCTTGTATCATAGCACGAAGGGTGCAGTGGCGTAGTGGCATGGTGCGTGAGTGTGGAACTGGAAGGTGTAGGGTCGAATCCCGGGGCTAGCAGCATGGTTGAGGTGATGTTTTGGTTCTTTAGCATTAAAGTTTATAAGTTTTAGCATGTATTAATAGTATAGCTTAAGTTAGATTAGTTATAATATTATAGTTAAGTCAGAATAATATTATTGGACATAACCTTGCCTTTAATATTAGATAGTAATTAGATTAAGAATAATTCATATGGTCATGTTATATTAGCCTTGAGCATGGACTATAGGTTATAATGAACCGATTAGGAATATCTATATCGTTGTTGTTAAATAGTTAGTGACGGTGTTAGGATTATATTAATTCTTCAGGTTCACGATTATGAACCGAGCTTTGAGCTTAGGATTGACGTTGCTTTGAATTAAAATGCTTTTGGGTTTACGTACGCTTCAAAGGTAACCACTATGTCCATCAAAACTATTTTTACACTCTCGCTCTATATGATATTATTTGGTGGATTGGAAATCCTGAATATCCTTGGTTATTAGCCTATCATTGATTGTGTTGTGGATTCATGGACTCGTGTCCTAATCCTTTGTCTATTTGATGTATATGAGCTTTGTTGGTTTGGATTTCCATATTATTTGGCCTCTGATTAGATGAATGTTGGTGTATTGTGATATGATCCTTGTATTATGGAGTATCTCTTTGTATTCTGAGCTGAGTCTGATTCGGTATGTGGGAATTGCTCTTGCGGGGTTCTCTAGCGTGACAATGTAAGCGCTAGGGTTTTCCGTGAGAGTAAGGTGGTGGTGGTTGGTGAGTGATCCGTGGTTGGTTTCCCCTTTCGTTCTAAGTTTGTTAGAGTATTCTATTGGTTATGTTACCTTGATTCTGGAGTAATTATTCATACCTCTTAGTCCACTTGTTTGAGTCTATTATTTGATTGGTGGAATCCTTGATTATATTATTTGGAAGTTGGTTGGTGTTCATATCTGAGATGAACACTCTGAGTGAGGGTTCTTGGGCTGAGTTGAGTATGAGTATGTGGTAGTGGATCTTTGAGTATCTCTTGGTGGTTGTTGGTATACTTGGAGTTTGTTGGGTGGACTAGTTGTGCGATTATTGTTTGTATTTGGGTTGATTACCCCTGTGATTGGGTTCATTACCCCCGTGATTGGGTTGATTACACCCCTGTGATTGGACTGTCGGTCCCTGTGATTGGGCCATTGCCCCTGTGATTGGGTTCATTACCCCTGTGATTGGGTTCATTACCCCAAACCAACTCCCAGGTAATGAATTCAAGGAATCAATAAACCATGAGTACAACAAGAGAAACCAAAGACATGAATCAATACTCCAAGACATGGTATAAATACCCAACAAAAGGCATGAATAAATACTCCTAAGACATGGTAAAATATCCAACAAAACATCCCAACAATATTCAGAACAAAGGGGAAACAAACAGACAACAAAAGCCAAGAACAGCCTCTGGAATCCAACTCCCAGAGACTTTACGGAACACATCAACGGAGCTCACTCCTCCGCCGCCCTCCTCCGCAAGGAGGAGCCGGCCCTCCTCAACGGGCCTGCCACCTCCGCCCGTGCTCACCGTTCCACCCTTGCGGATCTCCTCGGCGGGTTACATTGTACCGCCTTGGACCTCCGCAAGGTCAAACCCCATTCCCAGAAACAGTTTCTGCCCAGACACAAGAATACCCTTCCAGAATGCAATAATCAGATCCAAATACACCATCATTTCATCTAATTAGAGGCCAAAAATATGGAAATCCAACTAGCAAATGATCATAACAACAATAGGCCAAGATCAAGACACAAGATCAATAAATTCCAACAAAATACAACCAAGAATAGGGCTAAACACCAAGAAATTTCAGGATTTCCAACACCAAAAATATCATATAGAATGAGAGTGTAAAAATAGATTTTGATGGACATAGTGGTTACCTCAAGGAGCTCTTTTCCACCTAGCAAAGCCTCAACCAAGCTCACAAAGCCCCACCACCTTCTTGATCATCTTTTTCCCAAAGAACCCCAAAAGAGAACACATAAGAATATGCAAAAAGACTAGCAAAACCATAAAATGCAAGGTAGATTCTTAGCTAGATGCACTTACCCAATCCTAAACAAGCTTAAAGGGGCAATCTTGACTTGAAAACTTGTAGGAGAAATGAAGATCAAATTTGGAGAATAATGAAGATGGAAATGGCGTGAATAGTGTAGGACTAGGGAAGAGAGAGAGTGAAAACCTTTAGGGATTTTTAATCTTGAATATATATACTACAATACATATAATGTATTAGGGTGAAAGACTTTAAAGTGGAATGGGCTCAAATCATATATTATATTACTTACAAGAATTTAATATGTAGAAGATTAATAAGTTGGGCTAATGAATTCATCCCTTACAATTAAATACATATATTAGAATAAAGAAGCCCATAAGATGTCTTAAAGACATTATACTTATAAATATTAAGAAATTGGGCCATGTAAGGATATTTTAATTACAAGAATTGTAAGGATCCAAATTGAATAAAATCCCTTACAAGAATAAATTCAAGAATTGGGCTCTTGATTAGAATAATTAAATTAGGCTCAAGAATATATTTATGTATATATATATAACTATGTATGAAATTGGAAGAACTAGCCCAATTAAAATAATTAAATTGCCCAAGGAATTAATTACCGATCGAAAGGTTTGAACGAATTTACGGGGTCTTACACTTGGATTGTATTGATTGCCTCGATTATCTTGATACCCTCTATTGTAGTTTGCGTTATAACTCGGCCCGCTTTGACTTGGTCTTGGGTTGTATTGATTTTGGGATGGTTGGTTTTGCCATCCTTGACCTTGACGCCAATTTTGATTGTTGTTGCTTCCATAAGTATTGTAGTCATTCGGCCTTTGATATCCTACGGCCTCGACTTGCTCATATGGAACATCCTCGTAGTTTGACGTGCATTCGTGTGCTCCGTGTGCACCCCCACACTTGTCGCAATACAGAGCTAATGCCATGCATGGATTTCCTCTTTAATTCTTGTTCATCTTTTCCAGTTGTGCTTGTAACCTCTTAACTTCTAGTCCTAGTGCTTCCACCTTGGCTTGAGACGCGGTGTCGGCACTGACTTCATACAAACTTCTTTTGTGCTCCCTCTGATTGTACCAATTCCCGGTAGTTGATGAAATAGTTCCTATCAATTCTTCTGCGTCTTCGGGACTTGTAGAAACGAAAGATCCTCGAGAGGATGAGTCCAAAAGCAATTTACATTCATCCGTGAGGCCGGAATAGAATGAACTAATAACGTCCCATGGGTGTAGAACGTCGGGTGGGCATTGATGTTTTAGTGTCTTGAACCTTCTCCATGCATCTGCTAGAGATTCCAACGATCCTTGTTTAAAGTCTTGTATTTTCTTTCTTATTTTCAAAGTCTTAGTCAACGGGAAGAACTCTTGCATGAATTCTCGATGGAGTTGTTCCCATGACCTAAAGTGGTTGTCTACGTGTGAATCAAGCCACCTCGCGGCTTCTCCTATTAATGAAAATGGGAACATTTTGAGTCTTACGACCTCTTCGGTAACTCCATTCTGTCGGTACATACCACATGATCGGATGAACCGGGTGATATGTACGTGGGGATCCTCCGCCGGTAATCCTCCAAAAGGTTGATTTTGTACTAGTGTGATCACGGCGGAGTTGATTTGAAAGTTGTTGGCTTCAACCAGGGGGATGTAGATAGAGTTGTGGTCGCTAAAATCGGGTGTCATGTAATCCGCTATTGTTCTCCTATCCTCTCCCCTTGGTTGGTATCTTGGTATATTTCTCAGTTCATGCCTCGGTTCGTTCCTTCTTGCCCTTTGTGGCTCATAATATTCTTCATCATATCTTGGTTCATAGTAAGCAATCTCTCCTTGGTCTTTGAGGTTGTTGTTGTTGTCTTTGAGGCATGTCATAGAGAGGGTTATTGAATTGTTCTTGATAATCCGGTGCATATCTTCTACGAGGTGGTGGTTGGTCATATGCTACATTCTCTTGTTGATATTGTGATTGGTTGGGTGGTGGTGGTCTTTGTCGAGACTCCTCTCTTTGTGGTGGAGGTGCCTCATGGACATTAAATTGATCACTTCTCACATTTTCTCTTGGTGTGTCCGTATCGGTATGGATTGGTGATTCGTTCGTATTGACGTCAGGGATGTTTGCACTAGTAGTTGCCATGTCTTCTTCTTGATCTATGTGTTGGGATTGTTGGTCTCTATTGGCCTTCTTTCTCCTCCGATTCAATGCGTAAATCTCCGGATTAAAAGGAAGTAGACCTTCACTCCCTCTAGAGCGAGTGTGCATACAAACGCTTCGGTAGTTTAAGCACTCAAGAACAAGATAAAGGTTTGCAACTCAAAGTAGCTCAACAAGAAGTGTCAAGTACTAGAAACAAGTGATAGTAAAAGGACAAAAACAAGTAAAAAGGGACTAGGCTCTCTACTTAAGGAACCTACTCATGCTAATCCACAAAGACTTGCCTAAACAAAACCGTTACCAATCCTCGGCAACGGCGCCATTTGAAGAGTTGTATTTTAGCGGGAGGTGGAAAGAGTGTAGGTGAATAAAACGGGAAGAAGTTCCCGAGTATCATCTCAAGGAATGGTAGAAAAGGATTTGGTAGACAAGGAAGTAGACACAAGACTTCCTAGGTTTCAAAAGCTAGTCCTATCGAAAGGTTTGTGTATGTCATTCTACGAATATCTCAAACACTTAAAACAAAAGGTGTTGTGAACAATCTATTTGGAAGGAGGGTTCGGATCAATCTAACAAGTACATAAACTCTTGATTTCCTATAGGTTTACGGTATGGCAATACTTAAGGGACATACTTGAGACAAAAACACAAACACCTAAGTCATTCTCATGGTCAAAGGACTCCCTTCTACACACTAGGGTTATTCTCATAACTCCTAAGTTCAAAGAGGCATGTTAGCAAACACCTTGTGTGCTCTATTTGTCTTCCAATCCCCATTCTCTCAAAGGTGGGAAAGAAAAGTGGTTGGAGAGGTCTAACACACTCCCTACTCTCGTAGGTGAGTGATTCTACCCTAATTCCCTAAGGCAACCGGCCAAGTTAGCCTAGAGTCCACACTAACACTCCAAAACACTATCAAGCATCCATTAAGCATCATTCAAACCTTAATTCAAGACATTTAGCATTCAAGAGATACATACAAGCTCAATTGATCCAAACCACAAGGAGTTCTAGCCAAGCATTCTAAGAATCAAAATCATCATTGCAAAAGTTCACAAGAGAGAAAACTAGAATCAAAACCAAAGTGCAATTCAAGATCAAATCACTAAACAAAACAATAAAGCAATTCACAAAATAGAAATTGAAAAACAAAAGAAGAAATTGAAAGATTACTTGATTGCAAATGGAATTCTTCTACAAATCTTGATCAATTGCAAGTTGATGTCCACAATCTTCTCCAAATCTAGCTAATTGAGTGGAAATATGAATGGAATTGAAGTGAATTGGGAGAGAATTTCAACCTAATTCTAGAGAGAGAAATTTTAGGCTAGACTAATCTGGAAAAATGAATGGGATCCCCTGAAAAAATGCCCCAATTCCCTATTTAAATCGCGCCAACCGCCAAAATTAGACGTAGTGGAAGCCTGACTGGACGCGCGTCCAGCGGGATTCTGTGCGCGCTGCTTCAAATTTTCGGCGCGGGATCTCGGAATCGGACGCGGCGTCCGATGTGCGTCCGCTGCGCGTCCTAAGCAGACATTGCAACTTCAGAGAGTGATTTTTCGGACGTGAGGCGTCCGGTGGCGTCCAGCAGGCGTCCTAAGCAGACATCTCAAACTTCAGAGAGCTGATTTTCGGACACGGGGCGTCCGATGGCGTCCAGCAGGCGTCCGCCAGGGACTGCTTCGCACTTCGCGGATCTGGGACGTGGACTGTGACACCCCAACCTCACACAGGCTGAGATAGATAAAACTTAACACAACAGCTGCCTATCTCAACCAACAAACATAACATAGCGGAAGCGAATTTAAAACTTAAGGGCGTCATGCCACATCTAGGTATAAACACAGCCTAGATGCACAGGCTAAACATAAGAAACGAACTAAGCTGTCATATATCAAAAGAAATAAATCCTCAATCCATAATCAACAATATTCAATCACTAGTCAAGAGTATAATATCTCAAAGGCACACAGGCCCAAAACCCAAAGTCTAAACATCGTAAAACTAGTCTAAGCGTCCACATAGATAAGCACCTAACGCGCTCGCGCTCAGACTACTCCATACCTGGAAAACACGCAAAGAACCATTAGCAAAAGAATGCTAAGCAACCACCACTCACACCCGCAAGGAGATATAGATATACATAAGCTTATAAATAGGTTTACACACCCATATAGAATATAAACACCAACAAACTGTTCAATAGTTCAAACCGATACTCAACAACAATAGGCTGAACGAATCAATAACCAAGACTCAGTCAAACAAAGCCAATATCCAACAACGAAAGCATAATACAATAACGAACCATAACCGAGATACCAACTGGACAACAAACCAAAAAGGAACCAACCAACCTCAACAAGAATAACAAGATATCAACCGAATAACATAAAGAACTCACAAACCAGAACCCCAACTCCAACCTCCAAACCAAGTCAACCCAACCACCAAACCAAGTCAACCCAACCACCAAACCAAGTCAAACCACATAGTCAGAAGTTAGAAGTCAAGAGTCAAACCCGGAAAACCGGTACACAGGGGTGATGAGCCCAATCACAGGGACCGAAGTCCAATCACAGGGACAGGGATGACAGTCCAATCACAGGGACCGAAGTCCAATCACAGGGGTAATCAACCCAATCACAGGGACCGAAGTCCAAAGTCAGAAGTCAATAGTCAATAGTAGCACAGTCAAATCCAACCAACAACCTCCAACAATACCAACAAAACCACCATCACAACCTCATACTCCAACCTCAACTCAAAACAACCAACAAAGTGTTCATCTCAACTATGAACACAAACCAACTCCCAGGTAATGAATCAAGGAATCAATAGATCAAGAATACCAAAATGGAAACCAAAGACATGAATCAATACTCCAAGATATGGTATAAATACCCAATAAATGACATGAATAAATACTCCAAAGACATGGTAAAATACCCAACAAAACAATCCAACAACAATCAGAAACAAAGGATCAACAACAGACAACAACAACAGAAGACAGTTCACTGGAATCAATTCCCAGCAAACTTGCGGACACTCAACGGATCACTGCCTTCCGCCAGTCTCCTCCGCGAGAAGGAGACGGCCTCCCTCAACGGGCCTTCCCTTCGCCCGAGCCTACCGTCGCCACCTTGCGGAGCACCTAGGCGGGTTACATTGTGCCGCCAGGGTGTTCCGCAAGGCCAAACCCGATCCCAGCAAAACCATTCTGCCCAGATTCAAAATCCCTTTCCAGAATGCAAAATCAGACCAAATACACCACATTTCATCCAATTTAGAGTCCAAAAATAAGGAAATCCATAACATCATTGATCATAACAACACTAGGCAAAAGATCAAGATGAAATCCAACAAATACATCAAGAAATAGGCTAACAACAAGAATTTCAGGATTTCCAACACCAAGAACATCATATATAGAATAGGAGAAGAAATAGATTTTGATGGACATAGTGGTTACCTTTAAGAGCTTTCCCAATCCAATCAAGCCTCAAGCTAGCTCACTAAGCCCCACCTCCTTCTTGATCATCTTTTACCCAAAGAACCCCAAAAGAACATTATAAGAATATGCATATATATATATATATATATATATATATATATATATATATATATATATATATATATATATATATATATCAAATTGAAGGAATTAGCCCAATTGGAATTAATTTAAATTGCCCAAGGAATTAATTAACGGACGAAAGGCTTGAACGAATTTACGGGGTGTTACACTCTACCCCCTTAAAAGGAGCTTCGTCCCCGAAGCTCAAAGCTCGCGGGAACTTTGAAACAGAACGATTCAAAGGAACGAAAATTTAACGGAAGGTTAACGAGATTGATTGCTCAACTGGTCCTAAACTCAAGAACATACTAACATGCAACTAAGCTCATAACTTACCCAACCCAAACTAACGTGCAAGAACATAAGCTAAACAACTTACCTAGACTACAGGGTTTCTACTACGGAGCTAATACTAACGAGAAAGCTATCAACTAACCTGGTTGGCCTCCTTGAGAAGAACTGCATGGACCGTGGTGTGGATAAGGATAAGGGTACGGGTAAGGGTAGGGATACTGCTGCTGATAAGACGACAGATACTCCGGTGGCACTTCAATACTAAGCTTGTTCTCGATGAAGCCCAAGCGCTGGAAGCCGCGGTCTACCCTCAAGTCTAGCGAATCGAACCTCGCCTCAACCATACGCTGCATCTTCTGCAACTGTCGGAGTACGGGGCCAACTGGTGGCGTAGGAGCCAAGGGATCGTGCTGCTCCTTCCTTCGGTGCTCTCGGTCAGCCTCACCCATGGGCTCTTCTTCTTCGGCCTCTTCTTCAGACTCATCATCTTCCTCATCACCACCTGCCTGCTCAGCCTGCTGAGGCTCGACTAAACCTCGCAACCTCTTGTGTGGAATGTGATAGCGCTCGATTAGCTCTCTGCTCTCGGCGGCTGGCATCCTACTCAGCTCATGAGCGGTGATATACTCGTTCCCCTCCACCTGGAACAGCCTGGAAAACTGCAAACTCGGCGCATTGAACGCACTGTGAACCGGCTGCCTTGCCAACTCCCCAGTGACATTGACCATCTTCTTCTGAAATAACCAACTCAAAACCATTCCATAAGGCCGGTTGCGTCTCTTAACTGTCTTGCAGAAATCCATGTGCAAGATCATCAGAGTAGGCAAATCAAACTTCACTCGGTGCTTCAGAAAGTATGCAAAGGCACACTCTATGGCTGTAACCTGTCGGCTGTTGTTTCGGTTAGGCAACAGACTCTCCCCAACCAACAGAGTCAGAATCCTCTGCTCACCCGTCAGATTATGCTTATCGGGGCGAGTGTCTAGAGCAATATCCTCGTTCTGCCCCAACATGTACCTCAGATAATCACAGAACCCCACATCTTGTGTCTCCACCCAAGCACTACGCTCATATTCATTGACACCTCCCAACGGTAAATTAAGCAATCTAGCCAACTTAGGTGGATCAAAAGAAATCCTTACGCCCTTCACTATTGAAGTGAGAACGGGCACTTGGTTAGTCGTCTTAACCTTCATGTTCTGATAAAATTGATGAACCAAATTGGGGTACACAACATTCTCAATTCGCAAGAACACATTCAATAAACCTTGAAAATTTAGCATGTTCACTAGCTCGGGCGAAAAGTGTAACGGGTCAAGAGCTTTACCATCAATTATGTTATAGCGGATGTTGCTCGAGCCTTCTCCTTCCTCGGCTTGATTTCTTCTTGACATTATGTTGTTGTTGAGGATCGAACTTGGGCTGCCGTAGAAGAAAACGCCAACACAAAACTGCGGACTTTTGCGGAAGAACTTGCGGACCTTGATGGCGGACGTGCGTGCGCGGTCGCTGTCGACGGGAGAAGAGTTGCGGATCTTGGCGGATGAAGTTCGCGGACCTCGCTGCTCCCTTGTTCTGCCGTTCGCGTGCTGTTTGCGGGAAAAGAAAAGAAGAAGCGGAAGACTGGGACGGATGATCTAGGGTTATATCTCGCTAAGGAAAGCCAAATGACGCATGTGCCCTTCCAACTTGCGGATTGACCCAACGGGAATCGGGACTCCGTTACGTTGTGTTCCCTTCTTCTTGCGGAACGCCTCGACGGAACACTGTCTTCCGCTGCCTACTTCCGCACACACACACGGTACACCTCCACGGAAACCCCTGTTCCGTTCTTCCCCACCGCGCCGTTATGCTACTGGGCCTTTAGAATTAAAACAGAGGCTTCGTGCTTGAAACACTACGAATCATGGTAGTTGGATGGCGTAGTTCCCTTGCTGCTAAGCGTTAGGCGCGGGTTCGAGACCCTTTGTGAACATTGGCTAGGTCCTTAAGCTTTTTTTCCTTCTTTTTGCGTTTTGTTTCCTTGACTTGACTTCACGGACCTCCCGACCACTTGTAATACGATCGGGTCTTCAAACTCCTTAACGAAATGCGTCTTAAAGCTTTCTAACTAACGAGGGGTCGCCTATGGTTCACTTAACGGTTCGACTAACTACAAACTCTTAAAGAAAACCCTTAAAAGCACGTAAAGCCACGTATTAAAGAGATTAGGCTCGAGAGTTACCTTCTTCAAGCCCGTTTGCTTCAGCCTGGGTGCGACCCATCACGAAAATCTTCCTCTGCTGCGGCCCCGCCTGCTGCCCTCGGCCTCCACTCGGCCGGCTACCTCCGCTACCCTCAGCCTCTCGGGAAGGTTGGGTCGCTGCTGGGGCTCCCTGAGCCGTACTCGGTCGAGACTGGGGTGGTCCTCCCTTCTTGGCTGTGCACTCGTAGGCCCGATGTCCTCGCAACCCGCAGCTGTAGCACTCCACTAACCTCCCCTCGCAGTCGCGTCCGGGGTGATCCCTCCCACAGCGTCTACAGTCGAAGTGCCGAGTGCGCGCTCCATTGCCCCCCTGAACCCTGCCCAAAGCTAGGGCGAGACCCACTGCTGTGGCTAACACCTCCTCGCTGAAAGCCACCTCTCATCCCGGAGCTCTCGGGCCTGTACCTCTTGGAGTCTGAAGCTCCACCCTCAGCTGGCCGCTTGGAGCGGTCCTGGATCCCTCGTCGGATGGTCAACACACGGTAATGGTCAGCGGCGCTGCTGTAGGCCTCACTCAGCGTCTGAAACTTGAATACGACCAAGGCCATACGCGTATCCAAGTTCAACCCAGCCACGAACCGCTCAATCCGGGTCTCCTCGGTCGGGGCTAACGTCGGCGCGAAACGAGCCAACTCCAATAAGCGCCGGTGATACTCCTGCACAGTCCTCGACCCCTGCTTGAGGTGTAGGAACTCCTCCTGCATCGCCGCCTTGACGTGAGCTGGATAGAAACGAGCTCTCAGCCGATCCTTGAACGTCTCCCACCCAAAGTCGGGCTCCTGGCGCATCGCTGGGCCGCCGTGGACCCACCACAAGTCAGCCTCCTCCTTCAGGTAAAAGCTCGCCATCTCGACCTGGCGACCTGGTGGGCACTCTACCACCTCGAGAATCTTGTCGAGCGCCCGGATCCACTCCTCCAAGATCACGGGGTCTTCCTCTCCGGCGAAGAAGGGTGGGTGCTGCCCCGCCACCCTCCGAACCATCGCGTAGTCCGGCTGCCCGCGCTGGTTGTTCTGAACCATCGCGTTTCCGAGGAGCTAGGTGATCTGTGTCAGCTGCTGGAGGTTCTGCATCAACTGCTCTGCGTAGGGCACCTCCGGGTAGTCCTCGCGTCGTCGTGGCGGCACCATACTCGCTAGAAGGGGGAGATACTAACAGAAGACGAACAGAACACTGCGGTCGGCCTTAACCAAACACGCAACAAAGCAAATGAGAACGAACTCACAACGAGCAAACAACAAACAACCTGCAAAGCATAAACAAAAGCAAGTAAACGAGTCATCACCGCGCGGCCTAAAATTCACACATCTTAGAATTCTTAAACATCTTAATTTCTACTGATCAAGTCCTAGAGTCTCAGATTACAACCCTAGGATCTCTATTCCGACCTCAACACAGGCTCTGATACCAACTGTGACACCCCAACCTCACACAGGCTGAGATAGATAAAACTTAACACAACAGCTGCCTATCTCAACCAACAAACATAACATAGCGGAAGCGAATTTAAAAC
>CP025658.1:16990692-17005362 GCA_003576665.1 Ipomoea trifida | reverse complement strand
ATGAAAATATGGTGGGTCAACCCACTTTGTATTTAAAAAAAAAAACAGATCGAAATATATTTATATTTAACGGCATTTCAACGATTTTGTTGATTGAATACCAAAAACGGTCATCATACAATAATATTAGAACCAAATCGGGATGTTCTAATAAAAAAAGACTAAAAGTGGACTGACACCTATAAATGTAGGACCAAAAATGGAATTAAGTCTTTTTTAAATTTAGTCATTTATTACTAATTATTATTAATTTAGAATTAAATATAAAAATATTATGAACCATTGTAACAGAATCAGTAGTACTAATATATATATATATGAAAAAAACTAATAATTTATTTGTTTGTTTGTTTGTTTTGTTTTGTTGTGTAAAGTTTTTGATGATGATGTTAGATTAATTTGAATAAAGTGACTCTTCTGTGAGACTGTCCTATGGAGACGAGTCGGATCAATATAAAAATGGAATGCTTATATTAAAAAATGTAATACGTACTCCGTACTAATCAGGAATAAAGTGAGTGTTTGTTACTTTTAAAAAAAATGTTTAAAAATGTAATACTTTTGAATCAAAAAGTAAAAGTATTACATTTTTTTTCAAAAGTGTTACACTTTTCCTTATAAGTTGCAAGCAAACACTTTATTCCTAATTAGTACTCCCTCCGTCCCATTTTATGTGTCTGGTTCGGTTAACGAGGCTTGACTGAAGTTATTTTTAATTCAATTTTTCATAATATTAAGTTTAGCTAGTATTAATATACAAAATTTATATAATTAGAAACTACACTAAAAGTACTATTAAACACAAAAAATCAAATTTAAAAATAAGTAAAAAATAATAAAGAAAATATATAAATGAAGAAAAAAGAGTTGGTTTGACCAATGAATAGTAAGTAGGACTGATAAAATGGGACAGAAAGAGTATTACATTATTACATTTTGAGTTAATTCCAACAATGGTCCCCCGAATATAATGATTTTCCAAATTTAGTCATCGACTTTTAATTTGGACAATTTAAACACTTGACTATAAATTATTTTTCAATGCTGGTCCTTCCGTCTGGTGGGTGTTTAGTCGACGTCTATTTGAAGGGCAAATGCGTCCTTTCAGGTCTTGAGTGTATAATTCCTCTTCATTTCCTCTGTAAACGTGATAAATGTCTCCAATAATACTCATTTGAAGCCTTGGAGTTATTCGATGCCCTAGAAGCGAAACTCCAGAAAGTGCAGCACCTTTGTATACGCGATAAATGTAGAAATTAAGGTCCTCCGTTCTGTCGATATAGCAGTGAGATGTCTACAAGATATAGAAGCGAAAGCTCTTCATCTTCAAGGAGTCAAGAATACATCTATGGTGAGTTGGTTTCCATTCCAAATTGTGTTTGTGGGCAACGTTTGAAGCTATAAACATCGTGGACGAACGATAATCTTGGTAAAAGATATTGGGAATGTTGTATCAAAAATGTGAGTGATTTTATTTTTGTTAAAAAAAAATTTTCTGTTGAAACAATTCATTTTCTTTTTCGAAAATCTGAGCGGTAATATTTTTTTTCGAGCAATGTCTGTTAATTTGGTGTAGGTGTTTACATTAATATTTGGTTGGTGTACGTAGTGTAGTAGGGCAAAGGTGTGGTGTAAGGTTGATCAGCCTGGGCACATTTATTCTAATTTTGTTGCAACTTGCACAAGGTCAAGAAGAATTATTCTTGTGTCATTTTTTTGGTTTTGTAAGATGGCATGAAGAATTAAATGAAGAAGGGTTCTACTGACATTGACAATTGTATTTCAATTCTTTTTTTCTTTTTACAATGTAGTATCTGCTCATAGCTACTTTCTCAACCTACTGAAGCACAAAGAGTCAACAGATGCCTCCACTGAGGCTAGAACCCACTCCCTTCCACATGGGAGTGTACACCGGGTGCCGCTTGACCACAAGGTCTTTGGCATTGTATTTCAATTCTAATCACATTGCAATGAAAATTACTCTAATGAAAATATAGTTCTAGAAAATGCAAACTGTTATACCATAATTTGACAATTGTATTTCTAACATTGAATGATAGATCCCATTACAAAGCAAAAGGAAGATAGATCCCATTACACATCAAAAGGATTTAGAAAGATCGATCCCGTTACACATCAAAAGGCAATTGTCTAAGCATAGCCTTAAAAACAAGACTAGTGACCTAATAGCAATATTGCGAAAATCCCACCTAGGAGCGGATTAATCGTCGACTAGGCGCTAGGTGCCGGTCGACCACCTAGCGTATCACCTTAATTAAATGGTGATCTAGGCGGCTGACTGGCTAGGCGACCGACTAGGCCGCTTAAGCGCCGCCTAAGCACCACCTAGGCCACTTATGCGCTGACCGCCTAGGTCTTCTAGGTGCCGATTAGACCTCCTAGGCCACCTAGTTGACCGATTAGCTATTGCTCTTTTTTTTTTAATGGGTTATTTCACTCAAAACAACATCGTTTTGAGCGAAATAACCCTAATTTTTACAAACTGTAGATATTTTTTAGATTAATATTTAATATTTTAGTATTAACTATTAAAGTATTATATATGTAACACCCCGCATTTTCCCTATTATTATTTTAAATATAAATATTTAAAATGAGGGGTTATTTCTTATTAAGTAATTATTTAAATAATTATAAGTATAATTATTTCTTATGGGCTTGAGATCATGTACTTCTATATAATTTAATTTAATGTTATTATTACACCAAAATGCCTATAGCCCATTATATCTATAGACATATTTCTTTTCCTACATAACATATTATAAAGCCCAAGTAATCTATATGCATAATCATTTTTAGTCTAAGACCAAAGTTGGCCCAACTTCTAATTTGATCCATGCTCAAATGGGAAACCTAGAGTTGCTAATTATAGCTAGTGTATACACCATCAGCAGCCAAGATCCTCCTCACGATTTTCTCTCTCGCGTCTCTCTCCCTCTCGTCTCGCCCTAGATTCACGTCGTTAAGGGAGCTCCAACAGGTAGCAGCAATGGCGAGCTCCCTCATCTCTGTTCCTGTCATCTCGCCCTCGGCATTCATCGGCGGTGCAAAGGAGAGAACAGAGCAGCGGCTTCCTTCCCCTCCGCCAGCAGCGGCGAGGCAGCGCAGCAGCGGCGAAGATGGCGGACAGCCTCGACGGCGCTCTCTCCTCCGTTCGGCCAGCGACCCCAGCCCCGTCACCTCGCTCTCTCTCTCCGGCGACGACTCCGGGCAGCAGCACGGAATGGACGGTCGACGAACCAACGATTTCGGTGCGATGCCCTCTTCTTCCGACGATCTTTGTTCCACCTCCGGTCTCGGCTTGCGGCAACGGCACTTCGCGTGTGGACAATGACGGCCATGGCGGTAGTTGAGCAATGACGGACTCCCGCGGTGTTACAACTCCCCTGCTTCCGGCGATACAAAGACAGGGCTCGGACGACATAAGCAGCTTCGTGGCAGTAGCGGCGGCGACGAGGTCGGCAATGGTGATCTCCCATCCCAGCGGCCAAGTCGTTCTCTCCCTTCTCTGTTCCCGGCGGTGCATGGTGTGAAGTGGGTGGCGGAGTGACTCGGCAGCACGCCTCTCTCCGTTACAGCGCAAGGAAGCAGCAGCGGTGGACGTAGCGGCCTCCCCTCCTCCGCACGTTGAGCGAGCTGTGTCTCCATTATAGTGACCGAAGGCTCGCGTAAAGAGTGTTAGCCAGGTGGTCGCGGGTTCGAATCCCTCTAAGGTAATTTCTCCCTTTTAGCTTTTATGTATAATGAGTCCATAGCTTAGGATTGTTCATAATACTATTGTTGGTAGTTAGATCACTAGACCATATTAGTATGCTTATATATATAGTTTAGATAATAACTATAAGTCTATAACGGGTCGAATGGGAATATTAATATCATGGTTATTAGTAGTCATAGTGATGGTATTAGATTATGTTAATTCTCAGGTTTGTGATGAACTAGCTTATGAACCGAGCTTAAGTTGGTGTTGCTTTGGATTAAATACGCTTCAAAGGTAACCACTATATCCATCAAAATCTATTTTTACACTCTCACTCTATATGATATTATTTGGTGTTGGAAATCCTGAAATTTCTTGATTATTAGCCTATTATTGATTGTGTTTGATGGGTCATGGACTTGTGTCTTGATCCTTTGTCTATCGATGTATGTGATCATTTGTTGGTTTGGATTTCCATGTTATTTGGCCTCTGTTAGATGAAATGTTGGTATTGTGATCTGATTTGTGTATTCTGGAACATTTCTTTGTATTCTGAGCTGAGTCTGATTCGGTGTGTGGGAATTGCTCTTGCGGGGCACTCTAGCAGGATAATGTAACCGCTGGGGTCTTCTGTAAGAGTAAGAGGGTAGTGGTTGGTGGAGGTGAGTGATCCGTTGTTTGTTTCCTCCTTCGTTCTGGAGTTTGTTGGAGTATTCTATTGGATATGTTACCTTGATTCTGGAGTATTTATTCATATCTCTTAGTCCATTATGTGAGTCTATTATTTGGTTGGTTAAATCCTTGATTATTCTGTTTGGGAGTTGGTTGGTGTTCATATCTGAGATGAGCACTCTGAGTGATGATTCTTGGGCTAAGTTGAGTATGAGTATGGAGTTGTGGATTATTGAGTGTCTTTTGGAGGTTGATGGGTGATCTGACTGTGCTATTACTGACTTCTGACTTTGGACTTCGGTCCCTGTGATTGGGTTGATTACCCCTGTGATTGGACTTAGGTCCCTGTGATTGGACTTCGGTCCCTGTGATTGGGCTCATCACCCCTGTGTACCAGATTTCTGGATTCTGACTTCTGACTTATGACTTCTGACTGTGGGTTTGACTTGGTATGATGGTTGGTATGAGGGTTTGGAGGTTGGAGTTGGGATTCCTTCTTGGTTTATGTACTTGTGAGTTCCTTGTGTATAATCGGTTGATATTTCATTGTTCTTGGTTATGGTTGGTTGTTTCTTATGGTTGTTGTTCAATTGGTATCTTGGTTATGGTTGTTGTTGTCTTATACTTTCGTTGTTGATTATTGGCTTCGTTTGGATGAGTCTTGGTTTATGATTCGTTCAGCTTATTGTTGTTGAGTATCCGTTTTGAACTATTGAGCAGTTTGTTGGCGTTTATATTCTATATGGGTGTGTAAACCTATTTACAAGCTTATGTATATCTATACTTCCTTGCGGGTGTGAATGGTGGTTGCTTAGCAGTCTTTTGCTAATGGTTCTTTGCGTGTTTTCCAGGTATGGAGTAAGTCTGAGCGCGAGCGCGTTAGAGCCTACCTTGTGACGATGCTTAGACTTAGTTTATGTTGTTTAGACTTTATGTTTCGGGCCTGTGAGCCATTTGAGATTTTATATACTCTTGACTAGTTATTGGGATGTTTGAGACAGATTGAGGATTTTTATCTATGCAGTTATCTATTTTTGGTTAGCCTGTGCATCTAGGTTGTGTTATCTTTCCTAGATGTGGCATGATGCCCCTTAAGTTTTAAATTCGCTTCCGCTATGTTATGTTTTGGTTGAGATAGGCAGCTGTTGTGTTGGGTTTTATCTATCTCAGCTTGTGTAAGGTTGGGGTGTCACAATATAGTTTATAATTATTAGTCTTTGAAAAAATTAAAAATACTTAAACAATTTTTTAAAAAATAAAATATAAAATAAAAAATACACAAGCCCCTAGACACCGATTAATCCCCGCCTAGGAGTCCTAAGCGCTAGGCGTTCCTCGAGCGCCTACCGATTTTTTCAACCATGCCTAATAGTTCATAAAAGTCACTAAACTACATCATATACTATCCAAAAAATAGTTTCTAAACTTCAATTAATCCCAAAAAAAAAAAAAAAAACAGTTTTCGTTATTTTTTGTTATTTTTGCCTTTGTGTTTCGTTTCTAAAGTGTGGAAACCCGGGGTTGTTTGGTATTATAGTGTATGATGTTAAAAGTCTTTCATAAAAGCAATGTTGTGATCCTCCTAGCCCATAGCCCACTTTTAAAGTGTGGAAAGGACATTGCACTAGGCGAATGACCTTATCTCTTTCCCACCGTGTGCATAGAGCGAACATCGAGGACGATGTTCGATTCTAAAGTGTGGAAAGGGAAGCACTTTGTGCTTAAATGTTGTTAAGTATATGATGCTAGTATAGAATCTTGTGGGGTGTTGAAATTAATGTTTTGTTTAATCTATCTTAGAAATTTGTTGCTATGAAGGAATAATTGATTTCAATGTTGAATATCCCTTGATATGAATTCTTTTGCACTTGTGAAAATTGATTATATTGTGTGCTTGCATGATAATTCACCCTCTATTTTGTTTGGACCATAGTCAATGATCCCTCGAAGTGGGAGTGTGCACTCGCCAATGCTAGAAAGATAATATGCTAAGCCTGGAAATGAACCTAATTTTCTTTGTTTTTGCTCTCCCGAAGGTGTAGTGTGGGGTTGTGAAGGTGATGCTTTGCTTTGTTTTGTTTAAAAGAGCCCAATGAGGCCAAAACCCCAAAAGAGTCCAATGTGGCATCCTTAGGATATGAAAAGATGAACCATCTCACTAGGGCAAGTTGGGGGGCAACCATCGCACTGTCTTCGAAAAAGCGTGGAGATCCACGTGAAGTCGGTTGCCCCGATACGAGGTCTTGGGAGATGAGAAAATTGAAGAGAGCCATTCCGCTGAGATTCGGGCACCCATTGCACCGTCTTCGAAAAAGCATGGAGATCCATGTGAAGTTGGGTAGCCCTATGAGGTTATCTTGGGGAATGAGAAAATGAGAGATCTATCCCGTTGGGACCGGGCACCTATTGCACAGTTCTCGAAAAAACATGGAGCTCCATGTGAGATCGGGTAGCCCGATGGTCGGTCTTGAGGGGTAGTAGATAACCGTTAAGCCTTTTTTTTTTGTTAATCACGCTAGAATCTAGGGGGCTTGAGGTTATAAGGTTGGACTATTAGCATTGACTTGTGCACATCGTTCCCACTAGTCGGCTTGGCTAGTGGCCCTTTCAAAATATTTGGTGAATTCCCTTTTGGTATGCATGCTTGAAAAGTGTGAAACAAAGTCTATTACCGAAAGTTTACTTTACCAAAAGAAGGGTGTCAAGTCTTGGGATATTCACTATTGAACTTTATGATTCATTTATGGACACATTTCTTTGATAGAATAAAGGAACCCTTAATTTCAATGTTGTGCTTTGTTCTTCCATCTAGCTCATATGCGTTTCTAAAGTTTTAGTGATATATTTTGCACTTGTTGTGTTGGTTGTCCTATGATTGCTTGCTTGAGGACAAGCAAGGTTTAAAGTGTGGAAAGTTTGATAAGTGCAAAATATACCACTTTTATAAGGTTATTCATGGATCGTTTAGTATACAAGTTAAAGCTTTTATGAATGTTTTAGTATTAAATTGCGTTAGAATGCTTTGAATTGTCTTAGTACCCGTTCCACACTTTACCGTTTGTTTTGTAGGTAAAAAGAAGTGTTTAAAGGCAGAAAATGGCTAGATTTCGAAGAAGGACTCACGAGTCGAAGTTGGAGTGCGAAATACACCATGGACGCCCTGTGAACGCCCAGTGGACGCCCCAGTGGACGCGTGTCCAACGCGCGTCCACCCCTGCGTCCAATTTTTCGCTCTCTGAAGTTTGAAGTCTGTGCAGCAGTCTGCTGTGGACGCGCAGTGGACACGCGCGTCCGCCCGGGCATCCATCAGAACCCTCTCTGAAGTTGAAGTCTGGAAGCATTTATCGCAGTGGACGCGCCCGTGGACGCGCGTCCACCCTGGCGTCCATCGCGGAACTTGGCGGTTTTTGCGAGATTTAAAAGGGGAATTGAGCCATTTTTCAGGGGATCCATCACACTTCAGTTTTAGATCACTTTAGAATATTTCTCTCTCTAGGATTAGCCTAGAGAGATCTCCCCCAATTCACTCCACATTGCAATTCTTAGTTTAGATTAGAAGTAGAGAAGAATTCCATTGTTGCAAGATTGTGATCTACATTCAAGTTCAAAATTAAAGTTCAATTTCAAGTTCAAGTTCAATTCCTAGCTAAGAATTCCTTTTAATTTCTTGTCATTACTTTTACCTTTTGCTATTTCAATTCTAAATATGATTAGATAGATCTTTGTGGATTTGGATTGAGCAATTTTGTATGGATGTTCTTGAGCTTTGAATTGATCAATTAGGTTTTGCAATTGCTTTGATTATGAGTTTGGTTGTGTGAGTGTGATCCACTTTGACTCTTGTGTAGGGGTGATCAACCTATATGAGAGGTGTTTGGAGAAGGAGTCTCATCTATGAGAGTAGAGTTACTCCTTAGCCTAGCCTAGCACGTTTCCTTCCCACCTTTGAGAAAAGGGGGATTGGAAGGCAAATAGCACACCATGTGTTCGATAATTTGCCTCACCTAGCCTAGTTGCCATGAGAATGGGACTATGGACTAGATGATAGGCCAATGACCACGAGAGTGGCGTTGGCATAGTTGTCTTGCCTCATTTTCATTATCTAAGTGTTGCTAGCCTAGTATCTTAGGAAATCAAGGATACCTATATGAGTTGCAAGGTCCAAATCCTCTCTTCCAATTGTTTGTTTCCTTTGTTTGTTCCTTATTTTCATGATATCTTATGCACCTTTCTTACCTATGTTTGGGTTAGCTTTCAAACACTAAACACTCTTGTGTTTAATCCCCTTACCGCTTGAATTCCCTCCTTGCCATCCTTTGAGAACGATACTCAGAAATCCTTCCGTTTTAACACATATTCCTTTCCATCCACCGCGAAAACTACACCCGTCAAATGGCGTCGTTGCCGGGGATGGCATCGGTTTTTGAGTAGTAAGTGCCTTTGGATTAACATGAGCAAGTGTTCAAGTTAGAGAGTCTAATCCCCCATTTTCTTTTTATTTTTGCAATTTACTTTGTTTACTTTTTAATCTTTTTGTCATTTCATTTGCTACTACTCTCACTTGCAACTACTTTTAGTTGCAAAACACTCTCTTGTCTTTGTGTTGATAAGTATTAAAAAAATATTACTATATTATGTTACTATACATAATTAAATTCCTCTCATAATAATATTCAAAAAAATAAAAATTCCAACAATCAAATTACTATATGATGTATATTATAGTATTCAAAAAATATTAGTATATAATGTTAATGTACGTAATTAAATTCCTATCATGATAATATTAAAAAAAATTCTAACAATCAAATTACTATATGATGTATATTAGAATATTAAAAAATATTACTATATTATGTTAATTAACATAATTAAATTTCTCTCATGATAATATTCAAAAAAAAAATCGAACAATCAAATTACTATATGATGTATGTTATAGTATTCCAAAAAATATTACTATATTATGTTAATGTACGTAATTAAATTCCTCTAATGATAATATTAAAAAAAATTCCAACAATCAAATTATTATATGAGTATATTATAGTATTCAAAAAATATTACTATATTATTTTAATGTAGAGATGTTTGGAGGATATTAGATTTTGAAATACAGTACAGATATCCTCCTGTAGAGCGCTTGAATTTTCATCTGTCAAATGAACAAAGTATTTATTTTGATGAGATGCTCAATCGATGTCATTGTACAACGACATACGGTAAAACATAGCATGTTTCTGGCTTGGCTTGAGGCAAACAAAAACTACCTGAGTCAAAGCAACTAACTTATGCAGAGATGCCAACAAAGTTCGTTTGGAAACAAGCAACACGGGAATTTGTTCCAAGACAATAAGGATTCTCAATTGGTCGAGTTTTTTATGTTCCTCCTGGAAGTGGTGAGATGTACTATTTGAGATGTCTTTTGAATGTAATCCGAGGGCCTACGTGTTATGAAGACTTAAGAACAATCAATGGGGTGTTGTACGACAATTACCGTGATGCATGTTATGCACTAGGGCTATTGGAAGACGACAAAAATATTGATATGCACGGGTGCAAGGTTACAGTTAAGAAATTTATTCACAACATTGTTATCCTCAAATTGTTTAAGCGGAAGTGGTTTGGACAAATGTTGGACATATATATCCAATTATATTCTGTACAAACAACGGAACATATTGAACTTCCAAGGTATGGTATGTATTTATCCATTTGCTTTAATATTTTATTTCATGTCTAATATTATTAGTTCCAAGATGGTGATACTTTTCTAACATATATTGTTTAATATTTTTTAGATTTAGTCTTCAGTGTTGATGAAATAAAAAATCAAGCATTAGTTGAGATTGAGAAATTGTTGAAAAGATGTGGAAAGAGCCTACATGATTACCAACAAATGTCAATTCCAGATCTTGACTGTTCGGCCAGTTTGATGAATAGGTTGGTGTATGATGAGATGTGTTATGACAAAGCAGAACTTAAAAAAGAGCACAAAAAGTTGGTATCAAATCAATGAGGAGTTTTTTTTTTGCCTACGATTATGGAGGAACTGGAAAGACATTAGTTTGGAGAACTCTTTCGGCATCATTGAGATCAAAGGAGAAATAATTCTTAATGTTGCTTCAAGTGGTATAGCTTCTCTATTATTACCCGGCGGAAGGATTGCGCATTCAAGGTTTGCAATTCCCCTAAACCTAAATGAGGATTCAACATGTAATATCAAACAAGGTAGTCATCTTGCAGAACTCATTATTAAGTGCAAACTTATAATTTGGATGAAGCACCAATGATGCATAAGCATTGCTTTGAAGCACTTGATAGAAGTATGCGTGCTGTATTACGTTTTTGCAATCCAAAAAGTTTAGAGATGCCTTTCGGAGGGAAAACTATTGTATTTGGCAGAGACTTTCGACAAATTTTGCCAGTTATCCAAAAGGAAGTAGACATGATATTGTTAATGCAACAATAAATGCATCTTACTTGTGGTCATACTGTAAAGTGTTACGTCTAACAAAAAAATATGCGACTTCAAAGCTCATCCTCAAATAGTGATTATGAAAAGCTAAAGCAATTCTCATAATGGATTGCGAACATATGAGATGGAGAAATTTAGGGGCAAATAATTGGATGTGAAAACATTACTATACAGAAGAGAATTTTTGAAATGTTCTAGAGATCCCATTGCAACTATTGTGGAAAGTACATATCCATCAGACTCCAATATTTTTTATGATCCAACATACTTGAGAAAGAGGGCAATATTGGCTCCAACACTTGATGTGGTTGACTCTATCAATGAATATATGACTTCTTTAAACACATATGAAGGAAATACATATTTCAGCTTTGAAAGTGCTTGCAGATCAGATTCAAATGTTGATCTATTAGCTTATGTGCACAGGCCTGAATTTTTAAATGGGATCAAGTGTTCTGGTGTGCCTAATCATGAACTCAGACTGAAAGTAGGTACTCTGGTTATGCTTTGAAAATATTGACCACTCAGTTGGTTTGTGTAATGGGACAATGATGGTTATTACTAAACTTGGAAATCATGTTTTAGAAGCAAATGTATTATCTAGAAGTAGTGCATATCATAAAATCTTGATTCAAATAATGTCATTAACTCCTTCAGATTTGAGATTGCCTTTTAAATTTCAAAGAAGACAATTCCCTCTAATCGTCTACCACTTATGCAATGACGGTTAACAAGAGTCAAAGGTCAATCACTTAGGCCACTCTTTGAAAAGACCATTATTTAGTCATGGACAATTATATGTTGCTGCTTCAAGAGTCACCAACCCAAATGGATTGAAGATTTTAATTTGTGATAAGGCGAACACCCAAAGTAATTCCACAACAAACATTGTATACAAAGAAGTTTTTTAAAATTTGTAAACTGTTATTATAATATTTCATCATAGTTTCATTCATACAATTCTACAATAATTTTCCATTTTGTAAATTGCTCCCTTAATTCATCATATCATAATTGTTGCCGTGCATCGCACGGGTAAAATACTAGTAATGATTGTAAAATACAGAGTAACACAATTAAGAACTCAGGAATTTATCAATGTTTTTTTTTAAAAATAATTCTAATATATATTGTCTAATGATTATTTGAGAGTGAAATGATAAGTGTACATGCATTTAGAGCATAAAACTTTCATCACGTATCTTATTTTTATTGGAGAAAAGGCCCACCTTTTGTTCTGCATGAATTAATGATAAGTGAAAAATAGACTATGTTTGTAGGTTTTTGGGAGGCATCTTGTGTTATAATTGGAGCCCTTTGAGCTTAATATTATATGCTTAAAATAGCTTCATTTGCATAAAGTTAGGAATAAGGACTAATTGTGGTTGCAATTGTGCAATATAGGAAAACAATGCCATTTCAAGAGTATTTTGGTGACATTTCATTTCATTTTGATCAATTGCAATTTACTTTTCATTTCAAATGCTTTCATTGATTCTTCATCTTAGCTATTTAATTGTGACAATGTCTAGCTAAGTCTTGGGGAATTGGGATTAGGTTTACATCTTGCTTGAGAATACATCATAGAGGATCAACCTATCAACACAAAGACAAGAGAGTGTTTTGCAACTAAAAGTAGTTGCAAGTGAGAGTAGTAGCAAATGAAATGACAAAAAGATTAAAAAGTAAACAAAGTAAATTGCAAAAATAAAAAGAAAATGGGGGGTTAGACTCTCTAACTTGAACACTTGCTCATGTTAATCCAAAGGAACTTACTACTCAAAAACCGATGCCATCCCCGGCAACGGCGCCATTGAAGGGTTGTAATTTAGCGGTGGATGGAAAGGAGTAGATGTTAAAACGGAAAGATTTCCGAGTATCGTTCTCAAAGGATGGCAAGGAGGGAATTCAAGCGGTAAGGGGATTAAGCACAAGAGTGTTTAGTGTTTGAAAGCTAACCCAAACATAGGTAAGAAAGGCGTATGAGACATCATGAAAATAAGGGACAAGCAAAGGAAACAATCAAATGGAAAGGAGGATTTGGACTTTGCAACTCATATAGGTATCCTTGATTTCCTAAGATACTAGGCTAGCAACACTTAGATAATGAAAATGAGGCAAGACAACTATGCCAACGCCACTCTCGTGGTCATTGGCCTATCATCTAGTCCATAGTCCCATTCTCATGGCAACTAGGCTAGGTGAGGCAAATTATCGAACACATGGTGTGCTATTTGCCTTCCAATCCCCCTTTTCTCAAAGGTGGGAAGGAAAAGTGCTAGGCTAGGCTAAGGAGTAACTCTACTCTCATAGATGAGACTCCTTCTCCAAACATCTCTCATATAGGTTGATCATTCCCACACAAGAGTCAAACAAGATCACCATTCACACAACCAAACTCATAATCAAAGCAATTGCAAAACCTAATTAATCAATTCAAAGCTCAAGAACATCCATACAACATTGCTCAATCCAAATCCACAAAGATCTATCTAATCATACTTGGAATTGAAATAGCAAAAGGTAAAAGTAAAGACAAGAAATTAAAAGGAAGACTTAGCTAGGAATTGAAGGAAGAACTTGAACTTGAACTTGAAATTGAACTTCAATCTTGAACTTGAATGTAGATTACAATCTTGAATCAATGGAATTCTTCTCTAAATCTAATCTAAACTAAGAATTGCAATGTGGAGTGAATTGGGAATGTGGAGTGAATTGGGGGAGATCTCTCTAGGCTAATCCTAGAGAGAGAAATATTCTAAAGAGATCTAAAACTGAAGTGTGAAGGATCCCCTGAAAAATGGCTCAATTCCCCTTTTAAATCTCGCCCAACCGCCAATTTTCCGCGCTGGACGCAGTGGACGCACGCTGGACGCGCGTCCACTGGGGCGTCCATTTCTGCTGCGTTTCTGCTGCACAGACTTCAACTTCAGAGAGCTGTTTGGTGGACGCGTGCTGGACGCGCGCGTCCACTGCGCGTCCACAGCAGACTGCTGTTCTGCTGTGCGAGAATCAGAGAGCGAAAAGTTGGACGCACGGGTGGACGCATGGTGGACGCGCGTCCACTGGGCGTCCACTGGGCGTCCACAGGGTGTCCAGGTGTATTTCGCACTCCAACTTCGACTCTTGAGTCCTTCTTCGAAATGTAGCCATTTCCTGCCTTTTTGCCCATCTTTTTACCTACAAAACAAACGGTAAAGTGTGGAACGGGTACTAAGACAATACAAAGCATTCTAACGCAATAAATGGGCAAGTCAAACACAAAAGCTACGAATTGTGCACTAGACGATCCGATAATAACCTTATAAAGATGGCATCTTTTGCACTTATCAAACTTTCCACACTTTAAACCTTGCTTGTCCTCAAGCAAGCTATCATTGAATCAAGCAACACATAAGTGAAAAAGATGCCACAACTTTGAGATGCAAGCAAGCTAAGGCACAAGAGTGATGCATACATTTGAAATCAATACGATCCTCAAGCTATCATGAAAATGTGTTTTTAAACAATCCTTTGATTCTCAATAACGACTATCCCAAGAACAAAACCTTTCAACTCTAGTAAAGCAATTTGGTTAACTTTCATTATCATACAAGTCAAGCATGCAATCAATAACGGGTTCACCAACCATTTAAAGCGGGCCACTAGCCGAGCCAACTAGTGGGACCGATGTGCACAAACCAAACCTATTAGACCACCCTTGTAACCTCAAGCCCCCTAGATTCTAGCGTGATAAACAAAAAGGCTTAACGGTTATCTACTACCCCTCAAGACCGACCATCGGGCTAACCCGATC
>CP025658.1:16932681-16990667 GCA_003576665.1 Ipomoea trifida | reverse complement strand
CCATTAGGAAATCCCCTCCTCTTTATTCTAATTAGTATTCCTATCTATTCCTGGAAACTAAATTCTCCTTGATTCTCGAAACTCTAAAATGCCCTCGTATCGAACATCCCGTCTGCCTGCCCTAAATCTCTTTCTCATTTTCGCTCGACACTGAATTTCTCTTTTCCCTTAAGAGAGTGCATACCCTATTGCCAAGGAATCCTTCCTATCTTATTAGATCTCCTTGCTATCGTCCCTTACATTCAAATTCCTCTCACTCCCGTGGAAATGGTATATCCTTCCGTTCAGACAACCTTTCGGTTTATTTCATTCTTCTCATTTCAAGATTGAATTTCTTCTCCCCTTGACGAGTTGAATACCCTACCGTTGACAAATCATTTCGCCTTCCCAAAATCCCGTTCTTAATTCCTCTCGAAACCTAATTCCTTTCACATCTCGGAGTAAGATAAATACCCTATCATTAAAGAATCTTTTCCATCTTTCTAGACCTCATTTACTATCGACGCTTGGAACCGAATCTTTCTCGTTCCCTTGGGGATTGCACACACTCTTATATTAAGGAATCCCTTTCTATCCATTCCAAACCTCCTTCCTACCTTCGTGTGGAAAATGAACTCCTCTCTCTTCGTTGGGAAATTGAATACCCTATCATAAGGGAAAGAGTTTCTGCCGTACTAAGACCTCGCTCCTAACTTCTCTAGGAACCGGATTCCTCCCTTTCCTTGAGTAAGTTGAATATCCTACCGTTGAGAAACTCGTCCTGTGTTTTCAATCTCATTCTTATCTTCTTTCAAATTGAATCATTTCTTACCTTGAAAAGCTGAATATCTTATCGTTGACAAACCGTTTCTGTCTTTCGAAACCTTATTCTTAATCCCTTTTGGAATCTCATTTCTTTCTTTTCCTCGAATAAGCTAAATACCCTATCGTTGGAAAACTCCTCCTGTGTTTTCAATCTTGCGCTTATCTGTTCTCGAAGCCAAGTTCTTTTCGTTCCTCCTCTTTTGTTGAAGGAACTTGATACTCCCTTAAATTTAGGAATTCTTTTGACCCCTTGAACCTAGTCTTTATTTTCTTTCGAAGCCGTGTTCTTTTCTTCTCTTTAAAGAACTTGGTGCTTCAGTAACCATTTTCAACCTCCCGAACGTTGTTATTATTCGCTTCTTGAAAATATCTTGTGCAAGGTGACAACCTTACTTTCTAGTTGCAACCTCGATAACCCTTGATTCTATTCTTAGCCTACCTTGTTTTTGGATCTTAAACCGTAAACCTTTCATTCTCCTTTCTCCGTTGGGTCAAATTTTCAAAATTTGGGCATATACTATATAAATATTTTCCCTATATGTACCATCATACTAGTTTTCAACTCTCTATCCCCAAAACGTCTTTCTGAGCTTCGGGGACGAAGCTCCTTTTAAGGGGGGTAGAGTGTAACACCCCGAAAATTCCTACTACTCTTTTGAATATTATAAGGGGTTATTCTCTTATTAAATAATTATTTAAATAATTATAGGTATACAATTGTTTTCCTATGGGCTCGGGGCAATATATTTGTATGTAATTTAATGTTATTATAATCAATACCAAATGTCACAGCCCAATGTACTTATGTATGTACATTTACTCCATATAGAATATGATTATATTATGGGCTAAGGACCCAAAGTATTATTTTAAACTAGATGATGGAAATGGTTTATAAAATAACACTAAGCCCATGATTATATTGTGATCATCCTTGACCCCATTCTAACTTAGCCCAAAATGGAAGTTACCCTAGATATAAATAGAAATTTCTAAAATAGGCAATGTGATCAGCAGCGCCATTCCTCCATCTCTAGCGTCTCTTCTCTTCCTCCTTTCAGTTAGCCAAGAACCATCACCACCATGAACATTCAGCTCCTAGCCTTCACCCTTCTCGACTAACAGTGGTGGATAGCAGTAGTGTTAGTCCGGCGTGATCAGTGACGACCAATGCAAGAACGGCGACAATGGTGGTCGGCGGCGACGGTCTTCGATCTCCATCGACGGGGCTCTGTTTCAACAACGACGACGAGGTCCCGGCAACGCCTTGTGAATCCCGTGAGCTCTCCCGACTCCTCGCTCTCTTCCCTCTCTGTTTCCGGCGACGTGCGACAGAGCCGGAGCAGCCGCGGCCTCCACCTTCGACATACTCCCGGTGGCAACGAAGCGGCGTAGCGGCGATAGTAATGGCGACGGTGACTGGGAGTAACTCGGCAACGGCATGGTTTCGCTTCTCTGTTTCTGGCGAGAACAGCAGCGACGGGAGTGTCCCCTTTCTCCTCGACGTCCACCATGCAGCGGCTATGGAACTCCGGCGGCAGTGACGAGGACGGTGTCAGCAACGAAGCTTCCGCCGTTCTCGCGCCTTCTTCCCTCTCTTCTCTGTTGTTTCTGGCGGAGGGTGGCAGCGGACAAGCAACGGAGGACTCCTTTCCGTAAACAGTAGCGGTGAAGGCCAGTGGCGTCCTCTTCTCCGTTAGAGACGACCGGGTGTTTAGTGCGAAGAGTTTTAATCAGCAGTCGCAGAGGGTAACACCAAGAGAGGCTTTGGCGTGGCGGTATGGTGCTGTGATGTGAGCTCAAGGGCGCAGGTTCGAACCCTGGGAGGCGCATGAGCTAGTGTATTTGGATCTTTTAAGGTAATATTCTGGCTTAGTAGTATAAGCTTTCAGTTTTTAGCATTAGTTGATATTAAAGCTTAAGTTTAGATTTATATTATTAGTCGTAATCTTGCTTTAGTAGTAGTTAGTAATTAGATTGAGTTTAATTCATATGATCATATTATATTAGCCTTGAGTATGGGTTATAGGTTATAAGGGACCGATTGGGATTATTAGTATCCTTGTTGTTAATAGTTAGTAATGGTATTAGGTTATATTAATCCTTCAGGTTCACGGTTATGGACCTAGCTTATGAGCTTAGGATTGACGTTGCTTGGGATTAAAACGCTTTGGGTTAAATACGCTTCAAAGGTAACCATCCATGTCCATCAAAACTATTTTATTCCCTTATTCTATATATATTGATTTGGTGATTGGAAATCCTGAAAATTCTTGTTGAATAGCCTATTTCTTGGATGTTTCTTGTTGGATTTCATCTTGATCTTTGTCTTGTGTTGTATGATCAATGATGTTATGGATTTCCTTATTCTTGGACTCTAAATTGGATGAAATGTGAGTGTCTTTGGTCTGATTGTGTATTCTGGAAATTGGATTTGTTCTTGTCTGTTTTGGTCTCTGGAATCTGGGATTGGGGTTGGCCTTGCGGAAGACCCGAACGGTATAATGTAACCCGCTAGGGCGATCCGCAAGGTGGCAACGGATGGCACGGGCGGAGGAGAGTGGCCCGCTGAGGGAGTCCGGCTGCTCCTTGCGGAGTGGTTCGGCGGTGGACTGTGGTCCGTTGAGCTGTTCCGTCAGTTCTCTAGGAAACTGTTTTCCAGAGAGCAGCTTCTGCATTTGTTGTCTGTTGTTGGTCCCTTGTTTCAGATCATTGTTGGATTGTTTTGTTGGGTATTTTACCATGTATTTGGAGGATTTATTCATGTCTTTCATTGAGCAATTGATGCCTTAGTTTGGAGTATTGATTCATGCCTTTGGTTTCCACTTTTGATGTCCTTGGTCTATTGATCCTTTGAGTTATAATCTGGGAGTTGGTTGGTGTTCATATTTGAGATGAACCCACGTCTTGGTTGGTTGAGTTGGTGTGGGAGTATGGTTGTGGTGATGGACCATTGTGTTACTATGGTGTTACTATTGTGCTCTTATTGTGGACTATTGGTTACTATTGGTTGTGGACTATTGGTTACTATTGGTTGTGCTACTATTGTGTTACTATTGTGCTCCTATTGTGGACTATTGGGTTACTATTGGTTGTGCTACTATTGTGTTACTATTGGGTTCGCTACCCCTGTCAGCCCCTGCTCGATTCGAGACGTGGCGCTGTGGCTTACCATGGAGGGATGTGGCTAAATGGTATTAGTCCACCTACCTATCACCAATTGGTTTTAGGAAGGATATGGCAACCAGTTAGCCAAAGAACTCTGTGGTTAAGCGTGCTTGACTTCCGGTGGGTGACCCCCTGGGAAGTAAGCATAGTGCAGCGCTGAGATCCATCAATTGGTATCAGAGCCGAGGTCACGGGTTCGAATCGATGGCGAGGCGAAAGCCGAGTCCAATCCCAGGTGGGATGTGGGCGTAGGTCGTGCCAAGTCCAAGTCTCAAGAGGGGATTGTTGGGCGCTTAGGCTAAGGACCGAGTCAGGCATGCTGCATAGCTGGGCTTGGTGATCAAAGGTTGATGCAGGTGCTGGGAGGGGGATTGTTGGGCGTCGGCAAGGTTGGCCGAGTTCAGCCCCTGCTTGATTCGAGACGTGGCGCTGTGGCTTACCATGGAGGGATGTGGTTAAATGGTATTAGTCCACCTACCTATCACCAATTGGTTTTAGGAAGGATATGGCAACCAGTTAGCCAAAAAACTCTGTGGTTAAGCGTGCTTGACTTCCGGCCATCACGGGATGGGTGACCCCCTGGGAAGTAAGCATAGTGCAGCGCTGAGATCCATCAAATTGTTTTTCCCTAATTTTGAGATTGTTAGAGCATCAAGCTAGATTGCAATACCCCTAATCTGACCCCACTCTTTTATCATATAGTTTAATTTATCCCTTATTTTATTTGCATCTTTTATTTTATTTTAATTGCTAAAACATATTTTACTTGGATTCTAATGAATTCCAATACTTTAGTGCCTAGGATTTAATAATTCACACAAATGCGTGCCATAGCCCCAATCCTCAGCAAAATGACATTTACACCCTCTTTTACACTCACAATTATACTCATCAAAGGAGAGGAAAACTCGTGATGGAAGTGGCTGAGAACAAGATCGAGTTTGACATATTCAAAATGGCGAAGCACCAGCCCTCGTATGTTGATGAGTGTTACTTGATAGAAGGGTTGGGAGAGTGCACTGATGAAAGTAGAAAGATTCAGTTAGTGGACTTGCATGTTTCCCCTATATACTGATCCTGAACCCCCTGAGAAGTCAAGTGTGCTGAAACGAAGGAAAAAGTTCTTTGATCCTGATGGTTTCTACAAAAGATGGATGAGTGAGCTGTCTAAGTTTAAAAGGCCATCGGATCGTGTGGTCTCCAATCCCACCTAATATCCATATGGTTGAGTCGAGCTGACGACAGTAAACTCAGCGCTTCATGGGAGGCACCCCATGCTATCCTTTACTTTTTGCACTTTATTTTACTACATTTTACTTTTTATTTTAGTTCGAGGTAGAGTTAGGAGTTTTTCTTTGTTTACGGGGTGATATTAGAGAGAGTGAGGTGCACTATTTTACTTTAGAGAGAGTGAGGAATAGTTAGAATTGAGGTGACTATGCTTTGAATAGGTTTAGATGTGTTTTGGGGAATATCTTGGACTAACTTGCAGGTGAAACCGAGCTTGGGCGCGAAACGAACAAAAATGCAGAAGGAAGGCTCGGGATCACGGTTTGGAGTCGATTCCAGTAGCTACAGAGCAAAATAGGGCTCTGGGTCACGGGCCACATCCCGACCGTGACCCAGGTCGTGATGGTCGCAAGGAAATTCTAGTGTCTACAGGCCAAACGAGGGCTCAGGGTCACGGCCACCCTCTCGGCCGTGACCATGCCCGTGACATTTTCCCCAAATTCCAATGTTGAACAGCAGTTTAGAGGCCTCTGGGTCACAGGCCACATCCCGGCCGTGACCCAGGCCGTGACAGGCTCCGCAAATTTCCGCAATTTGGTGTGTAACTGCATTCATCAACCTCGTCGGTGGGACGCCAGCAGTATGATGGGTCCGGCATCGCCCCTAGCGGCCACGTCCCACCGGTGGGTTTCAGGTGAGGTCCCCCGCCAGTAGTCCCACCCTCCAGGTGCCTACTTCTCTCTTCTCTTTTATTTTTTGGACCACCATGCCTTTGTCTTCTTGGCCCAACAAAACTTGGGCCAAGACTTATACAATAAGATGGGCCTCGCAGGGTCTATATCGCCATCCTATGTTTATATATATGTATGTGTGCATGCGCGCGTGTATTTTATAAAAGAAATAGAATTTATTTTAGAATTTATAACTTATTTTAAGTTAATTAAAATAAATTATAAGTTTTGTTTGGCAAAAAATAAAAAGTTTAAAACAATAATTTATTTTGAAGCATGACTAACTATATTGTTTCAAAAATAAGCCTTCAGCTTTTCATTATATTTTCAATTTCTATCCTTATTACTCTAAAAAAAATTGACACCTTATGCTTTTCTCAGTAAAACAATGAAACATAAACTCCTCCTCATTCTATCTTTAGTTATGTTTTTCGAATAGTCTTAGTGATAAAATAAAATTAAAAAAAAAAATGAAAAATCAGCTTTGCAAATATTAAAGAACACCGTACCGCATCTCTTGGCACTTGGCAGCCAATATTTTACAGCACAACTACTTTGACTGATGTTTCAAAAAAAAAACACTACTTCGACTGATGTTTCAAAAAAAAAAACACTACTTTGACTGGGAAGGAAAGAAATTCCTGAACCCATTGCTGAATTTAGCAACACTACGTGCTGAAAAAGTAGGAGTGCATGTTTGGTTCAAACTAAACTTTTTAATTTACTTCACTATTATAGTACCGCTGAACTGTGTTAACTCGATATGATCACCGGTCACCACTCAATCAATTAATATATATTTATAATACCAACAAAAGGTGTATTATTTGGAATACAAAAGCATGAAAAGAAAGAAAAGAAAGTTTGGTAAAGACAAACCAGGTTGGGAGCTCAAGGCAACCCAACACAGGTCTCAATACCCTACCCCTAGCTAGTTAATATTATATATATATATATATATATATATATATATATATATATATATATATATATATATATATAATATTTTATTATTAGAAATGGAGATTGGCGTAGGAGAAGAGAAACGGATCGAGGAGGATGGCGGAGCAATTGCGTGGGGAAGCTTTGCGGTGGTGGAAGGCGGATGAGCTGTGATAATGGGAGGTGGAGAAGCTGCTGCAATGGTGGGAGACGGAAGTGCGATGAGGGATTCAGTGGTTGAAGGCGGAGGCACGATGAAGGGTGGAAGATGACCGGTGAGCCTGAGGAAGAAGGGAACGGTCGCCGCCTCCGTTAAACAAGGGGGTGGGGTGGGGGTGAGTGGGGGCAGCTGCCCCCACTGCCCCAGGGTAGTTCCGTCAGTGGCTGAGAGTGCATCTATAGGGATCTTCATCTAATCTATGAATTTATTACATGCACTCCTTAAAAAAAAAAAAAAAAATTAAACTCATCCTTAAGATAAAGGATATTCAGAAATTTATTTATCACCAAATTTAAGAAACACACTTACAAGGATGATGAGAACAAGTTCTTAAAATGTATGACTACGAACATAATAATTGCCCTAGCATATCTCAAGAGGAGTTGCTCATATAGGACGTTATGCATTTTATTAAAAATACACAGTGCTATTAATACATAACTATAGTGGCACCGGATCTACGAGTAGGGCAATAATGTGAGGCTTCAAAACCTTTTCAGGACAAGTATATCCGTCTTGGTTGTGCTGGTATGTGACGAAAATAATGCAAGTAAGGTTGAAAATGCGTAAGAGAATTTCAGCAGATACAGGCGTTGGTTGAAGAAGTCCCTCATTCAAATCTTTCAATGCAAGATCCGCTAATTCTTGAAACTTTTCCATTGCCTTTTCTAGTGATACGCCATATTCCTTCATGTAGCATTCAATACCAGTTGTAACTTGTCCTCTTTCTTTTTCACCCTATTAAAATATATAGAATGAGTAACAATAATAAATAGAGTTAGTTGAAAAATGTGACAGACAGATTAACATATATAAATAAAATATACACATGCACTGTACTATATTGAATATTCCATTACATCAAAGGTGGCTATGTCGTCGATAAGTCTGCATATCGTGACGCCAGCTTCAAGAATTTTAGGATTTTTCATTAGCCAATTGAATGCTTGCTCATCAGCTGACTTCAACGTATAGCAAGATATTGTGGACAGCAAATAGTAAGCGGAAGTAGCGAATGCGTTTTTTAAGTATTCAGCAAATGCAGGCTGGTGTCCTTCACTACTAAACCATTTGGATTCAGTAAAGTAGCATCTCACAAGTTCCTTCATCTATTAGCAAACAGATAGGTTAGTTAGATCAGATTAACCAATGAAAATTAAATTAAAATATACATTAGCCCTTATCTAGCAATTAAGCTTACAATAAATCATCATTATATTATATTATTATAAATTATACTATACGTACCCGTTCCCTTCCATGTTGAACGGCATATGATTTTCCTTCCTTTGAAAGATCATTTTCATCGTTCTCAAAAAGGTCTAACATAGCTTTATAGCTAATTTTCATATAGTTTGGCAAACGATTCATTTCGTTAATGTCCCACCTGAAAATAAAAGATGTAAATTGGGATAAAATTAGAACGAATGGCTTCTGATCTGCATGCGCATTACTTGTCAATTAATTCAAAATAATTAATAATATAATATAATATATAACCTTTGTATGACATCTGTGTAGACCTCTAATTCTTCTACGGTACCATAAGCATCAAACGTGTCATCCACAATTGAAACAATTGAAATATTTTTGGCCAGAATGACTCTAGCCTTAGAATACTGAGGCTGAAAGTATACACCTAGTGCCCAAAAATAACATTCAACGGCTCTATCTCTTGCATAAGGAAGTGTTGCTATTAAGTTCAAATCTTTCCACCACCTACACCAGATGTACTTAATTAGTTCAACAAAGCCAGCTATAGTATAGTAAACTAACAAAATTAGATATAATATGAATGGTAGGTAGGTAACAAATTAATTAAATTATATCAAACCTGGAGACTTCACTGAGCTCTTGCTTGTGCAACATCTGCAGCAAATTAAAATCCAATTTGGCAAAGCGGAGCAACTCATCGTTCCTCGAAGACTCCTCTTCTTCTAGGTACACCGAAATGAAAAAGCGCGTTTCCACTCTGGGCAGACCGGTATGAAATGGCTGATCCAGTGCGTGCGTCACCAGCTTTTCTAAAGCGCTGTTGGGTTTTAGATTTGGTAGTGCAGATCGGAGACGAGTCTCCGCAAAAGCGGTCACGCCTTCTAAAACCTCATCGTCACTGCGTGTTCTCACGTACGAAGCTTCGTACAGGCTCAGCAGACCCTTCACATCTGAGGTGTTTCTGAACTTCCCATTTCCGTCAACAAAGTTACTGAAAATATCTGCATTGCATGCAAGAATTCATAATATAGATTAGGGGAGAATAATAATTACTTAATTTAACTTGTTATAGTATATTAATTACCAGTAGAAATGTTGTAACCATGTTTCCTCATCACTCGAAACTGAATAGCAACAGTTTCCAAGTCATTCAGGTGGACAGCAGGGTGGGTATAAATATGTCGGAGTTGATCATCAATCTCTTTCTCAAAGTGATATGATATTCCAAGGCGTTGGAGCAAGTTGATGAATCTTATTTTCTGGGCCACATCACAGCTGCTTCCAGAAGCAATGGTGTGCAGGAGCGTAGCCCTTGTTTGCTCCTTCAAAATCTCAATCTCTTTTGCATATGCTTCAGCAACCTGCAGTAATTAAGTATGTAAATTAAAGCAGTAGTAATGATATGTATTGAATTGGATCCATTATATTCCAATTATTTAATTAGTACCTGATCGTCGATGGAGGATGAATGGAAGCCATAATCACCCCATAAACTAGGAGAGAACTTCACGAAGGGGCGTTCGATAAGGTTTTCCATTTCGGGATCGGAGAAGGAGTGCAGAGATTGAGATATATTTAATTATATTATATAAGATAAGATGGAGCTGAGACTGGTGAAGAAATGAAGGGCAAGGCAGTAGTATTTATACTACTCTACTCTACCTACTTTCCTAGTCATGCATACCTAGCATATATATATATATATATATATATATATATATATATATACATACACTTTCCCTGTCTGGTTTTATTTGTCATACTTATTATTCATTAGTCAAACTAACTTTTTATTTATTTTCTTTATTATTATTTTTTTACTTATTTTTAAATTGATTTTTTGTGTTTAATAATACTTTTAGTATAGTTCTAAATATATAAATTTTGTATATTAATACTAAATTAATATTATGAAAAATTGGATTAACAATCACTTGGCTTGAATGCAAGTTCGAACTTGAGTTTGAGATCGAGCTCGAGCTGGGTCGAGCATTTCCGAGTTCTAGCTCGAGCATCTATCAGTTCTCGAACTCAATCGAGCTCAAGCCACCCAAGGCTCGAGCTCGGCTCGGCTCGTTTACACCCTAGACAATTACACCCTAGACAAGTGTATGACCTTGTTTATGTTATTCTTCATTTTGGTCATACATGATGTGTTCCCTAGCTACTACTTTAATCAGCATTGTTCACCATTTTGTTCTCTTCTTTTGGGCTACCATGATTTTTATTCTTTTTGGTCAAAATCTCACCCATAAAAATAAATTCCTCTTGAGTCAAAATATTCCCAATAAAATAGTCTACTGGGGCCAAGGTACCATCAACGTACGTGAATGGGAGAAATTGGCATGAGTTACTATCTGGATACAAGCTTATTAAAGCAAAATATTATATTGAAAAGAAGTTTAATGTGTTACTTAGTGTGAAATATTGGAGCAAGTCTAGTAATTCTTAGTTTTATTCTAAAAAATATTCTAATTTTTTTAACAAATTAAAAAGACATCACATACAAGTATGTAGTCAAGTTAAACACAACAAATACTCTTTAATTAAACCAAAAAAAAGAAATCATCTACTAACAATTTTATATTAAAATAAATTAAGTATTCTTAATATAATTTTAGCCATGGATGAGTCAGTAAGTTAATTTATTTTTTGTTGAAAATGGCAAGTCTATAATGACCTGACAAGTCTATAATTATATTCTGTCGTGTTGAAAAGAAAGTGCAGTATATATGAAAAGAAAGTGAATGGCGCGAATTCATCCGTCTGTTTCATTAATCAAAACGACGTCGTTTTGAGACCGCGGTCCACAATGCATCGTGGACCACGGTCCACGATATAATTTGCGTAATTTATTGGTAAATGTATCATCTTCCAATTATTGTAGCACGTGAATGGACAAAATAATTGACATCAGTTTAGTTATACGATATATTTAGTGGAAAATAATCATCTTCCACAGTGACTGTTCTACCTAACATGTTGACAACAAGCCAATTAAAATAACAAATATATATATATATACACACGGGTAACACTTATATGTTAGACCATTTCATGAGTTTCATTCCGTGAGGCGGGCCGAATATTTGATTAATGGGTTAAGTATTTGATTAATGGTCGAATTTTTTATCTAAATAATTAAAGATTTTACACCTCTCACAAATTGAGACTGGTGAGACAATCTCACACAAATTTTTGTCATATAAAACATATTTAAGTATAAGGGGATGTTCTACCTAAAATATTGCCGACAAGCTAATTAACAATATATATGATAGGAGGAGAAGTGTGGTGGTAATCCTCAACCCAGATGGCTGATGAATGGGTTCCGGGAGGCAGTGGAGGCAAGTGGTCTTACTGACTTCAACTTTGATGGCCACCAGTTCACCTGGGAGAAATCGCGGGGCACACCGGGCTGGATCCAAGCGAAGCTTGACAGAGTCCTTGTCTCTGACCACTGGAGAGACGCGTTCGGAGAGGCAAAAGCTTGTTCAGTTGCGACTTCTCGCAGCGACCATATGCCGTTGTTTATACAGACGGAGGGTCTCTCAACCTATCAACGCAGGAGCCGCTTCAAATTTGAGAACTTGTGGTTGAAAGAAGAACATTGCAGAGAGTTGGTAATTCAAAGCTGGAGCTCGACAAAAGGTCTGGATTTGATGGACCGTATTGACATCTGCGGCAAAACCGTGTGGAAATGGGGAAGGCATTTGTCAAAGGATTTCCAAAGTAGAGTAGACTACTGGAGACGTCGCATGGATACACTCAAGTCTAGGATGGATGAAAGGAGTGGGAGGCTGTTCATTGAGGCGCAGCGACAACACTTACGTGTCCTGGAGCAGCAAAATAGCTACTGGAAACAAAGAGCAAAAATTTTTTGGCTCCAAGACGGAGATCAAAACACCACCTTTTTCCACAATGCGGTGCGGAGGCGTAGACAAAGAAATAAAATCACAAAGTTAAAGCGCACCGATGGTACCTGGGCCGAAAGAGGTAATGGTTTAAATGAGCTTATGGTCGAGTATTTTCGTGATCTTTTCAGTGAGACATCCCACTCTCTATTACCTGTTATAGAATGCTTAGAAAGAAAAATTTCAGAGGTCCAAAATTCCTTGCTTGTTAGGAGATTTAGTTCTGAGGAGATTAAAAAGGCCTTATTTGAGATGAAGAGTGACAAATCTCCGGGTCCGGATGGGTTAACTCCTGGGTTTTTTCAATGCTATTGGGATGTTGTGGGTGGAGATGTGTTGAGTTTTTGTGAGGAGTTTAGAATAACCAAATCCTTTCCCTCTGGCAGCAACAATACTCAAATTGTCCTCATTCCAAAAACCTCTAAACCAGTGTCTATGTCTGACCTTAGACCTATATCCCTTTGCAATGTGATATACAAAATCCTTGCCAAGACCATAGCAAACAGATTAAAACCTCTTCTTAACTCCATTATATCAAATAGCCAGTGTGCCTTTGTCCCTGGAAGATTGATATCCGATAACATCCTCCTAGCCTATGAGTTGAACCATTACCTTAACAGGAAAACAAGTGGGAGTATGGGGAGTGTGGGGATGAAAATTGACATGAGCAAGGCTTACGATAGAGTTAACTGGGATTTAGTGGAGGGAATTCTTGAGAAGCTGGGCTTCTGTTCAGAATTTGTGGGCATGATAGCCGTTTGCATTAGGTCTGTGAGTTTTACAGTGCTTCATGAAGGTCAGGATCTAGGCCCGATTATCCCTGCAAGAGGGCTTAGACAAGGGGACCCCCTATCCCCCTATCTATTTATCATTTTGATGGAAGGTCTAAGTGCAATGATTAAGAGAGAGGAGCAGAGTGGGAATATTCATGGGGTATCCATTGCTAGGGGGGCACCGCAAATCACACATTTGTTCTTCGCAGATGATTGTATGCTGTTCTGCAGAGCAAATTCTTATGAGGTTAAAGTGTTAAAATCCATTCTGGAAGAATTCTCAGAAGCTTCTGGGCAGCAAGTTAATCTTGGCAAGTCTGACCTTATTTTTAGCAGGAATGTTGATGGGTTATCAAGAGAAGTGGTGACAGAGATTATTGGGTTTGGGGAAGGAAATCAAAAAGGAAAGTACCTTGGCCTGCCTTCACTAATAGGCAGAAGAAAGAATGAAGTCCTGGGTTTTATAAAAGAGAAGATTCTGAGCAGAATTAAGAGTTGGAACAATAGATTTTTATCCCGTGCAGGAAGAGAAATTTTAATTAAAAATGTGCTCCAAGCTGTTCCAACATATGCGATGAGCATCTTCCTTCTTCCAAAGGATCTCTGTAGGAATGTGGAGAATGCACTCAACAGATTTTGGTGGAAGGGGAACATCGAGTCTGGCAAAGGAATTAATTGGAAATGTTGGAAAGATCTTTGCAATCCTAAAGCTTGCGGCGGAATGGGATTCCGGAGGATGAGAGAGTTCAATCTAGCACTGTTGGGCAAACAAGGGTGGCGGTTCTTGCAGTTCCCCGATTCTCTTGTAACAAAGACCTTTAAAGCTAAGTATTTCAGACATTGCCCATTTCTAGAAGCCAGGCTGGGCTCAAACCCGTCCTTTGTATGGCGTAGTATTATGGAGGCTCAAGGGGCTCTCAAAGATAATTGCAGGTGGCGTGTGGGAGATGGTAACTCTATCAATGTATGGGAGGATCCTTGGTTAACAGACACCCAATCTCCCTGCATAAAAACAACCATGCCACAGTACCTTAGTGAAGCAAAGGTTTCCTCCCTTATGAAGGTTAATGGCACTGGATGGGATGAGGAACTAATTGATGACATTTTTGAGCAGGAAGATAGAGATAACATACTGAATATCCCCTTACCAATCTCTGGGCACAAAGACAAGATTATATGGAGCAAAGAAGAGAGAGGGATATACTCCGTCAAAAGTTGCTACAGAGCGTTATTCGGGGATGTGGGTCTGCACCCTGATCTAAAATGGCCGAACATATGGAAACTATCTCTTCCCCCAAAGGTCAAGGTTCTGGTATGGCAGGCATGCCGAAACATCCTCCCTACAGCAATTAATCTTCACAGCAAAAAAGTGGAGTGCCCGATAACATGTTGTTTATGCAACCAGGATGTGGAATCAACAGATCATATTTTCATGCAGTGTGAGGTTGCAAGAGCATGCTGGAATAATTTTGCAGGTTTGGACGTGATGGTTGACTGTAGTTTTGAGGTCTGGCTGGGCAGTATCATGGCTAATCTCAATGAATATGATAAGTGTCTTCTCCTAACCACATGTTGGAGAATTTGGGGTGCAAGAAATCAGAAAGTTTGGGAGAATACACAACCAAATCACATGGTCATCTTATCTGATGCTAAAGCCTATCTGGATGCTTGGAGGGAGCTGCATTGTAAGACCCCAGTGGAGAACAAGAAAACAAACCAAGAGAGCTGGAAGAAACCTCCCGAAGGGATGCTTAAACTGAATGTGGACGCAGCTATGGACAAAAACTCTAAGGCAACAGGTTTTGGATTTGTCCTAAGGGATTCAAATGGAGGTTTCGTACATGCAATGGAGATGAACTGGAAAGGATTCTATCAACCCAGGATGGCAGAGGCAATCGGCATCAGGGAAGCTTTAAACTGGATCAAGTCCAAAGGAGTCTGTAATGTCCAGGTTGAATCGGACGCGAGTACGGTGATTGACAGCATAAGGTCTGATTCTGACTGGACGGCGTATGACCTCATTATTGAGGACATTAGGAGTTTAGCTAAAAGTTTTTATAACATTAGCTTTGTATTTGCTAGACGTTCTGCGAATAGAGCAGCCCATACTCTTGCGAGGGAAGCTGTATTCACTGCTGAACGTAGGGAATGGAGTTTGTTTCCTCCAAATTCCCTCTTGGATGTACTCTGTAATGATTTGAATTAATGAAGTTTGTTTGTTGTTTTCAAAAAAAAAAAAAAACAATATATATGATATGACGTATATAATGATAACTGTTCTACCTAAAATGTTGTGGACAAGTTAAATTAACAATATGATATGACGGCTTGCAAAAAAGAACAATATGATATGACGTATATAAGGATAAATTTGAAGTTGTAGTCTTCTAAGGCTGCGCTGTTCAAAAAAAAAAAAAAAAAAAAAAAAAAAAAAAAAAAAAAAAAAAGAGGCTGCGCTGTAGAAATCAAGGAACCTCATTTTTTCCAACGATTAATAGGAACTAAAAAATGTTGATGTAATTATTTGATGAAATGAATGGTTTAGATTATTTTGATTTTAGTAATTTTTTATTTTTCTATTTTAACCTCTATTATGTCATGTACTTTTCCTAAATACCCTTGCAACTCCATTACTGTAAACTTTATTAACGGAATATTCTATTAATTATTTATTATTTCTACTCATTGAATTTCATAAGGAAGGTGTTAGCTTCGAACCTCATTCCAATTAAAGTTGGCATAATTGTTGAACATATACTATGAATATATTTGAGTGTATTAAAAAACATAGAATATAAAATTTAACATGAACTTTAGTTAAATAATTAGCTAAATTATATACATAGCATTAAAAGTTGAGCATCAAATATTACAAATAAGAAATCTTGAAAATCATGTTCTTACAATTTTTAAAAAAAAAAAACAATCTATGTTAAGTTTTTTTCTTTTTTTTTTTCGTTTAATTAATCTTCTTTTGATTATTTAGAACAAGACTCAATATTTTAATTATGCTTTTGCACTATTGGGAATGATTTAGGTCATTATGGTATTAATAATGTTATATTTTAATTGACAATAGTCAATAGTGTTTGATCACGACATTGGAATGTATGATATCACTCTACAAACTAACTCCTAGTATATATATTATAAATGATATTGTCAAACATGCGCGACCTAACTACAAAATTGTTGATCAGAAATATAAGTACACCTGGACTTTAAATTGTAGGACTATTATTGTCCAAACAATTGATAATGATGACACTCCACTAGCTCTAATTGAACAAGTCATTCTCATAATTTTATCAAAGCTTGAAATCTTTTAAAGAAATTTGTAAAGTTAATTTTTACTATATCATTATAACAATATTATGTAACCATATATTTTAAATTAATTATCCTCATCATCTATTGACATACAACAATTGTAGAATTGTTATTGACAACTCCCAAAATAGTTTGTCTTAACAACGGATGGAAAAAAAAAAAAATCAATGACGCCATTGTGTTGATGAAAAGTAAGTTCCTCACTCTATTACTCTTATTAAATTAAAATAAATTAGTAGCTAAAAACAAAAATAATACATATGCATTTCTTTAATTTAGAATTAGGCGTCTACAATACCTTTATTAAAAAAACTCATTATCGATAAATTAAATAAGAGAAATAATTTCAATTAGTTATATTGTCTTTGTTACATATAGCCGTCACTTTAAAGGTAAATTGTATTTCTTTATTAAGATGATTTGAAATGTTTAAATTTTTACTACCTTATCTAATCTTATTCCTTAAACTAGGGATTTCTCTACCCATAAGAACTCATTCAACAATAATAGTTGAACCAAATGAACCCTGAACAGAACACCTAAATGACTAATATGTTTTTATGTTAATAATAATATGTAAATGTTAACTTGATCATTATCTTACATAGCTACATTTAAAACTCATTATTAAAAGTGTCAATGTAGCGCAATAACATCGCGACACACTTGACACATTAAAAATATGTCGAGACTACAACAATGATGCAATCAATTTGGCAAATCTAGAAAATGAAAAAAATTTCAAAATAGTCATCGTTGCTGCTTCCATTGATCGTTGTTGTAATAATACTTATTGTGCATCATTAAATACATTAGAACTAATATAAATTTAAGAAGATTTAGAAAAATTTAAACCAAAAGTAATATTTATTTAGACTATCGTGTTTAGACAGTATTTAGACTATCGATTTTACAAAGTTGTAAACATTTACCTTAGTGACAATTATAATGAATCTTCCATATTGTCTTTCATTCATATAATTTAAATTACCTATTTAAATAAACAAATTCGACATTTAATTATCTATATATGAACTTATCATACATAATCTTGCATTGATATATACTTTGAATTACTAATTTAAATATAAATATTGGCATTAGTCTATTCGCGCAATGCACGTATAAAACTAAATATATATAATAGGCCTTGTTATATTTTTAGGATATCACAAAATATACTAATTAATTGTCACAAAAAAATTATTCTCATCAAATACATTTTCAATAATTATTTTCATAGAAAATTAGTTTCTGAATCTCTCTCTCTCTCTCTATCTATCTATCTATCTATCTATCTATCTATATATATATATATATTGATGGATTTTAATAATCTGGGTGGTCCAAATTACAAAACCCGATAAAATAATAGGGGTATGACAAGCTAATGGATCGTAAGTATACCGCGGGGGTAAAATATATATTGAATTGTATAACGCTATTACGAAGGTTGCCAATGTAATAATAGGACAAGAGTGATAAAAGTAAGGTGAAGATGTCCTGACAAGACAACCAACGGGCTTTTATATCAGCCCTAGGTGTAACTGATCCGAAAAAGACGCAGGGAAGCACGTCCAACGTCCGGGCCGTAACCGCCGCCGCGAGACCCGGGCGACGCACGGACCGCCGAGCCCGGACGCTCAGCCTGGCCGAGTGCGCTGCGGGCTCTCAGCCGGGCTGAGCGTGCCGCAGATCACGCTCAACCTGGCCGAGCGCGTTGCGGACGCTCAGCCGGGCTGAGCGTGCCGCGAGCCACGCTCGGCCGCGGCTGAGCGTGGCTAGCCCGCCACGTGGCCGCCTCCGGGTCGTACTTGTTCCGGTTCCTTCTTGCCCCGTTCGTGCTCCGCACCCGGTCCTAATTATTCCATCATATATATATATATATATATATATATATATATATATATATATATATATATATATATAATTTAAATTCTATAGAATGAAAATGAATATAGGAATAATTCATATTCTATTCTTTAATAAGGACTTCAATGATCATAATCAATTGTAAAAATCTAAGTATCACCTTGTGCTCAATTGGCATGTAGTGGCCACCCTCAAATGGGAGGTCATGAGTTCGAGTCTCAGTGGTGGAGATCTCGAAATTGACTCTTTGTGCTTCAACTAGTTGAGAAAGTATGTATGAACACATACTACAATGTAATAGGGTCAGTTGTATTCAAAAAAAAAAAATTTTGTTATATTTTAAAATTTGAAATTTTAAAGTGAGGCACCTATCATGTAGTAGGATGACATTTCAGTTACATTTGAATCAAATGAGTGGTCATAAGTTTGAACCTCAATTATAAAAGCTTAAATTCTTTGAGTTTAAAAGCCTAATAAAGTCCTACTTGATCTTAGCATGCAATCTTAGAGTTGAACTAGTGAAAGTATGAAGGGCAAGCCTATGGGATCTAGCTCATTAAAAGCCAAGTTTTGCATAATCTCAACTTAGCATTTGTGCACACTAGATTCTCACACACTTTAATGGTTTTGGTGCTTGGTTATTGGCTTGGGAATGGAACTTGTGTGCCAAGCTAAGGTGATTCTTGAAACAAGTTGTGTTGTAGCAAGTTGGATTGTGGTTTGAAAGGTTGTGCAAAGTGTGAGTATTGATCAATTTCATTGCAAGGATGGTGATTTATTTCTTGTCTTTGCTTGAGGACAAGCAAAGGTTTAAGTGTGGGGGAGTTGGTAAGTGCTTATTTGTCTATATTTTTCCTCCTTTCACTAAGTCATTTTGTTTATAGATCATTCCAATTTTCATGAGAATTAGTGCTTATTTGTGTTATTTTGCAAGGAGTATGAGTTGGAAAGCATTGGAAGCAAAGACGGTGATTTTCATGCATTTTGGATGCATTTAGAGTCAATGGGAGTCAAGGAGAAGCTATGGATATTAATGCAACACTTCTAATGGAGCTTAAGAGTTGTATTTTCAATGGTATTGGTCATTTGGGCAAACTAAAACAAAAGAGAACCAAAAGGTCAAGGTGTCGAAATTTCTGCACGTCGACATCTTAGTAATTGGATCATATCTCAGCCTAGGAATGTCCAAATGAGGTTGTTCTTGCACCATTGGAAAGAATACTTCAAGGGGTACAACTTTCCCAGAGATACAAATTTCGTAATTCTGAACGGAAAATGGTGAAAACAGCCTAGAAGTCAAGTAGTTGCACAGAGTTCGGAAATGCAAATTCTAGAGAAGAGGCATCCGGCAGGATGCTAGGCCGGATGTTTTAGGCAGAATTACAGTGCAAAATGCAGTTTTTAGAGAGGAGGCATCCGGCCGGATGGTAGGCCGGAGGCACTTGCTCTGCTCACTATTTAAGCTCGTTTTGAGCATTTTGGACTCGGTTTTGACCCATGGTTGAACCCTATACACTCCCATTCACTCCCTTTCATATTTTTAGGTTAGATTAGGCTTAGATCTATGTTTTTTAACACTTTTGGAGCTTGTAATCTTGGATTTGAAGCTTGGATTTCAAGATTCCACCACCCATTTCAATAGAGAAGCTTTCTTTCCTTTATCTCTTTTCTTTTACAAGATTTATGTTTATTACTTGTGTTTTTGTGTTCTTTATGCTATTTAATCATGAGTATGTAGTTAGTTTACGGGCTTGAGTTAGGGTTGTATTATCTATTTTGATGCTTAAGTTTTGATTATTGTGAAAAGGGGGAAGAAACCCACCTAGGGTTCTTGAGTTTGAATTGGATTTATTTCTATCTTTCAATAGTTAATGGCCAATGATTATTGCTTGTCTTTGGAAAGTCTTTCATTTCAATGGAAGTTGGATGGAAGACTTAAGCCAATCCAATCTCAAACCCATTTTCTCTTCCATGGAAATAGGGGTAGAATTGGGGCAAAATAGCTTTTGTTCTTTAAGAACTTAGGTTGGTACACTATGGAAATGGGGCAGCCTTTGTTCTAATCCTTGTGAAAACTTGGATTCCTTTGTGCTAGCCTTGAGAATCTAGGGTTAATGTTCTTCCCCCAAACTTAAGTGTTAAAGCATCTAGATGGTAATGTCCCTAACTTGAGTCCTATTTCTTTATTTTGCACTCATCTATTGTTTATATGTGTTTGTTCTACCTTGTTGTCGTTTGCTTAGCTTCTTGTTGATTTTCTTGTGGTAGTGCCTAGTTTTGTGATTGCATATTGCGTGCCATAACCCCCAATCCTCAACGGAACGACATTTCATACTCGTACGCTCACCATCACTCATTTTTTGCTACACATCAGCTACCATGATTTTTATTCTTTTTGGTCAAAATCTCACCAATAAAAATAAATTCCTCTTGAGTCAAAATATTCCCAATAAAATAGTCTACTGGGGCCAAGGTACCATCAACGTACGTGAATGGGAGAAATTGGCATGAGTTACTATCTGGATACAACCCTATTAAAGCAAAATATTATATTGTAAAGAAGTTTAATGTGTTACTTAGTGTGAAATATTGGAGCAAGTCTAGTAATTCTTAGTTTTATTCTAAATAATATTCTAATTTTTTTAACAAATTAAAAAGACATCATATACAAGTATGTAGTCAAGTTAAACACAACAAATACTATTTAATTAAACCAAAAAAAAAGAAATCATCTACTAACAATTTTATATTAAAATAAATTAAGTATTCCTAATATAAAATAATATAATCTTAATATAATGCCAAAGACCTTGTGGTCTAGTGGCATCAAACCCTTCCTTTTATATGGGAGGTGGTGAGTTTGAGTCTCAGAATTGGTTGAGAAAGTAGTTATGAACAGACATAATTGCATTCTAATAGAGTTAGTAGTATTCTTAATATAATTTTGGCCATGTATGAGTCAGTAAGTTAATTTATTTTTTGTTGAAAGTGGCAAGTCTATAATGACCTTATTAATCCTGGCAAAAAGTAATTAAAGAGTTATGCAATGAAGTTATATAATGTATTGATTTATATATTTTCTTTATATACATAATTATTTATTAACTCTAATTAATTTGACACGATTATTGACACAAAAGATATGTATTCATAATAATAGTTAGCACAAACGCTCATTAACGCCTAACTCAACTAAATTACTTAATAGTGACAAACGCCACCAATTAAGCCTAATTGATAGCCTAGATAGACAACCTAGGCAAATTATTGTGTGGACCATGGTCCACATAGTTGTGTGGACCATTAATATAAGGTACATTTTTATTATACTAAAACTACATTATTTTTGTACTGAAGGTACATTATTTCATATATAGTATGTATAAAATAATGTATTTTCAGTACTTAAATAATGTACTTTATGTACAAAAATAATGTACTTTTAGTGTATTAAAAATGTACTTTTTATTTATAGTCTACACAGCTCTGTAGACCATGGTCCATTGAATAATATGATTGGGCAACCTAAACCTATAACAAACATCTCGGATTCAAGGATCAATAGCATTAGGTTCTGTGAGTTCTACTTAACTAACACAATTAACATTTCCTGAACAGGCGAACATTCAATTTGTACCTATATTTTTCTAGATGATTCGTTAACACCTAATTACTATTGAAATAAAATTCTAGTCAAACGAGCAATAAATCATATAACAATGAATCACAAGAATAACTAATAAGTATCCATCCAGATTAATTAAACTCATGAATTCAATAGAAATTAAACCACAAAAATATAAAATACTATAACAAATAAATAATTAAAAGTTTAAGGTCTCACAAATCCAATCATAGAGTTTTAACTTGGAGTTGGAAATCAATAACTCTAACTATTCATAATAAGGAAATTGACAAAAAAAAAAAAAAACAATTAAGAATTAGAGGAATTGGAATAAGAATTTAGAAAAGAAAACTGGTCGGGAGAATAACCCGAACGGTTCCGTTATGTCGTCTGCTTCTGCTCCCAGCCGTCTTTTTTTATTATTGCCGTTTCTTTTATTCTGTCGTGTTTGCGTGTTTCCACAATTCATGCTGCCCTTTTCTTTATTTTCTTTATAGCATAAATATTTGACCTGGCCCCACGCTTTGATCTGCCAAATTGGAGTCCAATATTAGCTTAACTTATTTGTTCGAGCACTCAAACATTAACCGGATAATTGATTGGAAGAAATGAATTAAGTGAAAAAAGGAATTATAATTTCGTTAGAAAAGAAGTGATATAAAGATTAAAATGCCCTTATGTAATACTGAAGGGCAAATAAGTCATCGAGTTTGGATTGAACCTGTGACCTCTTACTTGGAAGGACCACAGATATGCCGCTTGACCACGAATTAAGGGTCAATAAAAAACAATTTTTTTTAAAATCATATTACAACACTAATTCTACCACGAGAATGGAAAAATTAACATGATGAGTTTGGTTATACAATATACATGCATTTAGTGGGGTCACTTAATTTCTGAAGTCCACAGTCTTGTATTTTACTAAATGTTATTGACAAGGCAGATCCAAAAATGAATTAAAAAATGTTAATAATAAAATATAGAATATCGATAATATGGTTCAAATACAAAGTACATTATAAGTTACAATGTAATGCTTATGATGAATTATAAGATAGTTAAGGCGGAGTCAGAAATATAATTTAGTAGGGCGAAATTTTAAACCACTTTGAAATGCCACAAAAATATTATTTATGACAAAATATTCTATTTATATTATATTTATAAATATCTTTCTTTTAATTAGATCAACTTTAAGTCTTTTTCTTTTTAAACTAATTCAATTCTGATGAATTATAATATAAACTTGTAGATTACATTGACTAAATGATTCATAGAAAAATAGAATTTTAAAGGTCATTTGTCATGACTAAATCAAAAAATAAAAAAGCTAAAATAAAGTTTCTTCTCTCTCGTGGAGGTTTGAAAAGGAAAATAAAGTAAAATGATATTGGTTCTGTTTGGCAAAATTTATTTAGAAGCTTATAACTTATTTTAAATAACTAATAAGCTATAAGCCCTGTTTGGTAGTGTCTCCAAAATAAGTTAATTTTTTTTTCATCTTTATCTTTATTATTTTAAATAAATGGCATACTTTATCCCTCTCAATTAATAATATGTAAGCATTTTATTATTATTTTTTAAAGATTATTATCTTATATATATATTTGATTAATGGTCGGATTTTTTACCTGAATAATTAAAGATTTTACACTTCTCACAAATTGAGATCGGTGAGACAGTCTCACACAAATTTTTGTCATATAAAACATATTTAAGTATAAGGGGATGTTCTACCTAAAATATTGCCGACAAGCTAATTAACAATATATATGATATGACGTATATAATGATAACTGTTATACCTAAAATGTTGTGGACAAGTTAATTAACAATATGATATGACGGCTTGCAAAAAAGAACAATATGATATGACGTATATAAGGATAATTTTGAAGTTGTAGTCTTCTAAGGCTGCGCTGTTCAAATCCAAAAGAAAAAAAAAAAGGCTGCGCTGTTCAAATCCAAAAGAAAAAAAAAAAAAAGGCTGCGCTGTAGAAATCAAGGAAACCTCATTTTTTTCCAACGATTGATAATATTAGAATCATTGCCTCACCGGAGACCAACTTTTTAAAATGGATTCCGGAGAGGGAAGAAAAATTGAACCGGGTGGAAGGAAGAATTGCGGCTTCCAGCAAATTACCGTGTTATGTTAACTTATAACACGGGTTGCTGGAAGCCATTTTATACAAATACAATCTTTTTTTTTTTGTTACAAGTAAATCATACGTATTTTTCTTCTTCCTCCATCTCTTATCAAGTAATAATTGGACAAAATATGTTAAAATTATAGTCCCAATAATTAATTGTGATGTTTAATAAATTATAGGATGGATGATTAGATTGAAATTAATAATTTATAATACTAATGATTCATTAAGTAATGATTGATTAATTATTAATTATATTAAAGATTTGTGATTATATAATATAATATAATTTCATAAGTGATTAATAGTAAAAAGGTTAAAAAGATGAGATGTATTATATTACCATGGAAGATAGAACATTAGCTTCTTTTTTTTTTTTGAACAATGCATATATTGAATAAAAGAACATTAATTTTTATTGATTATTCAAATTTGGACATTGTGTCGAAGTATGAGTACGAGCTTGAAAGTAGTTACATCTCCTCCTAGTAGAAGTTCGAAAGTCCATTTCATTTGGAAACCGACGTGTTTGTCGTTGTCCTGGATTATTTGGACGCCTGCCCAAAAGTGGTGGGATGCTTGTGACTTGATTTGTGAACTGGATATCTGTGTCGAGTGGAAAGAAATCAGCTGCATAGCACCTTTTGTAATTATCGATAGAGTACTCTTTTGCCACGAACGAGTCATATGATTCCCTTCGATATTTACATACTGCTATGACATGTGCACATGGTAATCCATCGGTCTTCCACTTTCCGCATTTACACGTACGGTTGCGCAAGTGAACTTCGACATAAGTTTCTGAACCTTGGGAAATGTTTCCTGACTGAAGAGCAACGGCGTACAATCCATTTGCGTCATTAAATCGTTGAATGCTTGCATTGTACGACTGTTGTTCTCTTTTCTGCAACTCATTGCAAATATTTGTTGGCCAGTGCAACCCAGCAGCTTCCATCCTTTGCCCCGATGTACGTCTGTCGGCAAACATTGTGCTTAACTTGTGGAAAGTAAGCCTTGCTATTGTCGTGACCGGTAGCATTCGACAACCCTTTAGAGAATTATTAAATGATTCAGATGAATTAGTTGTCATTATGCCATACCGGTGACCACCATCGTGAGATAATGTCCACGCTTCGGGCTCAATTGCAGACAAATATAATTTTACATCTCTTTTTGTTGTTTCGGAGAAAAAAATCCTCCTACCAAATGAAAAAGATAAAGCCGTGTTGCTATTTGCACCTCTTCAACTGTGCTCTCGTCTGTTAACTCGGGCAGATTCGGTATTGCTGCTGACATAATTTTACTCCCTTTAATTGATTCTAAACTAATCCTAAGAGCTCTGTACAAAGAGCTTGCCAATATTGTGCTGGAGCCCGATCAAACCCGGTAACAGGTAACCCGTCCACTTTTAGACCAAATAACACTTCAACGTCTTGAAGTGTTATGCCCACCTCACCAAAGGGCATATGAAATGCGTGAACCTTAGGTCGCCACCGCTCTAAAAGAGCGGAAATAAGTCCATGGTCCACCAAAATGTGCGTCACGTGAGAAACCCCATACAAGCCTGCCTGGCGCATGTACTCCACCATCCTAGGATCACGGGCCTCTCAGTCGTCCCGTGTAACAATATCATAGCGAGCAACTTTTACCACAGAATCAAAGTTTGGATGCTCCCACACTGATCTGGATTTGTGCGTCTCTTGGCACACTAGCACTGATGCGTTAATCGGTCCAGGATGATATGCGGGGGCTTGTCTTGCCATATCTCTAAAACAAATATTTATTTAATTAATCAACCATTACAAATCAATATTAATCAGGTCTTTTTTTGCAAAATATCTAAGATTTGTATTTTATTAGGAAACTCTTTTATTACTATATGGATTAATATTATAATACAACTCTTATAATATAATATAATAATATGGATTAATATCTAAGATTTGCATTGTATTTCATTAGGAAACTTTTTTTTGCAAAATATTCCAGTAAACAACTCTGATTTTTTCTTTATCCTTCAATGTAACCATTATATTTTAATATGTCAACTATATGAATATAAACAAAATTATCATCATCATCATCATCATCATTATTATTATTATTATTATTATTAGTATTATTATTATCTACTACTACTACTACTACTACTACTATTATTATTACTACTACTACTACGAATCCAACAACTACTACAACTATTATTATTAATAATTATTATAACAAATCTAATTTAGATCTTTTCAGTTAGATAGTTCATCTCTCCACTACGAACATCATTCTAATCCCTAACAAAGGCAAAAACATCATTCTAATCCCATTCTTTCTCTTCTAATTAATTTCTTTTTTTTTAATCATAAATAAACTTCTGGGTAATGAAAAAATGGGATATTTTTTTCATCTTTTCCAGAATCATGTTATATTCATTGGAAAACTACATCTGAAAGATACATGTCAACTAAACCTGCGACCATAGTACTATATATCATGTTTCAGTCTGCATAATAAACACCATAGTACTATATATCATCTTAGTCAACTAAACTTGCGACCCTAATTATTATTATAACTAATCTTACTACTACTATTATTATTATAGTACTAACTAACAATTCATCTAAACAAATAATCTTATCAAAATCAATTTATATATGAGTTCGCAATCAATGAAACCATATTCAAAACTAAAATAAAAAATATGCTTTGAACGTAAGATGAAACCAGAATAAAAAAAATTTCAGATTCAAACCACGGTCTTTCTAAGGCCGTTTTTTGAATATTTGTTATTGGTGTAAATTTAAAAAAAAAAATACAGAGTAAAAGAACATACCTTTTTTGTTGGTGTTGCTAAGAATGTTGAACAGATTAGAGGAGAGGAGGAGCTTGGTATTCTGATGAAGAGGGGAGTGAATTAGGATGAAAATGAAGGGTGAAAGAGATTGATATTCTGATGAAGAGGGGAGCTGAGAGAATATGGTAAAAATTAGAGTTGAAACCCGTGAAGGAGTTTGAGGGGACTTATCAACTTTTTGACCACCTATTTTTTGACCAATCAACTTCCATATTATATTCTCCTACTAAAGCTGATTTAGGTGGGGGAAAAGATTCCTATTATGACACGACCTTCCCAAAAAAAACACGGCCATGCATTGGAATTTTATTTCCAATATAACACAGCCTCCTAGGAGCCGTGTTATTGCTTTATATAACACGGCTCCTTGGAGGCCGTGTTATTGCTTTATATAACATGGCTCCAAAGAGCACGTGATTCCCTGCTCTGCCCGGTTCCCCACCCGCTCCCTATTTGGAATCCATTTTAAATTTGCTTCCCCGTCGGAGAAAGCTCCCGATAATATTATACTCAGGCCAAAGATTGACAATTCCAACATTCATGCATTTCACATTTCAAGATGAGCTCAAACTACCACTAAAGCTAGAAATCATCCATGAATTAAGGGTCAATATGATACAATTTTTTTTTATTAAGAAAAAGCATATTACAACAATAATTCTACCACGTGAATAAAAAAAAAATTGACATGAATTTGATTATACAATATATATTTAATGGAGTCACGTTACTTCCATATTCCACTGTCCCCCGTTTTTTAACTAAATGTTATTGACAAGCTAACAAGATGACATAAGGAATAAGTTGAACAACATTTACTCATTCTTTCTTCCAACGATTAATAATATTATATATCCAATGCATCAGTTGTACATAATTTCAATGCATTCCACATAAATATTATGCAATGTTGATGCTCTATTTAAATTATGCTTAAATTTTAATTTAAATATTTTTGCTAATTTAATTTTTTAAAAAAAATTCTATTCATATTATATTTAGGTTTTAATTTACTTTTTGTACTAATTTTTTATTTTTTATTTGCTTTCCTAATTTTGATTTAATTTTTATGCTAATGTTTACATTTAGTAATTGCAATCTGTTTATTTTAATATTATAAAACATTGATAAATTGCATGTTTTAATAATTATGTTTATTTTGATATTCTATTTATATTATTTTTAAATTTTAATTTAATTTTTGTTTATGGTAAATTTAATATATTAATTTTACTATTTTTTAATTTTGATATTTTATTTATTTAATATGATAATTTAAAATTAATTATTTCTTCTACTTTTTATATTAGAGTAATGTTTTTTTTTTGAATACAAATGACCCTATTACATTGTAGTATCTGTTCATCTATACTTTTCTCAACCTGTTGAAGCACAAAGAGTCAATTTCGAGATCTCCACCACTGAGACTCGAACTCATGACCTCCCATCTGAGGGTGGCCGGCCTTTCTATTTTTCTCCTCCAATCCATCCGTCATGATATGACTTTAGTTAATTGGTTACTAAATTCTCTAATTAGTGGTGTTCCAGCCAATTAATAGACATTCAATGAATGAAAGTCATGTCATGAGGAAAAATTCATGAGGAGTAAAAAACATTTTCCTTTATACTACTCTGTATGCTACTTTTATTTTATCTTTATCTCTTAATATTATATTTATGAGTCATTTCCATTTCTGGTCCTACTGTTATTGGGAATTGCCAATTTTAGTTCACTTCATTAATTTTTGTCACATTGCGGCCAGTCTCATTTAGTCCTTGCCACTTTTAGTCCACCGTTAAAAATTTCTTCAAATAATCATCCAAAATAGGGTTATTTTGATCTTTTCATGCTTTGATCATCTCCTTTACCCTTTCTAGTGGTTTTCCTAACAGATTTTCATCCAATAAAGAGGTCTGACAAAAGCCATGGTTTTGTAATGTGACTCACATAGCTTTCGTCGGACCTCTTCAATAGATGAAAATGTGTAAGGAAAACCACTATAAAGGGTCAAGAAGATGACCAAAGCATGAAAAGACTAAAAATACCCCTATGTTGGACGGCAATTTGATGAAAATTTTAACGATGGACTAAAAGTGGCAAGGACTAAATAAGACTAGTCGCAATGTGGCAAAAATTAATGAAGTGGACTAAAATTGACAATGCCCAATAACAGTAGACCAAAAATGGAAATGACTCTATATTTATTTAGTATATGTTTTGCAATGTTACTAAATTTTTGGTATTTTTATTTTAAAAAAACACGGATTATTCTATAATTCTTTTAATTAATTATCATATTTAATTTTTAAAATTTAGTATTATCAATATTTTAAATAAAGGTTAATAAAGGTTGGGATCGGCAGAAGTTGCATGGGAAAATCCCTGTTGAAATCCTTGAGGAACTAGAATACTTCATGAATAACTCACCGAATGGGAAATATCGAATATTCTGGGATAAAAATGGCTCGGGGTTGTTTTCTGTAGCATCTGCTTACCAAGTTGCTCGAGGAGATTCTTCCCACATGAGAAAGACAAATGTTGGATGGAAATTTGGAAACAGAAGGTACCAAATAAAATTTGTGGTCGGGTCGGGTCAGATCAAAGTGCAAATGCAACACTTATACGCACAAATACCATACTTATATGCTCAAATGTAATACTAATCAGGAATAAAATTTTTGTTACTTATTAGGGTAAATGTAATACTTTTAAGGGAAAATACAATACTTTTACATTTCAATTTAAATGTGTTACATTTTTCCTCAAAAGTATTATATTTGCCCTTATAAGTGAGAGGCACTTGTCAACATTACTTATTATGAAAAATGTATTAAATGTATTACTTTTTCTCTTATAAGTAAAAAAAAGTGTATTTTTTATTAGTGTTATGTTTGAGCATATAAGTGTGAGATTTGCACATATAAGTGTGACATTTGCATGGTGCTTTGACCCGACTCGACCCGTCTCACGAATAAGGATCCGTGAGACGGTCTCACACAAGTGTGACCCATAAAACATAAACTCCTCCTTATTCTATATTTAGTTATGTTTTTCGAATATTCTTAGTGATAAAATAAAATTAAAAAAAAAAAAAAAGAATGAAAAATCAGCTTTGCAAATATTAAAGAACACCGTACGGCATCTCTTGGCAGCTACCATTTTACAGCACAACTACTTTGACTGAAGTTTTAAAAAAAACACTACTTTGACTGGAAAGGAAAGAAATTCCTAAACCCATTGCTGAATTTAGCAACATGTGCTGCGTGTTTGTTCAAACTAGACCTTTTAATTTACTTCACTATCACAGTAGGGCTGAACTGTGTTAACTCGACATGATCACCAGTCATCCTCAATCAATTAATATATATTTATAATATGCTTATAAGCAAAATTGTGGTTCCAAAATAAACTCTATGCAGTGTAGATCATTGAACCATGCTAATGTGAACATTGAAATAATATGAGAAATTAATTAACTAGGTAAATTAAACATTTCACGTTGTGCATTCATGTAAAATTACATTAGGGGATATTGACAGAAATTTGGAAATGCATAAAAAATTATCTCATATTCTCAGCAAATTTTTATTTTCAGAAATAAATTTATTAATATCCTGCAAATTTATTTCCCGTTTAGTCAAAAATGGCGGCCACTGAAGAATATGACCAGGGCCATGGGTGTGTAGGTGTTTTTTTATACCAATTGGTTGAATCTTATTAGTTTCCAAGTATTTATTTTTCTATCAACTCTTAAAAGTCTAATTGAGTGGTAGGGTTTGTTAACTACTTGGAGTCTGTTTCGCAGAGCTTATTTAGGAGCTTATAATTTATTTTAATTTGAATTTGACATTTGTGTTTGAACATTGATTTTTGTATGAACTAATATTTTGAATTATAGACATTTTGTTTTACTTTATGTGTTTTCAAATATATGCTCTTACTTTATATTTTATTAAAATATATTGATTTCACTATTTTATATTTTAATATATAAACAAACCTATTTAAATTTAATTAAAACTATTTAAATTGTATGAAGATGTCCTTTTTAGTCTTTTTACATTTATCATCTTATCAAAAATCTAATTTTACCAAACACTTTTAAGCATAACAACTAGCTTAACAGCTCTTCAGATTTCAGCTTTGAGCTTATAGCTTTTCAGTTTTCAGTTACTTTTCAGATTTCAGCTACACTTTCAGCTAAGTTTGCCAAACATAGCCTTGATATTGAGACTTGAGAATATGCATCTAAATAATGTTGTTCTACGACGCACATAAACGAATTTAGGCAGTGTTTGGTTGGGTACTTTTGTAGAATATTATGAATTTTGATATTCATTATCATATTTGTTTGTCTAGTTTTGTCATTCTACTATTCCATTCAAATCCTGTAATAATTACAAAAGTCGTTACACTTTTACTCTTTTTTTAAAACAATAATGGAATAAAAAATAAGGAAGAAAATGAAAAAAAAAATGTTATTGTTTATGCATTAAATATGAAATCATATATTTAATGTTTATTATATCAAAATCTATTTTTATTATTAATAATGTTTAATTATAAAGAAATACAATGTAGTTAATAATAATTCAATACTTAGAGACAAATGTTACAATTATGGTATAATTTAGAGAAGAAAAGTGCAATTTTTCTGGTAGGTGGTCTATATAAGGGGATGCAGCCTTAGCTTGGGCTTTGAACAAATTAAAGGAGCTGAGGCATAAGATCGATATATATATATATCTGATCTAGCTTAGCTTGGTGTTTAGTTACATATATTTGTCTAATGGAGGGCGCAATAATAATGAACTTCATTTATTTGGCCTTGTTTGTTTGCTGGTTTATTTTAGTCCGTGCAGAGTGGAAGAAGAAGGCAAAAAGCAGAGGGAAAGTGGTGCCGCCGGGGCCATGGAAGCTTCCTATCATTGGGAACTTGCTCCACTTGAGCAGCTCATCCCTGCCTCCCCACCGCGCCCTTGTAGATTTAGCGAAAAGGTACGGGTCGGCATCGGGGCTGATGCACCTTAAACTTGGAGAAATTTCAACTGTGGTGGTGTCCTCGCGCGAGATGGCTAAAGAGATCCTAAGAACTCAGGACGTGGTTTTCGCTTCCAGGGCAGAACTGATGGCCACCAAGATTCTGCTCTACAATCGTACGGACTTCACGTTTTCTCCCTACGGGGATCACTGGAGACAAATGCGCAAAATAAGTATGATGGAGCTGTTCAACACCAAACGTGTCCGCTCCTTCAGCTCCATCAGGCAGGATGAGATGCATCATCTATTGACTCATATCCGTTCATCATTGGGGAGGCCAGTCAATGTCACTAAGAGAATCTCCTTGTTCACCAGCTCCCTTACATGCAGATCCGCATTGGGTATGTATATATATGTATATATATATATATATGACGGTTTTTATTATATTATATTATATATATATATGGATGTATGTGCATGCAGGTAGAGTATTCAGTGGGAGAGAAGAGTTACTTGAGTTATTCGAGGAGATGTTTAACCTGCTGGGAGCGTTTGAGTTTGCGGATGTGTTTCCCTCCTTGAAATTTCTTCACGGCCTCTGCGGGAACAAGAATCGGTTGCTGGAAGTTCACCGTAAAGTAGATCCAATTCTAGACAGCATCATAAAAGAGCACGAAAAGAATTTAGACAGTGGCGAGTTATTAGGGGGTGAAGGTGAAAGTGAAAGTGAAGATATAATTCATGCCCTCATCAAACTTAAGAGAAACGGAGGCTATCAACTGCCTATCACCCACGACACCATCAAAGGCATAATCCTCGTATGTCACCCTTACCTCAATATATATATATAATATTATTTTTATATTAGGAAAAGAGTCAAATAAACCCACTTCTTCCCCGCAAAAGCGTCAAACACAGGCTGACCATGACCATTTGGTCGCCTTCCGATGGGAATGGCACTGGCAACGGTTCTGCCGTCGGCTCATCGCTGGTCACCGAATTTTCACGCCATAATTGAAATGACTACCAATTTTTGAGTTTCATTGCCCTAATTGAACATGTATGTTAAAAGTCTAATAGCATTTTTAAAGTTTAGGAGATCTAATTGAATATGCATGCATGCAGGATATTTTCATAGGAGCAACAGAGACATCATCATCGACAGTAGTGTGGGCAATGTCGGAAATGATGAAAAATCCAGGGGTGTTGGCCAAAGCCCAAGCCGAGGTGAGAGGGAAAGAAAAGTTGGAGGAAAATGACAGCATTGTTGACCAATTACCATACCTCAAATCAGTGGTGAAAGAAACTTTGAGGTGTCATATTCCGGGTCCCTTTTTAATTCCCAGGGAGTGCAGGGAAGAAACTGTGGTTGGTGGATACACCATACCGGTCAAAGCAAGAGTGTTGATAAATGCGTGGGCCTTGGCTAGGGATCCCAAGTACTGGGAAAATCCAGATAGCTTTATACCCGAGAGATTTGACAACAACTCAATTGATTTCATGGGAAACCACTTTGAGTTTTTGCCTTTTGGTTCTGGAAGGAGAATGTGTCCCGGACTTGCACTTGGCTTAGTCAATACCGTAGCTCCTTTAGCACACATGCTGTACCACTTTGATTGGAACTTCATTCCCGGAATTACTGCTGATACATTGGACATGACAGAGATGGTCGGAATAGCTGCATCAAAAAGCAAAGATCTTTTCTTGATTCCTACTCCAGTTGTTAATTAAGCGTATGTCCTCTGTGTGTGTGTGTGTATATATATATATATATATATATATATATATATATATATATATATATATAGCAAAATAAATCTCACCTCACCGGCCTACCGATCTATCATTGCCGGTTTGGATGGGCAATAATATTGTATAAATACCTACTCCACCTTTGGTAGTATTAACCATATTCATATTTATATTATTCTTATAATGTTATGTTGTTACATTTGTACTTAGTCAATAATATGTTACCTAAAGAATAGGAGAGTTATGTGTTCACTCTCCTATAGGACTCTCATCTGTAATCTATCGATCAATAACAGATTATTGTATTGTTCATCTGGTATCAGTAGTGTTAGGCGATCCCTTCTCCGCTTCCGTAACCGAATGGCGACCACCACTCCCTCCGTTGAACAAGCTGTCACCGCCGCGGCTCACCCGCTGGTGGCTCCTCCCGTCCTTACCACCGCCAACCACCACATTTCTATCAAACTCAACTCACGAAATTACCTATATTGGAGAACCCAAATCCTTCCCTTCTTGAAAGGTCAGAACCTTCTTGGTTATCTAGATGGTACGCATCCCTGCTCGCCGGCAACTCTTGGATCACCGACGCTGGCTGCTGCTTCGTCTTCGACACCTACCGCCGTCACGCCCAATCCCGCGTACCACACATGGGTGCAGCAAGATCAGTCCATACTATCACTGATCATCTCTTCGCTGACCGACGAAGTGATGTACCTCGCCGTGGGGCGTGAAACAGCGGCAGAGGTATGGAACTCCATCACCACCGCACTCGCTTCGTCGACTCGCTCCCGGTGTCTCAGTCTGCTCGGCCAATTTCAGACGTTACGCCAGGGCAATTCTTCTCCGGCGGAGTACCTTGGCAAGGCTCAAATGCTTGTTGAGGCTCTATCGCTCGCCGGCCGGCCGCTAACTGCCGAGGAGGCGATCCTCTATGCCCTGCGTGGTTTGCGCCCAGAATTCCGGGCGATGGCCTCCTCGCTCAACATCTCCGGCACGCCGATGACCTTACCGCAGCTTGCAGATCATCTGCAAGCTCAGGAGTTCATCCACGCCGATGACATTCATCCTGCCGAGCCCACGGTTGCGCCGGGTTCACAGGTGTTTTATGCTGGTCGTGGTCGCGGAAATCATGGCGGGCGTCACAACTCCAATGGCCGAGGGCGACATGGGCGAGGACGGAACGGCGGCAATCAGTGCCACGGCAGAGGCGGAACTCCTCGCTGCCAAATCTGCAGATCGCATGGCCACACCGCTGTCACGTGTTTCCGGCGTTATGCAGATCGTCAGGAGTCGCAAGCCCATGTCGCCTACTCCGGTGATGGATCCGACGTGCATGCAGCCGAGGCGTGGTACCCAGACACCGGCATGACATCTCACGCAACTCCGTACGACACCATGCTCGACCATTCTAATATTTCCGGTGGTGATGTTCTGAAAGTTGGCAACGGAGCAGGTTTGAATGTTACTCGTGTTGGTGACTCGGTTATCCATTCTCCCTCTCACACTTTAAAAATGTCTAATGTTTTATGTGTACCGAAGTTGTCTTTACCTTTACTGTCAGTCTATCGTTTTACTAACGAAAATGATGTTTACTTCGAGTTTCACAAAAATTTGTTTCTTGTGAAGGATTGCAAAACACAGGCAATTCTGCTTAAGGGGTCCACTGCGGGAGGTCTATACAAACTCCTGGTTCCGCGGAGTCATTTCGCTTTCTTATCAGCCAGAACCACCTCAGTTGTATGGCATCAACGGTTAGGCCACCTGCACAAACAAGCCCTAGATCGTGTCCTGCGAATGTGTCCGGTCATTCCGAATAAAGATAGTTCGTCTTCAGTTTGCGCTTCGTGTCAAATGGGAAAGTCGTCTCGATTTCCTCTAGATAGGGTCATTAGAAGTAGTAATAATGTACTTGATTTACTATACACGGACATTTGGGGTCCGTCCCCTATTCTTTCAATTTCCGGTTATAGATATTTTGTACTCTTTGTAGACGACTATTCGAGATTTTGCTGGTTTTACCCATTAAGGATAAAATCAGATGTATACAAAGTTTTTGATGCTTTCCGTGTTATGGTAGAACGGCAATTCTCGCGTTCTATCAAATCTATTCAATCCGATTTAGGCAGCGAATATCGTCGACTACATCAAACTTTTGAGTCACTAGGTATAGTGCACCGACAGTCCTGTGCCTATACACATGAGCAAAACGGCCGTGTCGAGCGCCGAAATAGACATGTTGTCGAAACCGGCCTTGCCCTATTAGCTGCAAGCTCCACTCCCTTTAAATACTGGGAGTTTGCGTTTGAAGCTGCAACATACTTAATAAATTGTCTACCCTCATCAGCTATACACTTTGAAACCCCATATTTTCGTGTCCATCAAAGTCATCCCCCATATACCTTCTTCCGGGTATTTGGGTGTCGTTGTTTTCCTTATCTTCGGCCATATAACCGTCATAAAGTTGAATACAGGTCATCTCCGTGTGTGTTCTTAGGTTACCCAGTTTCATTTAGGGGATACCGATGTCTGGACCTAAACACGGGTAATATTTTTATCTGTCGTCATGTACGCTTTGACGAAAATGTTTTCCCTTTTGCCTTGCAGTCTTCACAGTGCAGTGTCACAATGCCACAAGATAACCCGCCATACGGGGTGGGTCCAATTGTTGGGTCACCGACTCCTCTACCACTAAATATGGCTCCACCGGCAAGGCAGGACTCGGATTCTTTACCTGTTGTTCAACCACCATCTACGTCTGAGACAACGGCCCCACCATCCTCAGGGCAGGGTCAAACCACCTCCTCTGAAACACAACCCTATACAGGCAAAGTGCGACCAGGTAGCCATGTTATGAGAACACGAAACAAGACTAAGGGCACGGGAGAGCAATTTTATGCTCTCAATGCTACAGTTGAACCATCATGTTACTCTCAAGCAGTCGGTCATCCGCAATGGCGTGATGCCATGGACCAGGAGTTCAATGCTCTCCTACATAATCATACTTGGAAGTTGGTTCCACCAACACCTCTCATGAATATCATCGGCTGCAAATGGGTATACCGCGTCAAAAGAAAGGCAGATGGTTCAGTTGAACGATATAAAGCACGTCTTGTGGCAAAGGGGTTCAATAAGGTAGCGGGTGAAGATTTCTTTGATACTTTCAGTCCCGTAGTCAAGCCAACTACTGTGAGAATGTTGTTTTCACTTGCAGTTTCAAACTCCTGGACACTACGCTAGCTTGATGTGCACAATGCGTTTCTAAATGGGAATCTAGCAGAGACTGTGTATATGAAGCAACCGCCAGGCTATGAAGACCCTTTACATCCTGATCATGTATGTCACCTCCAGCGCTCCCTGTATGGCCTTAAACAGGCTCCGCGTGCATGGTTTAAAAGACTACATGACTTTTTAGTCTCGACGGGGTTCTCACCATCAAAGACTGACGTTTCACTGTTTTACTACACGTTGAAATCCTCCAGAATATTCTTGCTCGTGTATGTTGATGACATCATCATGCTAGGGAATGATGCCAGCTTGATTGATGATCTGCTGCTGCGACTCTCCTCTATTTTTAAGATCAGGGACTTAGGAACTCCGAGTTTCTTTTTAGGGCTAGAGACGCTCACTGATGGAAAAGGTTTTCTCTTATCTCAGAAACGATACATGGCTGATATTCTCCACCGTGCAGGTATGTCCGATTGCAAGCCTCTAGCAACACCCGCTTCTGTCACTCACCCGGCCACTCCGTCACTCGAGCCATATGAAAATCCCACTCAGTATCGTCGAATTATCGGAGCTCTGCAGTATCTTACCATTACACGCCCAGATCTGTCGTATGCGGTCAACCGACTGTGTCAGTTTATGCACTCACCCACAGATGATCATTGGGCTTTACTGAAGCGGGTTCTGAGGTATTTTAAGGGTTCCCTGGAGTATGGTTTACGTATTGTGGCTTCTCCGAGTACTGAAATACAGGCATACTCCGATTCAGACTGGGCTGGCTGTCCTATAGACCGTAAGTCAACCAGTGGATACGCGGTTTTTCTAGGTTCCAATCTTGTGTCATGGGTTTCTCGTAAACAACGCACAGTAGCCCGTTCCTCTACAGAAGCTGAGTATAAGGGTTTGGCCGATGTTTCTGCTGAAGTCACTTGGATAGTATCTCTCCTAGTTGAGTTGGGACTTCATTCGGGTAAACCAGCTACGCTGTGGTGTGACAATCTTGGGGCCACCTACTTAGCGGCGAATCCGGTGTTCCATGCTCGTACAAAACATGTTGAAATTGACTACCATTTTGTGCGTGACAAAGTCGCAACTGGTGATCTAATCGTCAACTTTGTGTCCACACGGGATCAGGTCGCTGATATCTTCACCAAGCCTTTACCCGCGCATCGATTTCAGTTTCTACGCGACAAGCTCAACGTTGCGGCTATACAACATTGCGCTTGAGGGGGAGTATTAACCATATTCATATTTATATTATTCTTATAATGTTATGTTGTTACATTTGTACTTAGTCAATAATATGTTACCTAAAGAATAGGAGAGTTATGTGTTCACTCTCCTATAGGACTCTCATTTGTAATCTATCGATCAATAACAGATTATTGTATTGTTCATCGGTAGTACGTCTTGTTTTACATTTACTCTGATATACTATTTTCCAATAATAAGATTCTACATTAAATCTGTTTAAATTCATCAAACCAAATTGCCTATGCATACATATATATCCAATCTTGGGAAAGTTTTTCAAGCCCAATCAATAAGGCCACAAATCAAGTATCCATCCACTCTCAAAAACTTGAATCATTACCTGGCCGTAGCCTATTTTTTGAAATGGGTTCCAATCAATGACCGAAAAAAAAAAAAAGAAAAAAAAAAGAGACATAAACAAGAAAACACGGGTGATGTGAAAGTGTGTTAACAAAAGCCTAGCTTTACACCTCTCCACAATCTCATCTGCTTTGTGCTTTACCTTGTAAATCCACTTGCAGCCAACAGCTTGCTTGGAGGGGGAAGGATTATGAGTTTCCAAGTTTTGTTAGCTTGAAGGGCATCTATTTGTGCTTGCTTTCCGGCAATTATGTCAAATGGGCTCATTGATGATTTTGTTGGGACTTTCTAGTATAAAATGGGTATAAATGTACATAATATAATGTGGATACAAAAATAGTAGTATTAAACTAGAAAAGTGATGCACCTTATTAAACTTAATACGTATATACATACTTTAAACTAATTATGTTACCTTAACCTTTAAACTTAAGCATATTAAGTTTTAAACTTAGGCACCGGCCTAAAGCTATAAACTTACGCACCTTAAGCTTCAAAATTATGAACCTTAAGTTGGAAAAAATGCACCTTAAACTTTAAAGATACACACTTAAGTTCTAAACTGATGCACCTTAAACTAGAAAGTGACGCACCTTAAGATATAAAACTACACATTTAAGTTTTAGACTTTAGCACTTTAAGCTTTAAACTTAGGCACGTACCACAGCTATAAATTTAAGCCCTTTAAGCAATAAACTTATGCACCTTAAGTTTTGAACCCTACGCAAAATTACCATAATGCCGAACTTACGCAAAATTACCATAGTATCACTGCATTTTTTAAAAAGTTTTCTTCAATCTGGGTTGTTGATTTTGACTAGATCAAGGGTTGAAATTAATCTACATGTTTTATAGCTAATAGCTGATTGTGTTAGCTGGTTTCTACGAGCTGATAGTATTAGTCAGTTATAGGAATTAGTAGTTTACTCTTTGTTGATTACATATAAAATTACATATAAAGTCATAAATATAATGTGTTATTTAATTACTTAACTCTCTTAGAGGACGTTTGGTAGCAAGGAAAATTTAAACTCTCTTGAAAATTTAAAATGTAGAAAAATTATTCTCACGTTTGGTGCAATCTTTGACTTAGGAAAATTCAGATCATTGAGAATCACATTTTATGGTATCAAGGAAAGCAAATCCCACCTAGGGGGAAGGGGGTAGGATTCTTTTTTTTACGGCTGACTAAAAATCTATGAAATGTATTTAACTATGTATGTATTCTTTTTGGCGTTAGGTTAAAATTCTCTTATAAATATAAAAATGGTCTCTCCCACCATTATACATTTCTATTAAAGAAATTTACATCTAGGTATGTAATTAATGTTTTCGTATGATTCATTACTTAATAATGCAATACGTGTATTAATTGATGGTTTTGTAGGGACCGAGTCTACTATAGATTGGGTATAAATGTACAAAATGGGGGTAGAAAAATCATATTATACCTCCGACCCATTTTATATGTCTGGTTTGGTTAACGAATCTTGATTGAAGTTATTTTTAATTCAATTTTTCATAATATTAAGTTTCGTATTAATATACAAAATTTATATATTTAGAAACTACACTAAAAGTACTATTAAACACAAAAAGTCAAATTTAAAAATAAGGAAAAAATAATAAAGAAATTAAATAACCATAGAAGAAAGAGTTGGTCTGACCGGTGAATAGTGAGTAGGACAAATAAAATAAAACAGAGAGAGTAGTATTATTGCTCATGGCATTGGGCCCAAGATACTAGCCCAAAATGTTGACCCAAATAATAAATAAATAATACAAGCTATAACACAAATAGTGGACTATAAATAATAGTGATGTTGCTAGAAATTGAACCCCGGCCTATGTACGCTTTGAAGGTTAGGATCACAAGCCATTGGATCAGGGGATTAAGAAAGTGAACCAAGGGATGCCTTCTAAGAGAAGGCAAGGGTGCGTTATATAGTGTTGAAGATCTTCTGGATTCTTGACATGTGTACAACATCGACTATCTTCATTCTTGGCCACACATGTGTCCACCTACTACTTTGCATCCAGTGTACTTCCCATGCATAAGTGTAGCTCTCTATCCTTTAGTAAACAAGATAAGTACATAGTGGCTTAGTGGGTTAGTGCGTGACATGTGTTGCCTTGTGGAGGTCACGAGTTATACGCCCTGGCAGCGCGCACTTACATTAATATTTTAATCCACCCCTGAAACCACGGACGTATTTGGTGTATAACCGCATTCACCAACCCTGTCGGTGGGGCGCCAGCTGTATGATGGGTCCGGCATCGCCCTTGGCGGCCACGTCCCACCGCTGGGATTCAAGTGAGGTCCCCCGCCAGCAGTCCCACCCTCCCGATGGCTACTTCTCTCTTCTCTTTTATTTTTTTGACCACCATGCCTTTGTCTTCTTGGCCCAACAAAACTTCGGTCAAGACTTATCCAATTAGATGGGCTTCACGGGGTCTATATCGGCATCTTGTGTTTAGAACATCGTACCCCATCTCTTGGCAGGTACCATTTTACAGCACAACTACTTTGACTGGGAAAGGAGAGAAATTCCTGAACTCATTGCTGAATTTAGCAACACCTGCTGGAAAACTAGGAGTGCATGTTTGGTTCAAAGCAGACTTTTTAATTTACTTCATTATCACCGTACGACTGAACTGTGTTAACTCGACATGATCACTCGTCATCACCCAATCATTTAGTATATATTTATAATATGCTTATAAGCTAAATTGTGGTTCCAAAATAAACTCTATGCAGTGTAGATCATTGAACCATGCCAATATGAAAATCGAAATAATATGAGAAATTAATTAACTAGGTAAATTAAACATTTCACGTTGTGCGTGCATGTAAAATTACATTAGGGGATATTGAAAGACATTTGGAATGAAATGCATAAAAAATTATCTCATCATATTCGCAGCAAATTTTTCTTTTCAGAAATAAATTTATTAATATGCTGCAAATGTATTGCCCGTTTAGTCAAAAATGGCCACTGTAGACTATGGCCAGGGCCATGGGTGCGTAGGTGTTTTTATACCAATTGGTTGAATCGTACTAGTTTCCAAGTATTTAGTTTTCTATCAACTCTTAAAAGTCGTTAGAGTGGGGTAGGGTTTGCTAGGTTGTTCACTTCGTTTGAGAAGCCGTCCCTCTCTCAGTTTGGCGAAACCAGTCCGCGGGCTCTGGTTTCCGGATTGCTTGCAAACCTTTTCCATCCGCTGGAAACCACAGCAGTCGCTGCTCTGGTTTCCAGCGACAATGCATCTTACTTTTTTTCTTTTTTTTTTTGTTTATTTAGTTATTTATTTATAATAAATATTGTTAGTTTATATATTTTATATTTTAAATAAAATAATAAAAATATATAAATATACATTTTTACTCATTTTCCGGAAAATAAACCAAACACACAAATACAGTTTTCCAGAATGCAACCAAACACTGGAAATCAAACTATTTTCCGAAAAATAACTCATTTTCCAGAAAACATTTTCCAAAAGTCATCTTCCTGCTTTTCCAAACACACCCTAAATTCAGCACCAGTACGTTTTGTAAAACAATACTAAAGATTATCCCAGCCATCATGCTAGCTAGCTAGGTAGGTGGGATATGATTATTACTTAACAATTCAAGATGCATGGATGGGAGTAGGAATCAAGAAAAGATCATTCTTTCTTGCTACAGCTATTCCGTTTATCTCCGTCATGTCCAATGTATCTGCAGTAACTCCAGGAGGGAGCTTCCAATCAAAGTGGAATAGCAAGTGTGCTAAAGGTGACAAAGCGTTGGCAAAACCAAACCCAAGTCCTGGACATATCCTCCTTTCGCCCCCAAAAGGTAAAAATTCAAAGTGGTTTCCCATGAAATCAACTGAACTATTATTCTTCTCAAATCTCTCGGGTATAAAGTTCTCTGGATCTTCCCAGTATTGAGGGTCCCTACCCATTGCCCACACATTAATCAATATCTTTGATTTTAGGGGTATGGTATATCCGCACACCATAGTTTCTTCCATGCACTCTTTGGGAACTAACATAGGAAGCGGAGGATGAAACCTCAAAGTTTCTTTCACCACTGATTTCAAGTATGCTAATTCCTCTATGTCTTCCTCCTCCAACTTCTCTTTCCCTCTAAAAGCTTCTCTCACCTCAGCCTGTGCTTTGGCCAAAACCCTGGGATTCTTCATCATTTCCGACATTGCCCAAACAGTGGCTGTTGATGATGTATCACTTCCTGCTGCAAATATTTCCTGCATGCTCCAACTAACGTTAACCCAAAAATCCCATTTAATTTGATGAATTTAAGGATATATACGTATGTAGTACTTACAACAATTACACCTTTGATGGTGTCATGAGTGATGGGCAGTTTTAGTCCACCGCTATCCATTTGTGTTATGAGGACATCAATTAAACAATCACCACTTTCCAATTTCTCTCGTCGTCTGTGCTCTTTTATGATGTTTTCAATAATTCCGTCTACTTTTCATGATCCTCTTCTTGTTGCCGCACAGGCCGTGTAGAACCTTCCAAGACGGAAACACATTGGCAAAATCAAATCCACCCAAAAACTCCGATATTTCCTTTGTTTGCTCTAAGAACTCTTCTCTCCCGGTGAATACCTTGCCTGCGGGTGCGCAGTAGTTATCAAATAATATTTAATCATATTATGTTAGAAAAATACTATGTTTACTCTCATTTTCTACTATCAATTTTTACTCTCATGTAAAATCTTGATGTAGACACCTGTGTTAAGATTATATGGAAAAACCTTGATGTAGACCCTTGTATTAAGACTATATGAATTTCTACTATCAAGTTTTACTCTCATATAAAATCTTGATGTAGACACGTGTATTAAGATTACATAGAAAAACCTTGATGTAAACACTTGTATTAAGACTACATGAAAAAAAAATAACTTATTAAAGCCTGTCACATTAAAGAGTAAAATTGAGAAAGTAAGATTTGAAAGTACATGTAGTAGAACTCATTATTTTATGGACTTGGATCAAAATCTAAAGATTTACAATTCATATATTAAATATTCAGATAGGCAAGGTTTTCCTAGTTTTAGGAGGCCCGTTAGGGGCTTAGCTCATTCATATGACAATTTATATCACTGTGGATATGACAATTTATATCACCATGGACCGTAGCCCAATACATAGAATTTGATTTTATAAGATATAGAATTGGTGTTCATAATACACATACATACAAACACGATATAATGAACATGAATTCTGTGTATTTTGAACATAAATTTTGTGTATTATGTTAAGGGTTTATGTGTCCTCAGTATATAATACATAGAATTCATGGTATTATAAACATGAATTATGTGGATCATGAATATTAATTCCTTATATTGGACCAAGATTCACATACACCGTGGATCCTGGTCCACGATATAAGGATTGGTGTAATATTGGAGTAAAACCCACCCACCCCTCCCCACACACAAAAAGGTATAATGTATTATATCACAATTTATATTCTAGATGTTTACAATTATAATATTTAAAAGGGAAAATTGCATTTTTCGTCCCTAAGTTATAGGGTAATTGTAGAATTCGTCCCTAAGTTATGGTAATACTCACTTTTCGTCCCTAAGTTCTCGTTAACGTTGCACTTTTCGTCCCTGGGTTATTCAAATTGCAAATTTCGTCCCTAAGTTATCATTGCGTTGCACTTTTCATCCTTCACTTAAGTTTGCAAACTTCGATAAACTTTCGTTTTTAAAAATTTTGATCGAACTTTTTTAGTAAACTTCGTTAAAAAAAATTGGTATTGAACCGGAAAAGTTCGATTACAAATTTTTTAAACGAAAATTTACCGAAGTAGTTTTCGTCCCTAACTTAAGTTTGCAAACTTCGGTAAATTTTCGATTTAAAAAATTTTTAATCGAACTTTTTCAGTAAACTTCATTAAGAAAATTGGCATTGAACTGGAAAAGTTCGATTAAAATATTTGTAAACGAAAATTTACTGAAGTAGTTCGTCCCTAACTTAAGTTTGCAAACTTCGGTAAACTTTCGTTTTAAAAAAATTTTAATCGAACTTTTTCAGTAAACTTTGTTAAAAAAAATTGGCATTGAACCGGAAAAGTTTGATTAAAAATTTTGTAAACGAAATTTACCGAAGTAGTTTTCGTCCCTAACTAGTTTGCAAACTTCGGTAAATTTTCGATTTAAAAAATTTGTAAACGAAAATTTACCGAAGTAGTTCGTCTCTAACTTAAGTTTGCAAACTTCGGTAAACTTTCGTTTTAAAAAAATTTTAATCGAACTTTTTCAGTAAACTTCGTTAAAAAAATTGGCATTGAACCGGAAAAGTTCGATTAAAAAATTTTTAAACGAAAATTTACCGAAGTTTGCACACTTATGTTAGGGACAAGAAGTGCAACACAATGATAACTTAGGGACGAAATTTACAATTTGAATAACTCAGGGACGAAAAGTGCAACGCCAATGAGAACTTAGGGACGAAAAGTGAGTATTACCATAACTTAGGGATGAATTCTACAATTACCCTATAACTTAGGGACGAAAAATGCAATTTTCCCTATTTAAAATACAGAATTTAGGACGAGGTCCACCATGATCTTACCGAATGCAGATGTACATATAATGGAGGACATAAGCAAGAAGATTCTGTGAGTGAAATTCACCAACTGGCCGGATGATGAATGGAGATGGGCCAATAGAGAATGGATCTCATCGTGCCTGATTGAACTGAACGACCGGACATTTTTAGCGTTGAGGAGCTCTGTGGCGTATACTTTTCGCAACTGTCTCCAATAATCACCGTACGGACTAAAAACAACACCAAAATCATTGTAAAATAGTGTTTTACTGGCCAGAGACTGCCACTTGGTCGCGAAAGTTAGGTCGTGGTTTCTTATCAACTCTTTAGCCACCGCCGGCGACGATACCACCACAGCATTAATTTCTCCTATTTGAAGCTTCATCATGCCCTGGGAGCCGTATTTTTTTACCAACTCTCTCAGGACACGGTGGGTGGGTTGCTGTGAAGAGGCTGACAATTGGTGCAAGTTTCCGATGATCGGAAGCTTCCACGGCCCTGGTGGCTCTTTCCGGCGGGTTTTTGCCTTCTTCCTCCACTGTGTGTGGAGTAAAATGATACTCCCTCCGTCCCATTTTATGTGTCTTACTTTCCTTTTTAGTTTGTCCCAAAATGTTGTCCTCTTTCTAAAAATGAACATCACCATCATTCTACTTTTTCCACTTTACCCTTATGACTTTTCATTTCTTTATTGCTTTTATTTCTAAAAGTGAAAAAGTTGGGGGCATAATTGGAAAGCACACCACATTTACTTTAATTTCTTAAAAAGCGTGCAAAAAGCAAATGAGACATCCATTTCGGGACGGAGGGAGTAAAACAAAGAAAGAAGACGTTCTCCATCACTGAAATTAGAGCAAGCTAAGCAAGATAGATATATTATAATATTCAAGGCCAAGGAGACTGCACTTATATAAGCTAGGGGATTTGACCAAATCAAACATTCTCTCAAACCAATTCACCGACAGCTTTTTTTTTTTTTTCTTTTTTTTTTTGGGACCTACCAAGGATGCTATGACGGGTGGCAGTTATGTTTTATTAATATTTTTATTTTTATAATATATTACTTTCTCATATACTTTTTCTCAACTTACTGAAGGCCAACAAAGTCAACATTGCCCCCACTGAGACTCAAACCCATGACCTCCCACTTGGGAGAATCACTTCATGCCACTTGACCACAAGGCCTTTGGGGCTAAAAGCATGCTTTTTAAATAATGTTTAAGAAATATTTAATTTTCAACAAATTATTATTATTGATCGGGTTATTGGAGTTTGGCCCAACTTTATTATTATTATTATTATTATTTTTTGTTGCGGCTAAGCCCAATGAATGAAGGGTACGGTGTAAGACACGAATCAGGGTGGTGCAAGACAGGCCCAACAGAGGAGGGGTGAGAGCTAGGAAGCAGCGAAGGAGAACCGAACGAGGCGGGCAGTTGTTATATGGTGGATCATGGTCCAAAAACGGCACCGTTTCGTTAAGTAAAGAAACGGTTGCCGTCAAGTATTAACGGAGCTCCGTAAATGAAACTACAGTTCATCTCAAATGATACTATCTCACATTTTTTTTTATATTATCAAATGAAACTGTAGTTATACCAAAATATATACGGGTCATAAACTTCTAAATCCGCTCCGTCTTTTTTGGTCGTGCATGCGGGATAGGACTAGCCTGGCAGGCTAAGTCCGTTGAACAGCTCTACTTACAAGGTTTTTGCTTCACTAAAGAGTATTTCTTCTGTTTAACCTGACTAATGTATAAGGTGCATTTTCAATTTGTTTAAATTTGTTTAGGATAAAGTTTTTATCTACCCATTTTTTTAAAACGTTGGAATAGAAACAAATAAAGAAATTCACATAAAATCTCTGCATGTCAACAAAGGAGCTATTCAACGTAACTATTCAAATGCTGAACATGCTCTGAAGCTTTTGAAAAATCATATTTGTCAATACTCTAGCCAAGCCTAACCACCATATAATTTTCTTTGAAATTTGAAAAAACCTTAGGCTTTGGTATTTATAGATTAGTAAATTTTAGTCCTAGATAAATTATGTGAACTTCAATTCAGTGAGTATTATGGTAAGTAGGTGCAGTTTGTTTGCGTCATTATGAAATATTATTTTAAAAATAATCAAGTTAAATTACCAATGGACTAGGATGATGACTCTCAGTCTCTCAGTATCATTATCCATATCCCCATGTTGGCTTTATCTCAATTACGATTATTAAGTAGGCACAAATATTTGATTACATGTTATATTTAATCACGAAGTACAAAAAAACATATAGGTTAAAATGCATAAATAAAATTGAGACACTAAGATTTTAACGTGGTTGAATCCATGAGGCCTTAGCTAGCCTAGAATGACGCTTAATTTACTATGCATTTTTAATTAGATAAGACATAGAAGTTTATACAAACAAGTACAAAACTTGAACACTTGTCATTGCTCTTTGGGTAACGACTTGAGAATTGAGAACACGACTCCCTCGTAAGATCTCTCTTCCCTTTATATGAAACTCTTGTTGCAAATGTGAGCTCCTATTCACAAAGATTGAATTGGTAACCAATTGCCTTCATATATATATAGAATTCAGTTCGCGTGCAGTTGATCTTCTCAGGAGCGGTTGTGCGGTGAGAGGAGAGTCATTGATCTTGCCAAAATCAATGCCTAATATTTTACTTAGTGTGAAATATTGGAGCAAGTCTAGTAATTCTTAGTTTTTAACTTTTTATTCTTATAAAACATTATTGTAAACTTTTTTTAACAAATTAAAAAGACATCATATACAAGTATGTAGTCAAGTTAAACAAAACAAATGCTCTTTAATTAAACCCAAAATAAATCATCTACTAACAATTTTATATTAAATAAATTAAGTATTCTTAATATGATTTTGGCCATTGATGAGTCGGTAAGTTAATTTATTTTTTGTTGAAAGTGGCAAGTCTATAATGACCTTACTAATCCTGGCAAAAAGTAATTAAAGAGTTATGCAATGAAGTTATATAATGTATTAATTTATAGATTTTCTTTATATACATAATTATTTATTAACTCTAATTGATTTGACATGATTATTGACACAAAACATATGTGTTAATAATAATAGTTGGCGTAAGTTAAGCACAAACGTTCATTAATGCCTAAATCACCTAAATTACTTAATAGTGACAAACGCCACCAATTAAGCCTAATTGATAGCCTAGATAGGCAACCTATACCTATAACAAACATCTAGGATCCAAGGATCAATAGCATTAGGTTCTGTGAGTTCTTAACTAACACAAATAACATTCCCTGAACAAGCAAACATTCAATTTGTACCTATATTTTTCTAGATGGTTCATAAAAACCTAGTTACTACTCAAATAAAATTATAGTCAAACGAGCAATAAATCATATAACAATGAATCACAAGAATAATTAATAAGTATGCATCTAGATTAATTAAACTCATGAATTCAATAGAAATTAAACCACAAAAATATAAAATACTATAACGAATAAATAATTAAGTCTAAAGTCTTACAAATCAAATCATAGCGTTATAACTTGGAGTTGGAAATAAAGAACTCTAACTATTCATAATAAGGAAATTGACAAAAAAAAAAAAAAAAAAAAAACAATTAAGAATTACAGGAATTGGAATAAGAATTTAGAAAAGAAAACTGGTCAAGAGGATAACCCGAACGGTTCCGTTTTGTAGTCTGCTTCTCCTCCCAGCCGTCTTTTTTTTTTTTTTTTTTTTTTTTGAAGGAACCCAGCCGTCTTTTTTTATGACTGCCGTTTCTTTTATTCTGCCGTGTTTCCACAATTCCACTTCAACTGCTGTCCTTTTGTTTTATTTTCTTTATAGCATAAATATTTGACCTGGCCCCACGCTTTAATATGCCAAATTGGAGTCCAATGTTAGCTGAACTTATTTGTTTGAACACTCAAACATCAACCTTGGAAGGAATAACTTAAGGGTCTAGTGACATCAAACCCTTTTCTTTAATGGGAGGTAGTGGGTTAGAGCCTCAGTGGAGGCAATACTGATTCTTGTGCTTCAATAGGTTGAGAAAGTAGTTATGAACATATACTGCATTGTAATAGAGTCAGTAGTATTCAAAAAAAAAAACTTAAGGGGAAAAAGGACTTATAATTTGGTGAGAAAAGAATAAGATTTGAATAAAGTATGAATTTAAATTACATTGTTTAGTAAGGAGGAATAGAATTATTGCATAAAGAGATAAAAGAAGTGATATAAGAATTACAATGCCCTTATGTAATAATAATAATTATTTAGGTTTTAATTTACTTTTTGTACTAATTTTATATTTTTTATTTGCTTTCCTAATTTTGATTTAATTTTTATGCTAATGTTTACATTTAGTAATTGCAATCTGTTTATTTTAATATTATAAAACTTTGATATATTGCGTATTTTAATAATCTTGTTTATTTTGATATTCTATTTATATTATGTTTAAATTTTAATTTAATTTTTGTTTATGGTAAATTTAATATACTTTAATTTAATATATTTATTTGACTATTTTGTAATTTTGATATTTTATTTATTTAATATGATAATTTTAAATTAATTATTATTTCTTCTACTTTTTAATTAGAGTAATGTTAGATGGCCTTTCAATTCTATTTTTCTCCTCCAATCCATCCGTCATGATATGACTTTAGTTAATTGGTTACTAAATTCTCTAATTAGTGGTGTGCCAACCAATTAATAGACATTCCATGAATGAAAGTCACGTCATGAGGAAAAATTCATGAGGGGCAAGAAACATTTTCCTTTATACTACTTCGTATGCTACTTTAATTTTATCTTTTTCTTTTAATATTCTATTTATTTACTATATGTTTTGCAATGTTACTAAATTTGTGGTATTATTATTTAAAAAAAAAAAGAAGAAGAAACACGGATTATTCTATAATTCTTTTAATTAATTATCATATTTAATTTTTAAAATTTATTATTATAAATATTTTAATTATGTTGCATTGTATAATTAGCAATAACACATTATATGTTGTGTTTTATTGTTTTAATAAATAAAAAAATAATAATTAGTTTCCTCTGTAGACTTATCTACAAATCTAATAAGAGTCAATAAAGTTAGGCCCCTAATAGGAACTAAAAAATGTTGGTGTAATCATTTGATGAAATGAATGATTCAAATTATTTTGATTTTAGTAACTTTTTATTTTCCTATATTAATCTCTATTATGTCATTTACTTTTCTTAAATACCCTTGCAACTCCGTTACCGTAAACTTAATTAACGGAATATTTTGTTAACTATTTATTACTCCATATTTCTTAACTCTTACTCATTGAATTTCATAAGGAAGGTCTTAGCTTTGAACCTCATTCCAATTAAAGTTGGCATAATTGTTGAACATATACTATGAATATATTTGAGTGTATTAAAAAATACAATATAAAATTTAACATGAACTTTAGTCAATTAATTAGCTAAATTATATACATAGCATTCAAAGTTGAGCATCAAACATTACAAATAAGAAATCTTGAAAATCATGTTCTTACATTTTTTTAAAAAACAATTTATGTTGAGTTTTTTCTTTTTTGTTTTTCGTTTAATTAATCTAGCTTCTTTTGATAATTTAGAACAAGACTCAATATTTTAATTATGCTTTTGCATTATTTGGAATGATTTAGGTCATTATGGTATTAATAATGTTATATTTTATTGGCAATAGTCTTTGATAACGACATTGAAATGTATGATATCACTCTACAAACTAATTCCTAGTATATATACTATAAATAATATTGTCAAACTTGCGCGACCTAACTACAAAGTTGTTGAAAATCAGAAATATAACTATTGTCCAAACAATTGATAATGATGACACTTCACCAACTCTAATTGAACAAGTTTACACATCGTTCTCATAATTTTATCAAAGCTTGAAAGCTTTTAAAGAAATTTGTAAGTTAATTTTTGTTATATCATTATAACAATATCTATGGTAACTATATATTTTATATTATTTATCCTCATCATCTATTGACAGCAGTTGTAGTAATTGTTATTGACATACTCCCAAAATAGTTTGTCTTAACAACGAATGGAAAAAAATCAATAACGACATTGTTGTTGATGAAAAGTAAGTTCCTCACTCTATTACTCTTATTAAATTAAATAAATTAGTAGCTAAAACCAAAAATAATACATATGCATTTATTTAACTTAGAATTAGGTGTCTACAATACCTTTATTAAAAAAAATCATTATCGATAAATTAAATAAGAGAAATAATTTCATTAGTTATATTGTCTTTGTTACATCATAGTGGTTCGCTTTAAAGGTAAATTGTATTTCTTTATTAAGATGATTTGAAATGTTTAAATTTTTAATACTTTATCTAATCTTATTCCTTAAACTATGGATTTCTCTACCCATAAGAACTCATTCAACAATAATAGTTGAACCAAATGAACCCCGAACAGAACTTCTAAAAGACTGATATGTTTTTATGTTAATAATAATATGTAAATGTTAACTTGATCATTATCTTACATAGCTACATTTAAAACTCATTATTAAAAGTGTCAATGTAGCGCAATAACATCGCGACACACTTGACACATTAAAAATATGTCGAGACTACAACAATGATGCAATCAATTTGGCAAATCTAGAAAATGAAAAAAATTTCAAAATAGCGACCGTTGTTGCATTCATTGATCTTATATGTAAAATACTTATTGTGCACTCATTAAATATATTAGATCGTAACTAATATAAATTTACAATTCATTTCATCTTCTAGACTCAACCTACTTAGATTAAAAGCAAAATCAGTATCGACCTTAACAACAAAAATACTTGGTATATAGGATGTAGCCACTATTTAAATAAGGTTTGTGCACAAAATATGAACTTGAAAATGAATAGGTTGTGGACATGTCGCGACATCAGTATTCGGACTACCTACAGAGTTATTGTTGTACTATCAAGTAAACAAGTTATAAAAATAGAACAAGAGGTACTACTCATGAACCTTCTACAAATATAATAAATATTAATATTTTATTCAATACTTCCAAATGAAACACGTAGGGGAAAAAATGACTATGGCAAAATATTAATAGGCACTTACAAGATCAAGAATTCATAGTACAACTAAGATACCAGTCATATACACCACAAAGTAAATCCACAGCTTCCTACATCATAATCTCATTGCATTACGTTGTCATCTATGCCACAACCTATAACCCAATTGCAAATGATACACTACCAACAAAAAAGAAGATGACAAATAGTGAAGATGGAGACAATGACAATGCTACCCAAAAGAAAATTAAGAAGATTTAGAGAAATTCAAACCAAAAGTAATATTTATTTAGACTATCGTGTTTAGACAGTATTTAGACTATCAATTTTACAAAGTTGCAAACATTTATCTTAGTGACAATTATAATGAATCTTCTATATTGTCCTACATTCATATACTTAAATTACATATTTAAATAAACAAATTCGACATTCAATTATCTATATATGACCTTATCCTACATAATCTTGCATTGATATACTTTGAAATACTAATTTAAATAAAAATATTGACATTAACATATTCACGTAATGCGCGTATAAAACTAATATATATATATATATAATAGGCGTTGTTATATTTTTAGGATATCACAAAATATGCTAATTAATTGTCATAATAAAATTATTCTCGTAAAATACATTTTCTATAATTATTTTCATAGAAAATTAGTTTCTGAATCTCTCTCTATATATAATTTAAATTCTATAGAATGAAAATGAATATAGGAATAATTCACATTCTATTCTTTAATAAGGACTTCAATTCATAATTAATTGTAAAAATCTAAGTATCCAAAAGATTTTAAATTTGTTATATTTTAAAAATTGAAATTTTAGAGTGAGGGCAACTATCATGTAGTGTTATAGTATTCCAGTTATCATTTAGATCAAATGGGTAGTTATAAATTTGAACCTTTATTATATAAGGGTTTAAAATCTTTAGATTAAAAATGTGTGAGAAGGTATAGAACAAGCTTGCCAAAAATGAGAATTCACATTCAGTACCCAAACCATTATTGAGGAGAACTTTTTTAAGATTGACAATATAAAAAGGCTGCGCTGTAGAAATCAAGGAAAGCTCATTCTTTCGATCTTCCAACCATTAATAATATTATAATCAGGCCAAAGATTGACAATTCCAACATACATGCACTTAACTTTTCAAGATAAGCGCAAACTACCACTAAAAGCTACAAATCGTCCATCACCAATCATGACTATTGCTTTCATGCTGTCATTGTGTTTTTCAATACAATATGTTTTCTTTGGGTGTTGCTATTCCTACCACCCATTGTGCAAATAACCTTGAAATTTATAAAAAATTATAAATTTCAATAACTTTATAGGTGGTATAAATAGCTAGCAATAAGGATATAAGTATGGTTATTTACACCACCATGGTCAACTGTATTAATTATACAGAGAAAGGTGTTGGAATTAGAGTTTTCAAAAAAAACAAAAAGGTATTGGGATGGAATGAATATTATTTAAACAAAATTAAATTGAATAACAATAATTTAAAATTTAAAAAATATATATGTATATATAAACAAAAAAGCCAAAGACCTTGTGGTCAAGAGGCACCCGATGTACACCCCATGTGGAAGGGAGTGAGTTTGAGTCTCAGTGAATGCATCTGTTGACTCTTTGTGCTTCAGTAGGTTGAGAAACTTGAGAAAGTAGCTATGAACAGATACAACATTGTAACAGAGTCTTTGTGCTTCAGTAGGTTGCTCCGTTTTTTTTTTTTAATTTTAAATAGTTATTTAATTTAATTTAATTCAAATAATATTTCTAATTTCAATACCTTTGTTTTTGAAAATTCTAATTCCAATACCTAATCTTTTGTGTAATTAAATTTCTTAGTCAACTAACATTGTTATTTGTGATATGAAACTATTGGTAATTTGGGCGGCAGAGAATACTAACTGAATCCATATGACTCTATATATATGTGTCTATTTTGTATATGTATCACACAATCTATTAGCCATGGATGGTTGGGTAGAAGATTTTTTTAGTTACAGTGATCAAAATCAAAACAATTTTTTTAGTGACAATGATCAAAATCAAATCCATTTTTTTTAGTTACAATGATCAAAATCAAAGCCAACGACATTATGAGGTATTTTAAGTATTATTTGTATTTAAATATATTTTATGATATATCCAAATTCATTTGTATTATCTATATTATATTCTATCAAACATTATTAATGAATTGTTATTTATTTTTATATATACTGTCAAATATCATTACTAAAAATCGTTATTTGTTTGCATGTTTAGAATGAATATGCAATTGAACTTCATGATGACAATAGAAATAAAAATGATGATCAGAAGATACCAAATCTTGAGGTTGCATGCGAATTTTCTACTAAAATGGTAAAACTATAATTAACCTATTATAATTTATATTTATATTTTATAAATATAAAAGAATATTTTTATACTTGCATAGTAATTTAATTATTAATAAAAATAATTATTTATTAAGCGTTCATGTCTCGCGAAGATTTAATTGAATGGGTTCAAAGAAGAGGTCAAGTTCTCGGATATGTTATTGTGATCAAAAGATCCCAACAAAAAAATTTTACAATTATATTTCAATGTGACCGTAGTGGTACTTACGAGCCAAAAAAAATCTCATAAAAAATACGAGCACAAGAAAAATTGGTAGGTCATTCCAATTGGAGGGAAAATACATGGGTGTTGATGGTTGTTGGATGGTAAGAGTAATATGTGGAATAATAATCATGAGTCTGCGCTGCACCTTGAAGGTCACCCTTATGCAAGGCGATTGTCAGCAAATGAAGTTCAATTGGTGGAACATTTGCCAGCAATGCATGTGAAACCGCGAGATATTTTAGCATATGTGAAGAGGCAAAATCCGAATAATGTTTCCACTACAAAAATCATATACAATGCACGCCAAAAATTTCGGATGTTGGAGAAAGCAGGTAAAACTCAAATGCAAGTTGTTATGTCTTTTTTACATGACAATGGTTATGTGCATGAGAGCCGTACTAATAATGCAACAAATGAGTCGGAAGATTTGTTCTTTGTTCATTCTAAATCTCTAGAGAAGTGTGTATTTCCACATGTCTTGTTGATAGATGCTACATATAAAATAAATAGGTACTCAATGCCCCTTGTCGAAATGGTTGGTGTAACTTCGACCAACATGACATTTTGCATAGCGTTTGCCTTCATTCACAAAGAGAATAAGTCCAATTATAATTGGGCATTAAATTATCTCAAAGCCACAATTGAGGGATGGATTATCCCACGTGTTATCGTCACGGATCGAGAGTTGGCCTTGATGAAAGCATGCAAGAATGTGTACCCGGAAGCTAAAGGATTACTTTGTAGATGACATATCTATAGAAGTATTTTGAGAAAGTGTAGGTCATCCATAACATCAAGCCACCATTGGGATTTATTCTACCAATCATGGAATGCACTAGTTGAGTCTCAGTCTCAAGAAGCATATATGTCCTGTTTAGCCCAACTAAAAAACAATTTTTCTTGACTATCCAGGTATTATTATATGTATATTTTAATATATTTTTTTAATAAGGCATATTTGTGTAACTAATGCATTTATTCATATTTTCAGGTGTTTTTGGTTACATTTATGATAATTGGTTGAATTGAAACCGTATAAAGAAATGTTTGTATTTGTTTGGACTGATCAATTTCTCAATTTTGGAAATCACGCCACGAACAGAGTTGAGAGTCAACATGCCAAGTTAAAAAAATACTTGGAGTCATCACAGTCAGATTTGGAGACATTAATGCTTTATATCGACCGAGTCATTCACTCACAAGACACATCAATCAAATCAAGTCTTGATGAACAAAGCAAAATTGTCATTCGACATCGGTTCAACACTTCACATTTTCTTGAATTGCGTGAATTTGTGTCAATTCATGCACTCAATCTCATATTTAATGAGTTTGAGCGGTCAAAAGCTGGCGGGTTTATTTTTTAAAATTGTGGATGTCGATTGCGCACAAGTTGTGGGCTTCCATGTGCACACGAGCAGGTAACATATTTTAACAATGATCATCCTATCCCACTTGATTCGATTGATATATTTTGGAGAAAGCTCGACTTATCACCATCCATCTCTCTAAACAATGAAGATTTTGTTTTTGAGCATGAGCTTCATATGCTTAAGGATCAATTCAAGAAACAATCAAGAACGGGTAAATTCAGTATATTGAGAAAGTTGAGGGAGATGATTGCGCCATCTACAACTTTGGTGCGTGAGCCGGCTGTGCATATAAATATTCGTGGGTGTCCCACTTCAAAGAACAAATCTCTCAGAAAAACTCAAGATCATCCAACTATGCCCACTCAAGATCCTGGTAGACATAGTTTTTCAGCTGCATCGAGATTTGCCGAGCCAAATGCTTTTCAATTTCAAGAACCAGCTCGGAATAGTGGTTCATTTGTACCAACTTCAGGTGATAGACATTTTTTACATATATATATTCATCAGGTTCCAGTTATATTTCATCCTTTCATAATGCAAGTGCGAGATGTGAGACCTGACGGAAATTGTGGATTTCGAGCGGTAGCTACACGTCTTGGTTTTCCGGAGGATGAATGGTTCAAAATTCGATCTAATTTAATGGAAGAACTAGAGTCTTACAAGATGGAATATACCAATATGTTTGGACCTCAAGAATGGTATACCACCTATAACTCTTTGAATTTTTTTGAATTAGATCGGTGTGCATCAATTGACCATTGGATGACTATGCCGGAGATGGGTTGATGTGTAGCAAAGATGAGTGATGGTGAGTGTACGGGTGTGAAATGTCGTTCCGCTGAGGATTGGGGGTTATGGCACGCAATATGCAATCACAAAACTAGGCACTAGCACAAGGAAATCAACAAGAAGCTAAGCAAACGACAACGAGGTAGAACAAACACATATAAAATATAGATAAGTGCAAAATAAAGAAATAGGACTCAAGTTAGGGGCATTACCATCTAGATGCTTTAACACTTAAGTTTGGGGGAAGAACATTAACTTTAGGTTCTCAAGGCTAGCACGAAGGAATCCAAGTTTTCACAAGGATTAGAACAAAGGTTGCCCCATTTCCATGGTGTACCAACCTAAGTTCTTAAAGAACAAAAGCTATTTTGCCCCAATTCTACCCCTATTTCCATGGAAGAGAAAATGGGTTTGAGATTGGATTGGCTTAAGTCTTCCATCCAACTTCCATTGAAATGAAAGACTTTCTAAAGACAAGCAATAATCATTGGCCATTAACTATTGAAAGATAGAAATAAATCCAATTCAAACGTAAAAACCCTAGGTTGGTGTTCATCCCCTTTTATGCAATAATCACATACTAAGCATCAAAATAGATAATACAACCCTAACTCAAGCCCATAAACTAACTACTCATGATTAAATAGCATCAAGAACACAAAAACACAAGTAATAAACATAAATCTTGCAAAAGAAAAGAGATAAAGGAAAGAAAACTTCTCTATTGAAATAGGAGGAATAATCTTGAAATCCAAGCTTTAAATCCAAGATTACAAGCTCCAAAAGTGTTAAAATAATACATAGATCTAAGCCTAATCTAACCTAAAAATATGAAAGGGAGTGAATGGGAGTGTTTAGAGTTCAACCATGGGTCAAAACCGAGTTCAAAATGATCCAAACAAGCTTAAATACTGAACAGAGCAGCTTCCAAACGGCATCTCATACGGCCATATGCATGGCCGTATGCTTTTGTGCAATTTACAGTGCATTCCTCAAAATTCTGTGCAACTGCTTTGACTTCTAGGATATTTTTCACCCTCAAAAACACTTCATTAGCCCTTGTTGTCTTCATCAAAGTTGTAGCCCTTCACGTTTTCTTTCCAATGG
>CP025658.1:16842792-16932340 GCA_003576665.1 Ipomoea trifida | reverse complement strand
AAGAAATAAATCACCATCCTTGCAATGAAATTGATCATACTCCCACTTTGCACAACCTATCAAACCACAATCCAACTTGCTACAACACAACTTGTTTCAAGAATCACCTTAGCTTGGCACACAAGTTCCATTCCCAAGCCAATAACCAAGCACCAAAACCATTAAAGTGTGTGAGGATCTAGTGTGCACAAATGCTAAGTTGAGATTATGCAAAACGTGGCTTTTAATGAGATCCCATAGGCTTGCCCTTCATACTCCCACTAGTTCAACTCCAAGATTGCATGCTAAGATCAAGTAGGACTTTTATTTGGCTTGTAACGGGGCTAAGGGTGGATGACTAAGAAAGAAGGGGTATAGGAATAAAACAAATGAGAGAACTTCACACTTGTTCACAATTGAGGTTAAAAGAGATATAACTTGAATGAACTAAGGAGCAAACAAGACTTAAGGACAAAACAACCTCTAAAATGGTGGGGTAGAGCACAACTTACAAAATAAACTTCAAACTTTTATTCGTCTTTCTTTTCTTTTCATTTTTCTCTTTTCATCATCTTTTTCAACATTTTTTTTTCTCAATTTTTCTCAACATCATCTTTTTTCATTTTTTTTCTTTTCAAATCAACCAACAACTTAATCTCAATACACCCCCACACTTAGACAAAATTATCAAGAGGATTGCTAACAAAACAAGCTCCAAATAAGATCTCTTCTAAGCAAAAGAACAAATGCTACATTCTCTCAAGGGTGGAAGGGAGATATATTTTTTTTTCTTTTTGGCTAAAGGTTAAGGGAAAAATGACAAGGGTTAACACAAGAAAAACAAACAAATCACGGGTTTAAGTGCTTAGCACTTATTTCAACAAACACAAGGCTCAACGGGGACAACTAGGGATAAACACATATTAACAGGGTAGGCTTTAAGGCTAAGGGCTAAACAAAAATGGCCTATATCATTTCAAAACATGCAAATCTTAGATTTCACTTGGAGAATAATGAGGCAAGTTCTAGCAAAACAACCATTACCGGAATCTCACATAAGCCTTCACTAGCAATGCACAACACACTAGATCAAGAATTGATTCAATTATTAAGTGGCTAACAAGGCTATTGGCAAGAGAATAGATCAATCATATAACTCCTTGGCTCATCAATCACAAGTTGAGTTGCAACAAGTTCCACCAAAACAAACCACAAACCAACAAAGAGGGAGTGATCACAACTTCAAACAAGGAAAGGTAATTTACCCAACATTATGCACAATGAGTCATCCAAGCAAAGTTTCACAAATTTTCAAAAATTACCCATTTTTTTGTCTTCCCCCCACACTTAGAATTTACATCGTCCTCGATGTGAAAGAAAATAAAGCACAAGGGGGAAGGGTAACACAATAAGTACAAGGAGCACAATCTCTACTATCTACACCAAGTAAAGCACTATTCATAATAAAAGAGAGTAGAGAAGGTAGATGAGACTCCCTTAATGAATCCCTTATGCCAAAGAATCATCATGAAGCCTTCTTGAAATTGAGCATACTCCTTAGTATCATTCCTAGAGTCAATAGAATATACACATGAAAGCACAAGGGAAAGCATGATATATCAAAAATAAAAGTATAAAGAAAAATAAAGAAGAAAATAAAATGCAATTAAATGAATGATAACATGGGGTGCCTCCCATGAAGCGCTAAGTTTAATGTCGCTAGCTCGACTCAACCTCCTCAAAGAACAATCATTGCATGCTTGGACGAAGATGAGTTTCTTTTCTCCATCCACTTTCTCTTCAATAAATGTCCTTAAATGCCGAGCATTAAGGAATTCCTTTAAGCTCAAAAGTAGTGTATTCTCCTCAAAGAAATTGCAATGATCAACTTCCAAAAATATGCTCTCTTCTTCAATTTTCATCTCTTTTTCTCCAACATTTTCTTCTAAAAAGCACTTCAAGTGGTTCCCTTCAATAAATTCTCTTAAGCTCATCTTCACCACTTCAAAGTTTAAGAAACTATGCTCACCCATATCAAACTTCAAACTCATCCCTTCATCAAATCCATTTTTCACCCATAAATCAACTAATGATTTCTTTCTAAACTTTGGACCTAGATAGTACTCAAGAGCTTGATCATTTCCTTGGCCTCCACTTCTTTTCTTTTCTTGACCTTCCTTTTCATTGGCAAGTAAGGAGAGTCTTGGGTCTTTCTCATGCACCAATAAGAAGTGGGAATCCCTTGATTCAAACATAGGCCAATGTGGGCCAAAACTCTTAAGGCCTTCAACTCCTCCCGGTTCCCAAATTCTTGTGAAATTCTCACCAATGAAGTTTTCATCCATTGAAGGGATTTCTTCATTCACTTCATGCATTCTATCAATCGCTTTCTCCTTCAAAACTTCATCTTCTACCGGGACATTTTGGAGTTGTTCTTTGCCCCCATTATCAATTTTCTCCTTATCACTTAAGTCCACACCTTCTTCCCAATCCAAAGTTTCCATTTCAATTTCTTCATTCATTTCCTCCTCCTCATCATCATCTTTGTCCCCACTCTCCTCTTCATCACCACCTTCACATGGCGTGAACAACTCATGGATAATCTCTTCATAAGAAAATGAACCTTGAATGTGTTCTTGAGTTGTCAAGCCTTTTTCTCGAGTTTTAAGATCATCCACTTGAACTTGTAACATGTTCATTTGAGTAATTATGTTGTTCATCATGGACCTCATCTCCTCATCAATAGGATGACTTGTTTGTGGGGGTTCTTGATAAAATGGCTCTTGAGGTTCCCATTGATTATTGGCATATTCTTCCTCACTTGGTCTCATGGGATAACCTGCATCCTCAATGTCATCATCGGGAACAATAGTGACTCCCCAACGCTTAGCCAACGCCAAAGTTTCCTCATTTATCCCATAGCTCCCCACACTTGGTGAATGATTGTAGTGATCATATGGAGGTTGAGTGTTTTGGGGGTATGGTGTGTAATGAATGGGTGAGGGGTATGGATTTTGAGAGTAATCTTGTGGTGGGAAAGGATGTTGAGGTGGGTTGTAATCATGTGAGTATTGGGAGTATTGGTCATATGATGCATATTGGGGATCTTGGTAATGTTGAGGATAAGGACTATGGTATGGAGGTTGGGAATAACAAGGTGAGTCTTGGTAGGGTTGTGGTGGGTAAGGGTCTTGAAATTGAGCATCATAGTAATTATTTGGAGGTGGGGCTTGAATTGTACAAGGACTAATGGATGGGGCATTATAGTATCCTTGTTGAGACATGTAGTCTCCATACCCTTCATAGGATTGTGAATGGTAATATCCTACTTGATTCATCTTAGAAAATCTCTTTCAATCAAATCAAAAGATGTAGACTTGTAAGCACATTAGCAACAAAAACAAATAAAAACAAAGAAAAAGCTTAGTCTCCTAAGATTCCTTAAACTCTAATGCTAGCAAAATAAGCAATCACATAGAACCACCAAATTTCCAATCCCCGGCAACGGCGCCAATTTTTGATGTGTAGCAAAGATGAGTGATGGTGAGTGTACGGGTGTGAAATGTCGTTCCGCTGAGGATTGGGGGTTATGACACGCAATATGCAATCACAAAACTAGGCACTAGCACAAGGAAATCAACAAGAAGCTAAGCAAACGACAACGAGGTAGAATAAACACATATAAAATATAGATAAGTACAAAATAAAGAAATAGGACTCAAGTTAGGGGCATTACCATCTAGATGCTTTAACACTTAAGTTTGGGGGAAGAACATTAACTCTAGGTTCTCAAGGCTAGCACGAAGGAATCCAAGTTTTCACAAGGATTAGAACAAAGGTTGCCCCATTTCCATGGTGTACCAACCTAAGTTCTTAAAGAACAAAAGCTATTTTGCCCCAATTCTACCCCTATTTCCATGGAAGAGAAAATGGGTTTGAGATTGGATTGACTTAAGTCTTCCATCCAACTTCCATTGAAATGAAAGACTTTCCAAAGACAAACAATAATCATTGGCCATTAACTATTGAAAGATAGAAATAAATCCAATTCAAACTCAAGAATCCTAGGTTGGTGTTCATCCCCTTTTATGCAATAATCACATACTAAGCATCAAAATAGATAATACAACCCTAACTCAAGCCCGTAAACTAACTACATACTCATGATTAAATAGCATCAAGAACACAAAAACACAAGTAATAAACATAAATCTTGCAAAAGAAAAGAGATAAAGGAAAGAAAACTTCTCTATTGAAATAGGAGGAAGAATCTTGAAATCCAAGCTTCAAATCCAAGATTACAAGCTCCAAAAGTGTTAAAATAATACATAGATCTAAGCCTAATCTAACCTAAAAATATGAAAGGGAGTGAATGGGAGTGTTTAGGGTTCAACAATGGGTCAAAACCGAGTTCAAAATGATCAAAACAAGCTTAAATACTGAACAGAGCAGCTTCCAAACGGCATCTCATACGGCCATATGCATGGCCGTATGCTTTTGTGCAATTTACAGTGCATTCCTCAAAATTCTGTGCAACTGCTTTGGCTTCTAGGATATTTTTCACCCTCAAAAACACTTCATTAGCCCTTGTTGTCTTCGTCAAAGTTGTATCCCTTCAAGTTTTCTTTCCAATGGATCAAAAATCACTTCATTTGGACATTCCTAGACTGAGATATGGTCAAAATACCGAACAGTGGCAGATTTGGACGAAATCTGTAAGTTTGGACGATTTTTACCCCTTTTTCTTCCTTTTTAAGATGTAATGTCTTCATGAGAGTTGTAGAAATTTGAGTCTTCATTCCAATGGCACAAGAATCACTCAATTTAGATATTTGTAGGCCGAGATATCGTCCAATCACTAAGATGTCGACGTGCAGAAATTTCAAAACCTTGACCTTTTGTTTCTCTTTTGTTTTAGCTTGCCCAAATGATCAATACCATTGAAAATACAACTCTTAAGCTCCATTAGAAGTGTTGCATCAATATTCATAGCTTCTCCTTGACTCCCATTGACTCCAAATGCATCCAAAATGCATGAAAATCACCGTCTTTGCTTCCAATGCTTTCCAACTCATATTCCTTGCAAAATAACACAAATAAGCACTAATTCTCATGAAAATTGGAATGATCTATAAACAAAAAGACTTAGTGAAAGGGAGAAAAATATAGACAAATGAGCACTTATCATGGGTGTACTAATTGCTTCCAAATACAATGTGATACTACATGTTTTGAGTATGGCTGGCAGTACGACATATTTGCCGCTCCGATCTAGCTCACCACCTTGGTACGAGCATGTAGCAATTGCCTTTGGTTACGTTAATAATAATCATTATGTTAATGTAATTAACATTGACAGGAGGGTACCCAATGTCTACAATTGCTCCACAATGGACTTATTGTAAATATGATTGTGCAGATGCATGGATTACTCCTTATGTGAATTGGATCAATACTTACTATGAGTATGTACGCTCTAGTTGTACTCATGAGAATGTTATATTAGATTGAAATGGAATGAAAATTTTCTTTTTATATTTTATTGTGATGTTAATGTGTTTTTACCATTTTTAGCTATTGAAAATTAATTTATTATATTATTATAATAAGGTAAAATAAAACATACAAAAAATTTGAGTTATAAAGAATATCATGAAAATTTATTAAACATTAAATACTACAGAAAATAATTATAAATTATTATAGAAAAAATTATTATACTATCACAATTTGAAATAATAATAAAAATAAATATTTTAAATATTTAATTACAAAATATTGTAGACAAAATTATTATACTATCACAATTAAAAATATAAATAAATAAATAATAAATAATAAATATTTTAAATAGAAAACATAATGTTTGACCAACTTTAATGAAGGTGGTGTAAATAGCAAATTCTATTTACACCACCTATAAAGCTATCAAACCTATTAAATGGTGTTATAAATAGAATTTTGGGTGGTACAAATAGAATTACCCTGTCTTTTTATCATGACTATTGCTTTAAAGATGTCATTCAGTCATTGTGTTTTTCAATACAATATATTGTCTTTAGTACTCCGTATCATTCTTTAAGAAAAAATAGTTGATTTATAATCTTATTTATTATTTTTTAAAAGAATGATTAATTATGGCAAGTAAATAAAAGTTAAGGTTATAATAATATAGAAAAATTAAAAGAATATGATTAGATGTGATAATGTCACAGTATAGTCAATGACTAAAAGTAAAAACTACTGTTTAAATATTAAAACTTCAAGAAAAAGAATTACTTTAGTTATCAAATATGAAAATTAGGTTGGCGGCATGTTAGTGTGGAAATGGATTAGCTTCTTAATAAGCCAATTCCTAACCTTCTACTTTGTGCGTAGATTAACGAATTTGTTAGCCCATTTCCTAACGAGGGTGGCAAATTCTCAGCCTAATTTATCTATTTGGTTTTCTTTTCTTCCTTCTTGTATTCAACACTTGTTGAAAGTGTTGACTCTTTAATATAAGTGGGTTCCTTTTTTTTTGAAAAAAAGATCAAAAATGATAATTTACCTTTCACTATCTACTTAACAATTATTGAGGAAAAGAATTTAATTTCTTGTCAAATTTTAATGAGAGTAGTCAGAATACCTACTTTATTGATGTTTCAAATATGAATTAAGGGTCAATATGATACAAATTTTTATTTTAAAAAAATCATATTACAACAATAATTCTACCATGTGAATAAAAAAAAACAAGTGACATGAATTTCGATCATTATACAATATATATTTAGTGGGGTCACTTAACTTCCATATTCCACTGTCCTTTTTTTTTTTTTTTTTTTAATACTAAATGTTATTGACAGGCTAACAAGATGACATAAGGAATAAGTTGAACGACATGTACTCATTCTTTCTTCCAACCATTAATAATATTATATGCCCAATGCATCAGTTGTACATAATTCCAATGCATTCCATATCAATATTATGCAATGTTGATGTTCTATTTGTTGTAGTTGGTCATGCCCGTTGGATGAACTTTGCAGTATAGGCAATATTGAAATATACGATATACAAGAAAGTATAAGATGTTGAGATAAAAGACAAGAGATCAGGGAATTACAAAAGATCAAAATATCATTATCACCATGCCTTGCTCTATATTGGAAGAATTCGCAAGATGACATGATGTTTAATGTGTTTGAGCAGCATCCAGATTACATACCGCCAGATGAACTTCTAGATTCAAATAGTAATATCTCCACCAACGAAAATTTAAGTGAGACCTCTATTGACATGAATGCGATTAGCAACAATATTGATTCTTCATTATGAGATGTTAGATCATGATTATGCTAATAGTTTCATTTCAAAATGTTAAATTTTAATATGTAAACAAACCAATATAAATTTAAAACTATTTAATTATAAAGATGTATGTCCTTTTTAGTCTTTTTTTCTTTTTACATTTATCAATTTATAAAAAAATTAATTTTTTCAAACACTTTTAAATATAATTAACTACCTTAATAGTTCTTCAATTTTCAACTTCTAACTTCTAACTTATAACCTTTTAGCTAGGTTTGTCAAACATACCCATAATCTATAAATTCTCAACATCAACTAACAAAATCCTGTATGCCACTCCAATGACTTTCAAGTGTTTGGTAGAAAAAAACAACAAAATACTTGAAAACTATAGGATTCAACCAATTAATGGGTCCATATTCTACAGTGGCCATTTTTGACTACTCAACAACCGTCTTTGACAACATTACAAGACGACATAAGGAATAAGTTGAACAACACGTACCCTACTTGTAACAATTTGGTTCTAACAATCATGTCAGTACAAGTTTAGCTTACTAGTTCAATATATAGTATTTAAAAAAAGAGATCGACGTTTGAAATTCAGCAACGGCAGTGTGTGAATTATGCTCAAAACAAACAAGTCTCTTGTGCGATTATTATTTGTAAAAAGAAAGGACACACGAAGAAAGATTGCACCAAGTGGATCGAGAAGAAAAGAAATCTATGCTCATTTGTTTGTTATAAATCTAATATGTTAGACGCTATTACTAATTCATTGATGGATTGATTTTGGTTCAACAAATGAAAGTAAGCGAACCATCTTATCTAGAAACAAGATTGGCTCACCAGTTAAAGCAATTGGATCTTGCACTTTATTATTAAGAAAATTGATTTGTTTTTGAAGTTAGAAAAGACCTTTTATATAGGTTTCAGTTTCAAGACTTATATCATTTGGATTCCAATTTAATAACAAGGATAAAACCTTTCATGGCATACCTTCGATTAATCCTCTTTGCGGAAAAGGAGTGCGAGATGTTAGAATTATTTCCTAACATTGATTTATATAATAAAGGTTGTAATTACATAAGGACTCACGTTGATGATTAGTGATGTATAAAGGCGGAATTACTGGGTGAAATTCCCTCCCTCTCATTCTGTTAAAATTTAAGTATATAAGGGTTAAAAGATGTATAATGGAAAAACGATATGAGTTCTCCTAAAAGGAGGTTTCACATTCCTAGAGGGATTTATATTCCTTAAAGGAAGTTTCCCATTCCTCTTTAAAGAGGGGTTCTCATCACATCTATAAATACCCAGGAAAACTCCAGGGATCATACGATTTCTGATCATAAGGTCTTTAGTCTCTGAGTTTTCTAGTCTCCGTATCATCAGGAGGTGAATAAGGCATACAGATCAGAGAGGTGAAGCATTCTTGATTGATTATTCAGGTTAGAGATTACATCTCCAATGGAATCAAGTAAGTCTTTATCCTTATTCTTGTTTTAATTAAAGATCCATAATCATAAACATTGTTTAGTTGATTAATTTGATTTACATGCGGTTCATTATTATTTGTGCTTCCGCATTCAAGTTATAAGCGCATAAAGGTTTTAATCAACACGAGATACATTGATGACAATGGGGTTGTGCTGCCAAGAAAGCTTGAATGGGCTGGCTTTGTGTTGAATTCGATCTCGAATGCTGTGGAGACAAGCTGGTAAAGTGGAAGAGGAGATATTCTTGCAATTACTAAAATATTCTTGAATTTAACAGCACATATATAGATGGAAATTAATGCAAAGGAAAAATTACATTGAGCTTATAACTCATTATTTTATAAAAGTCTCCACTCCAAATTGAGGTGAGATTTTATTTCGGTGATGGTGGCCGTGACCCAGCTGCTGTCCAATATTTATTTCGCGTTTTTTCTGTATTTTGGCTATTCCGAGCCCTAGTTTAGTTCAGTACAATTTTTCCCTTCTTTAGAGTTTTCCATAGCAGAGAATAAAGCAGATTTGCATCTTGAATTCGGTTACAAGCTTGGAATCATTGTTTTGGATTGGAATTACTCTCAAGAATTGTTAGTAAAAGTCTTCTCTTTTATTTTTTTAATTTTGCTGCTATGATTTCAGTATTAAATTCTTGCTTTGCTTTGTTCACTTCAATCATGAGTGAGTAGTTCGCTTATGGGTTTGGATTAGGGAGTTATTGTTAATCTTGATGTTCAAGTTGTGATTATTGCATAAAGGGATTGAATCTTTTACCTAGGGTTTATGTTGATTTGGGGATTTGCTTTCTACTTGTTATTGATTGATGGCCACAATTAATTGCTAGTCTAGGAGAGGGATTCATTACAACGAAAGTTGGATGGAGACCTCGAGCCTTACCAATTTCAACCTAATTTTCCTACTATGAGAATATGGGTAATTTTGGGGGCTTACAATGCTTAGGTGTTTAAGGTTATGATTGGTGCATCACGAAAGTGGGGCAATTGTAAGCTAATTCTGTTTATTGATTACGAAAGTAGCTGAATTGAATTCCTATGTGCATTGCCCATAAATCCCTAGGGTAATTATTTTTTCCCCAATTCTGAGATTGTTAGAACATCAAGATTACAATTCCCCTAATCTGACCCATTCTCTTATCATACAGTTAATTCATTAGCCAATTTATTTCCTTTAATTTTCATCATTCAGTTATTGGTTCCTTGGATTCTAGTTGATTCACATACTCTAGTTTCTAGAATTCTTAATTCATACAATTACGTGACATAGCCCCAATCCTTAGCGGAACGACATTTTTACACCCATATTTCCAGTCATCATTTATACTCATCACATTTTGGCGCCGTTGCCGGGGATTGGTTTATTTGGTTTTAATTGTGTGGTTATTTTCCTACTAGCATTAGAGTTAGTGAATTTTAGGAGATCAAGTTTTATTTTATTCATTATTCAAAAAACAAAAAAAAAAGTATTCTTTATTTGCACTAACCCATAACCAATTTCTTCCAAGAGTGTTTGTGGTTGTGTTTGACATTAGGTTTCCCTCCTCTTATGCAAACTATATCGAAAGGGAGCACGAATCTTTGTCCCTACGATCCAAATCTTGAGAGGAAATTAAGGAGGGAGAAGAAGGTGTTACGTGATTGGCTTCGAGAGTTCCAAGACTTCGAAGTAGACATGGAAACCGGAGACAGTAGCAATACCGAGCAGCTAGCCCATGATGGTGTCAACACACAGCAACACCCGAGGCAGAGAGAGGTTGCTGAGGACAACCATGGAGTTCGTGTCAACCCTCCAGTGCCCAATGTTCAGAATCAGGCACAGAACTTCATGGCCAATCCAAACCCGAATGTCTATGTTGGGGGAGGATTGGGAGTTCCATTCATGCAACAGCAGCCTGCATATCAGCAGCAGAGCTATGGGGTTGGGATGCAAAATCTTCTCCATCAGATGAATCCCAACCTGTTTCTGCAGTTTGCTCAGCAGTTTCCACAGGCCAACCCCATGGCAGCCCACTTAGCTCCTGAATTTACTAAAGAAGATTGCATTGTCTATCTAGGAGTCGAGGCGAATAACTTTGAGCTGAAGACCTCTCTCATTCAGATGGTCCAGGCTAACCAGTTTGGAGGAGCTCGGGTTGAGGACCCAAAGGCCCATATTGTGCACTTTGATCGAATCTGTCAGACCGTCAAGATGAATGGCATTTCTAGTGATGCCATCAAGCTGAGACTGTTTCCCTTTTCCCTGAGAGATCAAGCATTGAGCTGGTTGAATTCTTTTCCAGCCAATCATTTCATTACTTGGGAGCAGCTCTACAAAGCTTTCATGCAGGAGTACTGTCCTCCGTCCAATGCTGCTAAGTTAAAGAAACAGATTCAGAATTTCCAGCAGTTTGGCAATGAAGATCTTCCTGAGGCGCGGAAGAGGTTTAAGGAGTTGAGGAGGCAGTGTCCAAAGAACTTGATGACTTTAGGTGATTTTATCTCATCCTTTTATGAGGGGCTGACTAACCGGTCCAAGATTATTCTAGATACCTCATCCTTTGGGGGTATTTTTATTGATATGGGCCCGGAGGCTGAAGAGCAGTTGATTGAGAGGATCACCTCGAATACTACATACTGGTATACTGAGGGGGGTGATCCACCCAAGAAGGAGAGGCCAGCTGGGATGTTTGAAGTTGAGGAAAAGATAGCAATGCATGCTCAGTTGGATTCCATCCAGCACATGCTCAAGCAGATGATACAGGCTCCCCTTCAGAGTGTCCAGGCGGTGGCTTGGCCTTCACTAGTTCCACAGAGTTCTTATGTTCCTAATCCCTATGTTGTGCCACAGGTTCCTCTTGTAGCTTGTTGTGCAGTTTGTGGTGGCAACCATGCTTCTTAGGCATGTTATCTGATAGACTCCGGTAACTAAGTTCCTCAGCCTAATGTGGAGCAAGTTGATCTCATTAGTTATTCTAGACCACAGGGCCAGGGGCAAGGTTATGAGAACTATCAGCAGCAAGGAAGAAATCAGTTTGTTCCCTCTTGGAACAATCAGGGCAATCAAGTGAGAAATCCACCACCATGTTTTCAAGGTCAGTAAGGGAACAGGGGTGGAAATCAAGGAACTCAGTGGAGGAATAATCAGAATCAAAATCAAGGGTAGTTCCAGCAAGGGAATCAGAATTTTGGGAACACTTACGGTCAAGGTTTCTCTAGACCATCTCAGGATGTTGATATGCAGACTCTCATGAACACTATGATGACTCAGATGAGCAAGTTACAAGCAACCATAGATTTTCAGCAGGCACATATAGAACGTCTCACGGCCCAGCAGCGAGGTGGTAACCAGTTTCCTAATCAAGCTTCATCTTCTAGTGGCAGACTTCCTGCAAGTACAGAGAATCCGAGGCACCAAGCGAATGCAGTCACCAGTAGAAGCGGATTAGCCTTGAAGGATCCTCCCTTTCCTTCTAATGATCTAGTACCTGAGGAAACTGGTAAGAAGGAAGAGGGAGTTCATGTTGAGAATGTTCCTAATGAGAGTGAGGAGGAGCCTGTACTCCAGAGAGATAGTTCCAAGGGAAAGGCTCCAGTGCAAGAAGAGAATGCTTCGAACAAGAAAAGTGAGAGCAGGAACAAGAAGGCAGGTGACTCGGTTGTACCTTGCAACCTGTTACCATATCCACAGAGGTTTTGGAGATCAAAGGAGTTCGATAGAGAGAGAAATTAAGTTCCATAAGATGTTAGATAAGCTGGAGATCTCCATGCCTTTTGTTGAAGTAGTGACTCAGATTCCATCGTACAAGAAGTTTCTGAAGAATATTTTAGGCAATAAGAAAAAGCCAGAGAAGAGTGCGGTGGTGGATCTGAGCGAGGGAGCTTTGACCTGTGCAGTTCTTCAACATAAACTGCCTCCTAAACTGAAAGATCCAGGTAGTTTTGCTATTCCTTGCATCATTGGTGGTTTTGTAGTCGGAGGTGCCCTGTGTGATCTGGGTGCCAGTGTTAGCCTTATGCCATATTCTCTATGCAAGAGGCTCAACCTGGGCACACCAAAGCCTACCTCCATGACCCTACAGATGGCGGATCGTTCCATTAAGCATCTAGTGGGGATTCTTGAGGATGTCCCGGTCATGATTAATCAGTATTTTATACCGGGAGATTTCGTTGTGCTGGATATAGAGGAGGATGCCAAGGTTCCTATTATACTTGGTAGACATTTTCTAGCTACTGATGGTGCTCTAATTGATGTAAGGATGATATCTACTATTTTGTACAATAATTCACCCCTTATTTTAGTTGTTTTGATGCTTATTTTCTTTATCTTAGTGAAATTGATAATTGTTTGTGTGTTATATTGTCCCAAGGGTTGAATTATCCACAAGGAGCAGCAAAGGAAGAATTTTGGAACATTTTAGACAAGTTTTGGAAGCAAAGGAAATTACCTAATCACAAAAGGAAACAAGAATAAGAATTGAAAAAGAATTGGAAGTTGCCTAATGATAAGTGCAAAAGATGCCATCTTTATAAGGTTATTATCGGATCGTCTAGTGCACAATTCGTAGCTTTTGTGTTTGACTTGCCCATTTATTGCGTTAGAATGCTTCATATTGCCATTGGACCCTGTTCCACGCTTGGTTAATCATTTTGTAGGTAAAAAGATGGGCAAAAAGGTAGAAAATGGCTAGATTTCGAAGAAGGATTCACGAGTCGAAGTTGGAGTGCGAAATACACCATGGACACCCAGTGGACGCCCCAGTGGACGCGCGTCCAACGCGCGTCCACCAGGCGTCTACCCCTGCGTCCAATTTTTCGCTCTCTGAAGTTTGAAGTCTGTGCAGCAGTCTGCTGTGGACGCGCAGTGGACGCGCGCGTCCACCCGGGCGTCCATCAGAACCCTCTCTGAAGTTGAAGTCTGGAAGCATTTATCGCAGTGAATGCGCCCGTGGACGCGCGTCCACCCTGGCGTCCATCGCGGAACTTGGCGGTTTTTGCGAGATTTAAAAGGGGAATTGAGCCATTTTTCAGGGGAGTCTTCACATTTCAATTTTAGATCAGTTTAGAATATTTCTCTCTCTAGGATTAGCCTAGAGAGATCTCTCCCAATTCACTCCACATTCCCAATTCACTCCACATTGCAATTCTTAGTTTAGATTAGAATTAGAGAAGAATTCCATTGTTGCAAGATTGTAATCAACATTCAATTTCAAGTTCAAGATTTAATTTCAAGCTAAGTCTTCCTTTTAATTTCTTGTCATTACTTTTACCTTTTGCTATTTCAATTCAAGTATGATTAGGTAGATCTTTGTAGATTTGGATTGAGCAATGTTGTATGGATGTTCTTGAGCTTTGAATTGATTAATTAGGTTTTGCAATTGCTTTGACTATGAGTTTGGTTGTGTGAATGGTGATCTTCTTTGACTCTTGTGTTGGGGTGATCAACCTATATGAGAGGTGTTTGGAGAAGGAGTCTCACCTACGAGAGTAGGGATACTCCTTAGCCTAGCCTAACACGTTTCCTTCCCACCTTTGAGAAAAGGGGGATTGGAAGGCAAATAGCACACCATGTGTTTGATAATTTGCCTCACCTAGCCTAGTTGCCATGAGAATGGGACTATGGACTAGATGATAGGCCAATGACCACGAGAGTGGCGTTGGCATAGTTGTCTTGCCTCATTTTCATTATCTAAGTGTTGCTAGCCTAGTGTCTTAGGAAATCAAGGATACCTATATGAGTTGCAAGATCCAAATCCTCCTTTCCACTTGTTTGTTTCCTTTGTTTGTTCCTTATTTTCATTATATGTCATGCACCTTTCTTACATATGTTTGGGTTAGCTTTCAAACACTAAACACTCTTGTGCTTAATCCCCTTACCGCTCAAATTCCCTCCTTGCCATCCTTTGAGAATGATACTCAGAAATCTTTCCGTTTTAACACCTATTTCTTTCCATACACCGCGAAAACTACACTCATCAAATGGCGCCGTTGCCGGGGATCGAACCCGTGTCACCCGCGTGACAGGCGGGAATACTCACCACTATACTAAAACTTACCAAGAACACTATCATGCATTGATTCTCCCACAAGATTGACTGGAATTTGAACACTACTACTTAGTGAAGCTCCTACAATACATAAGTGTCATATTTGCATTTAGATGGCATATGTAACTAAAATCAATATAACATACCTCTACAATTGTTATCTGCCTGAATTAGGATTTGGTGCCATTGATCATCCAAGACTTGAATCTCCCATTGATTCTCTTCAACTTCAGGTTGAGTAACTTGAGTAATTACATCAGGTTGAGGTTCAACTGCAACCTGAATTTGAGGTTAACCTTCAAGTTGCACTCAATTGAAACATTAGGTTGTGGTTCAACTGCAACCTCAAATTGAGGTTCACCTTCAACACAGTTTGTTGTGGCTACTGGAATTTGGACTTGAGGTACTCCTTTTGACTTGCAACTTGATTTTCTTCTTCTAACCTGCAAAATGATAATGTTACTAACCACAACAGATTTGGTAATTATCTATTCAAATTAATTAGAATTGAAACTATCTTACCTGATTCACTGGCTTTGTGACTAGGTATTTTGGACAGTTTCTTCTGTTATGACCCTTTTGTTTATATTTAGTGCAATGTGTACCAACATGGTTCCTTGACAAATACACACCATTATTACTTATCTCGCCTCCCGGCTTTATCCTCAACTTTCTCGGCCTTCCAGGCCTTGCAGTATACAGTGGTGGCAGTGGAAGTGGTCTACTTGTAGAAAGCCACTCTTCATACCCTGACATAGGCTTTATACATCCATCATATGTTTTCAAGTATGTGGAAATTAAGTAGCAAGAATCCACATAATGCCAAATAGGTCCTTTGCCATTTTTTATCCATATTGCACACTGCATGCTGGCAAGGGATTCTAGTTAGGTCTCATTTCCTACAAGAATAGCATTGGCGAGCTGCCGTAGGCTCTCAAATTAAACCTTAAAAACGTAGCAGTGAGAGTAAGGATCGTTCCCACGAGAAGTAACTAGTTTGATTTATGAGTTCAAATTAAAGAGGGGAGTTGGTATGAAATTAACATTCAAAATAAGTAAATAAAGAAATAAATAAATAAGAATAGAAAAGATGATAATCAAACCAAAGTTTACTAATGAAATCAATTGAACCTTCAATACTTGGTCTAAGAAAACATTCACCACCGGATTTTAGTAACTGATCATAGATTCAAGGTTAGTTCATAACAATTGAGCATTCGTTGTGGAATTAATTTCCGATTTTCCTTAGTCATAGGCAATCAAACACAAGCGGTATCAAGTACCCCTAACTACCAAATAACACAAGACAAACACTTATATTTAATTTGATAGCAGCATTAAAATGAGAAAATCAACGAAACTGAATAACATAAACATGCGGTTATGTTTAATTCATATTAATATTCCTCCTAGGACTAAATTAATACTAACACCATATTAATAAATCCCAATTGCTACACAGATTAGAAAACCAATTAAACGAACCGTTAACTAATCTAGCAATAAACTGTTCAAGAAATTAAACTAGTAGGTGATGAGCACAAATGATGAGTGGAAAAGAGGGTGTAATGTCGTTCCGCTGAGGATTGGTGTTATGGCACGAAACTGTGTGAATTACCAGGCACTAGAGTATATGAATTTATAGAATCCAAGTAACAAAAACTGAATGATGTGGAATAAAAGAAAGCAATTGATTAAAGTGAAAACTATATGATAAAGGTATGGCCAAATTAGGGGTTGTAATCTTGATGTTCCAACCAACTCAGGATTAGGGAAAGAATAATTAACCAAGGGATATATGGGCAATGCACAAAAGAATTCTACTCAGCTACTTTCGTAATCAATAAGAGAATTAGGCTAAAATTGCCCCACTGTCATGATACATCAATTATAACCTTAAACACCTAAGCATTGTAAGCCCCCAAAATTACCTCTACTTTCATAGCAGGAAAATTAGGTTGAAATTGGTAAGGCTCGAGGTCTCCATCCAACTTTCGTTGTAATGAATCCCTCTCCTAGACTAGCAATTAATTGTGGCCATCAATCAATAACAAGTAGAAAGAAATCCCCAGATCAACATAAACCCTAGGTAAAAGATTCAATCCCTTTATGCAATTAATTACCAATTGAACATCAAGATTAACAATGGATCCCTAATCCAAACCCATAAACGAACTACTCCCGCATGATGGGAGTAAACAAAATAAAGCAATAATTAATAACCATAAACATTGCAAGAAAGTAATAAAGGAATAAGAGAACTTAACTGATAAAGAACAAATTCAATATTCAATCTTTGATTACAATCTTGAAATAAAATAATCTAATGTAAAACTAGTCTAAACTATGTTGGGGAAAATATAAACTAAAAACTAGGGTTCAGAACTCTGTAAGGGAACCTCCCCCAATTGTAGAGAATAGGTCAAATATATAAGAGGTAGATGGGCCTTGGCCCATTAGGCAACTTCCAATTCTTTTCCCAATTGTATTCTTCCTTGTAATTCCCTTTTCTTCCAAAACTTGTCCAAAATGTTCGAATATTCTTCCTTTGTTGTTCCTTGTAGATAATTCAGCACTTGGACAATATAACACACAAACAATTCCCAATTTCACTAGGATACAGAAAATAACCTTCAAAACAACTAGAATAAGGGGTGAATAATTGTACAAAATAGCAGATATCAGTAGGCCTCCTAGCAATTAACTGGAACAGTCATATAAAATAAAACACATGGAAATATCAAATACTCAAATGAAGATGAATTCAATATAAAGAATTAATTCAATCTCACAGTACAAATTGATTCAGGGTTCATGTAATATTGACCAAGTTTAGAGAATTAGCCTCGCAGGGCCATGAACCGGAAAATTTTAACAGAAGATAAAACTTGTAAACTGGAGAAACTATCAAATTATGCACAGCTAGTTTGATTCCTCAACAACAAAAGCTCACTGCTATTTATACACTTCTAATCCCAACAAAAAACTCTTAAATTGAGGAAAATAATTAATCTGAAAATTAATTTGAACCTCTCAAAAATAGACCCAAATGGTGAAAATAATCCTTGCCATCAGTTTCCCCTGTTGACCGACGAAATCCTCTCCAAAATTCTGATGAATCGCGGCTACCGTTGATGAAGCGACGGAGTCTTCGCTGTTCGTGCGTGAGCTGCGCAGGAACAAATCCAAAATATTTGAATTCATTCTTTTGTTTATTTAGTAGACTAGGTTATTATATCAATCATTATTGCATGGACCGTGGTCCACACAGCTGTGTGGACTAAAAATAAAAAGTACATTATATTTGTACTGAAGGTACATTATTTTTGTATTGTAAGTACATTATTTTAGGGTACATTATTTTTGTACTGAAGGTATATTATTTGATATAAACTATCAAATAATGTACCTACAGTACAAAATAATGTACCTTCAGTACAAAAATAATGTACTTTTTATTTTTGGTCTACACAATTGTGTGGACCATGGTCCATGCAATAATTTGCCGTTATTATATATATTGGGCCAAATTAATTAAAAAAATAAGGATTGCGCCATGATGTTCTTTTAGACTCAAATTAATAGTTAAATCATAATAAAGAATTGGGCTACAAGCTTGTTGGACTCAAACTTAAAATTATTAACTAGATAAAATATTTATTTTACTTATTGATTACTAAACTCTAAAAATAAATAATTATTATATAATAATAAATAATTAATGCTAAAATATTATAAAGATGTACATAAAATAAAGATATAAAATATGTCTATCAAGCATCTCCTACCCAAATCAATAGTGTATTGCCCATAATGTGTCCCAATTATCTCAAACAACATGGGAGCACAATGATATCCTATCAATCCACCTGCAGCCTTCTCAATCTCATCTACTTTTTTTTTTAACAATACTTGGACAAAGTATTCTTGTCCATTCATCAGCCTTACTTCTTGACTCAAATAGCCTTAGTATGATTTTTTTTTTCTAATATCTCCAAGCAGTTAATCACAGGGCTTTCTCTTGCTGTCAAAATCATTGCATTGAATGATTCTAAGATGTTATTGACTAGGATGTCATAATTGGTAGCTCTAGTGAAGTGGGATCTAGACCACTCTGATGGGTGCTTATCAGCCAACCAAGCAAATGCATCTTCATCCAGATTTCTTAACTCTTATAATGTTGTTGTAAAGTTATTCACTGTAGTCGCCCTAGCTGCTTTCCACAAGGCATCCTTTATAGAATTTGCAGTGAAACCAGCCACCCTCATGTTATTGTGCAAGTGCCTAACACAATACCTATGTCTAACTCCTGGCAAGATAGTTTCAAAGGCGGGAAGGAGGCCCTTTTGCTTGTCTGACATTAGTGTGAAGTCATTCTCTGCTATGAGATCAATATGCAAGTCTTTCTTTAGTAATTCTAGAAACCAAGTCCAAGAGTCTTTGTTCTCACCTTCTACAATTGCATAGGCTATAGGGAATATACTTTCATTTCCATCTATTCCTACTGTTGTCAACAATTGCCATCCAGTTTTACACTTTAACACCCATCTAGACCAATTATTCTCCTACAGTGCTTAAACCCTTCCCTTGTAGCTTCCCAACAGATATACATCCTCAAAAATCTCTTCTTTCCATCCTCTTCCATATAACTCAACTTCACTACACAAGTACAGTTATGATTAGTTCTTTTTATTTCCAAACAATAGCTCCAAATCCTATTGAAGTATATTCTGCTTCATGTTTAATTTCACATTTAGCTTTGGCTAATGCCCTCCATGCTTGCTTCTTACTCAAGATGTAATGGTCATCAGTTAGGACTTTTTCTAAAAAGACATTGGTTTTCTGTTCCAAGTTTCCGTTAATTTGTTGTTTCCACATTTTTGCAACAATGGTGGAATTGACCATTGAATTGTTTTGAGTCCTTACACAGCCATCATGTTTGTCCTTCAATCGCTTATCCTCCAAGATTTATCATCTTTATTAAACCTAAGAGTAACTTGCCATGGGCAACTCTCATGCTTTCACTTCACCACACATCCAACTTTGTCATTTTTTACATATTTCATTTCCATACCCTCTTTAATAGCATAATTTGTTACAGCTTCTCTAAAGTCCCCATTATCTTTAAAGGTCAATCCAAAGGCAAATTTAGGACAAGTACCCTTCAAGGTCTTTTAAAAACTTTTGTCTTTTCAACCCTCCTATCTCACCATCACTGCCTACCAAGTTCCCTTCATTAGAATTGTTAACTTCATCACCTTGTTGGGGTTGAACTTGTACATTACCTTGTTGGGGTTGGAGTTGTACATTACTTAAGCCACTAAACTCTACAGTAACATCTATATTTTTAACAAATTCATCATCATCATGCACATCTATATTCACTAAGTCTTCTGAATTGTAATCCTCATCACTACCATTAGATTCTTCCCCACTGTCATACCACTCAAAGCCACTGCCATCACACTCATCTGCATCATCACCAACCCCTCCTTTAACAATCCAATTTTCTAATACCTAAGGACTACAAGCTTAGCCAAGTAAGTTCCAAACTTCAAAGTCCGTCACCAATTCTTCCAACCCTACTCCAGTCACTATGAAGTACCTCAAACTGTCATCCATGACATACCCAATTTCCCCTGCCTTCTCCTGTAAACAAATTAACCCCCACTCATCCTCTACCATATCATTAAATGAATTAACACTGCCACCTAAATATTTTGCAGGTAAAGATTGACTTATCCTTCCTCCATGTCTCAATTTAAGATTAAAAATTCCTAAAATTAATGAATGAGAATTTCCAATGCACTTTAGACTACTTTATATACTACGAAGAACTACTTTATAGTACAGAAAACATATAATGGCGCACTTTAGACTGTTTTTACAGTAAATGCTTTAAAAAAAAAAAAAACCAACCAACAACAACAATGGTCCCCAACATATGCATAACCAGACAAACATTAGTCCACACACCATTTTGAAACACAAAATGGTCCCCACATGTACATATACCTATACGAAACACAATATACAACACGCACATCATATAATAAAGAACACAAACATTTGGTCCCCACTTCTACCATTTCGTTCTCTTACAGCATATAAACAACACACAAAACATATAATACAGAATAGAGTTGCCAACAGTTTTGCAACAAAACTTACCTGGTGGACCAGTATCGCGACCAAGGTTAGCTATCTTTCCTCTCGAATCCATCAACGTTCTTCGCGCTTCGACCAGAATCTAAATACTTTTAAATATGCATTCTTCGATTAGGGTTTTAGTTTGGGAGATTTGGGGATTTTGTCTATCAGAAGGAAGGAGTGTGTTTTTTTAGGGATTTAGCTTTACTTTGCGTTTGAGATGAGAATGAAGAAGAATTATACACTCAAGACCTGAAAGGGCAGCTTTGCCCCTTAAATAGACGTCATCTTAACACCTACCAGACGGAAGGACCAACATTGGAAAAAATTTTATAGCCTGTTTAAATTGTCCAATTTAAAAGTCCAGGACCAAATGTGGAAAATTACTATAGTCGGGGACCATTGCTAGAATTAACTCTTACATTTTCTAGTACAAGTATTACATTTTTATCTTGACCCGACCCGTCTCATGGACAATGATCTCTGAGACGATCTCACACAAGTTTTTGCCATTTGAATAAAACCAACAACCTTGGGATATTACTTTAATTTATTTTATTTTTAACATAGTTGTTTCAAGAGCTAATTCCAACAATGGTCCTCCGACTATATTGATTTTCCAAAATTAGTCATCGACTTTTAATTTAGACAATTTAGGTCCCTTGAATTTCAAATTCTTTCCAATGTTGGTCCTTTCGTCAAATTTTGGTTAAGTTGAGGTCAAATGAAGGGGTAAAATTTTCTGTTCACCAGTTTAGTGTATTATACTCATATTTTTCTGTCCTTAGTACTTATTCTGCAGAGAAGTGTCTAGAAACATCTCTGCAGCTCATCTTTCTCAGCAGATCCTTAGCTTCTGACGAAATTGATCGAAAATCTTAGCAAGAAATCTCACGTTTGCCCTCAGAACTTCCTCAAACTTCGTTTGTCATAGTATCGCTGCGAAACGGCAGAACTCCAATGAGTATTATGTACAGAATCACCCTCGCTCTCCAGACGTCCACTTTCTCATTGTAATCCTGGCACATCAACACCTCTGGCGCCGCGTAGTACAGCGCCCCTCGACCACCGCGGACATCTGGTCGCCTCCGAATCACTCCACCAACCCAAAATCGGCGAGTTTGAGGTTCTCTTATGCGTCGAACAACACATTATCAGGTTTCACGTCCTAGTGTGCGATATTGGCGCGGTAGCAGCAGCTAATTGTAGACATTAGCTGATGGAAAACGGCGACAGGCTCCGATAGCGGCCCCCGCGGCACCCTCTCATAGCAGTCGCCTCGTCGCAAAGCTCGGTGATCAAGTTGATGTGATCATTGTCCTCGTATATCTTGAACAGTCGGTGGATGTTGGCGGCGTCGGTGAAGAACTTGAGAATCTTGGGTTCTTTCTCCAAGCAATCACGGTCCGTGTGGTCGAGGAGGAGGCTCTTTTGGATGGTTTTGCAGGCGAAGGATTAGGCGGTCGCCAGTAGGAAGCAGCGATACGCTGTGCCAAACTTTAACTAAACATGTGAACGGACAATTTTACCCCTTTATTTGACCTTTACTTAACGAAAATATGACGAAAGGACCAACATTGAAAACAATTCGAAAGTAAGGGACTTGAATTGTCCAAATTAAAAGTCGGGGACTAATTTTGGAAAATCAATATAGTGGAGAGCCATTGTTGGAATTAAATCTTGTTTCAATGATTCATATGAAATGAAGGTAATAATCTTACTGGAATATATTTATGGAAATGAGTAAACAAGTAGCAATTGTATTGCTAAGAATTTGAGTACAAGATTTGAGTGTGTCCCCTACTTGTCACAAGGGTCTCGTATTTATACTAGCAATGACTAATAAGTACAACGACTACAATAATAAGTAAAATGGATTTAGAGATAGAACCTTTATAGTCTGTGTCGTTCGGCTTGGTTGGTTGCCCAAGCATGGTGTAGCACCCCTTGGTTTCAAATTTTGGTTCTCTCTTCCACCTTTAATTTGAATTCTATCTTTTGAATAAAAAATTTCGTCTAGTTTAAAATATTCCAGTTTTTTTAAATTGGGGGATCACATGCTTAGACCTCAATGTGCTGGAAAAAGTCAAACAATTTTTTTGGAGAGTTTGTACCAACATATTCCTACTAGATGCTTTAAGAAAGAAGAAATGTCAACTGTGATTATGATTGTATTTATGGGGATGCAACCATTGAAAATCCCTTACATATACTTATTGAATGTGTATTTTCCAGAGCATTTTGGAATTCTGTTAATTTGGGTATCTCCATGATGGGATTTATAACATTTCTGAGTGGGCAGCTCAAAACCTCTCTTATATGGATATATAAGGACAAGGGATGCTACTTGATCATGACTTATTGGGATATTTGGGAAGCTAGAAATGAGAAGCTATGGCTGAATCGCTCTCCTAACCCCCATATCACATTTCAAAGAGCCATGTGTTTATTGGATGATTGGCGACAAGCTCAACCTCCCAGGTTTACTACCCATCAACTAGATGAGCAATACATTGAGAAGTGGACCAAACCTGAAGAGGGATGGCTAAAGGCTAATGTTGATGCGACTTTTGACTTTGCCAACAACAAAATGGATCTTTGATGTGTTATTAGAAATCATGTTGGGGAGTTCGTTGCGGCAAAGTGCATCCTTGGAAGGGTAAATACCTTGTGAAAGAAGCAGAAGCTATAGGCATTCAAGAAGCTCTTATCTGAGTTAAATCTCTTGGGATGGACTGTGTTTTAGTGGAGACAAATACTAGAGAAGTTATTCTAGAGCTTCGGTCAAGTTCAATTGCTGCTCCGTTAGGCTTATATATTGATAATATTAAGGATATTTCAAGAAGTATATCTAATGTAATCTTCTCTTTTATCAAACACTCAACAAACAATGTTACACATGTCTTAACTAGAGTAGCTTGTTCATGTTTGAATGTTGTTCTTGGTTTGATGTATTACCTCTGATGTGTAGCAAAAATGAGTGATGGTGAGTGTACGGGTGTGAAATGTCGTTCCGCTGAGGATTAGGGGTTATGGCACGCAATATGCAATCACAAAACTAGGCACTAGCACAAGGAAATCAACAAGAAGCTAAGCAAATTATAACAAGGTAGAACAAACACATATAAACAATAGATAAGTGCAAAATAAAGAAATAGGACTCAAGCTAGGGGAATTACCATCTAGATGCTTTAACACTTAAGCTTGGGGGAAGAACATTTTACCTAGGTTCTAGAGGCTAGCACTAATAAATCCAAGTTTCCACAAGGATTAGAACAAAGATTGCCCCATTCCCATGGTGTATCAACCTAAGTTCTTGAAGGACAAAAGCTATTTAAGCCCCAAATCTACCCCTATTTCCATAGAAGAGAAAATGGGTTTGAGATTGGGTTGGCTCAAGTCTCCCATCCAAGTCCCATTGTGATGGAAGACTTTCCAAAGACAAACAACAATCATTGCGCAACTAATCATTGAAAGATAAAATCAAAATCCAACTCAATAAACTCAAGAACCCTAGGTTGGGGTTCTTCCCTTTTTTCACAATAATCACAACTTAAGCATCCAAATAGATAATACAACCCTAACTCAAGCCCATAAACTAACTACTCATGATTAAATAGCATAAAGAACACAAAAACACAAGTAATAAACATAAATCTTGCAAAAGAAAAGAGATAAAGGAAAAAAAACTTCTCTATTGAAATGGGAGGAAGAATCTTGAAATCCAAGCTTCAAATCCAAGATTACAAGCTCCAAAAGTGTTAAAATACATAGATCTAAGTCTAATCTAACCTAAAAATATGAAAGGGAGTGAATGGAAGTGTTTAGGGTTCAACCATGGGGAAAAACCGTGTTCAAAATGCTCAAAACGAGCTTAAATAGTGAGCAGAGCATGGGCGAAACGGCCTAGGAAACGGCCGTGTCAGTGGCCATTTGCCCCCTCTTCAAAAACTGAATTTTACACTGTAAATCGGCATAAATCAAACGCCCATGGACATGGCCGTGTCCCAGGCCGTGTTCCTCATCTCCAGAAATTGCATTTTCGAACTCTATGCAGCTGTTTTGACTTCTAGGCTGTTTTTCACCATTTTCCGTTCAGAATTATGAAATTTGTATTTCCAGCAAAGTTGTAGCCCTTGAAGTCTTCTTTCCAATGGTTCAAAGATCACATAATTTGGACATTCCTAGGCTGAGATATGATCCAGTTACTAAGATGTCGTCGTGCAGAAATTTCACAACCTTGACCTTTTGCTTCTCTTTTGTTTTAGCTTGTTCAAATGATCAATACCATTGAAAATACAAGTCTTAAGCTCCATTAGAAGTGTTGCATCAATATCCATAGCTTCTCATTGACTCCCATTGACTCCAAATGCATCCAAAATGCATGAAAATCATCATCTTTGCTTCCAATGCTTTCCAACTCATACTCCTTGCAAAATAACACAAATAAGCACTAATTCTCATGAAAATTGGAATGATCTACAAACAAAATGACTTAGTGAAAGGGAGAAAAATATAGACAAATGAGCACTTATCAACCTCCTATCATCTTTGATAGTTTGAAGGTTGATTTGAACTAATGAAATTTGGTGCTTTTGCTTTCAAAACATAAAAGGGAGATTAAATTTGCATTAATCTTGTTGGGTCAAATTAAATTAGTAAAGCAAAGAGCCCACTTTAATCCACCTAGGCCCAACTCTTATCTATTTATACTATTAATAAAAACAAAATCATCAATTTTAACTTCCCGCCCAAAATAGTCCTATACTATTAAGATTTGCGTAACATTGTAAAATATGGTAATACAATTCGTATTTGTACTACAATTGTATATTAAAATATCTTAATGCAATTCCTAATACAATATATTCTTTCCTACTTTTTGACCTATTCGTAATACAATTTTAGATTAAAATTACTAATCGTAATATAATTGTACATATAGTTCTCTGCAACGTAATCTATATTATTAATAAAAACTAAATCCTCCATTTTAACTTCCCGACCAAAACTCTCCTGTACTATTAATGTTTGCGTAATATTGTAAAATATAGTAATACAATTCTTATTCGTACTACAATTGTACATTAGTCCAGCTAATCTAAGTGTTAATTGTAAGCAAATTTGTTATCTTAATAGCGTACCTAACCAGAATAATACACAAGCATTGTTGCTCCAACCAAATAGGTTGTTCGATAATGCTCAGTCGTTGTTAGAACCCGCTGTTTGTGCACCAGCATTTAGTCCATCTAATCTTAGGGCCCGTTTGGTTCGCGGAAAATATTTGAAGGGAAGTGGAAGTGAAATTCCGTGGAAAAGTAGTTACCAGGAAGATAATTATGTTGTTTGGTTGGTGGAAAAAGAAGTTGCTAGGAAGATAAATTCTGTTGTTTGGTTGGCAGGAAAAATTTTTGGGAATAATGGGTATAAAGACCTATATGCCCTTATTATTGTTATTATTATTATTATTAAGATTATTATTATTATTATTATTATTATTATTATTATTATTATTATTATTATTATTATTATTATTATTATTATTATTATTATTATTATTATTATTATTATTATTATTATTACTGTTAGCCAACTTTATTATTATTACTGTTAATAATAATAATAATAATAATAATAATAATAATAATAATAAAAAGAAGAGTAAGAAAAAAGAAAGAAAAAAAAAGAGGGTAAAACAGAGACAAAAAATATGGTTGTCAACTTTTGTCATTACCCAACCAAAAACACTAGACTTGATAAAGACAGTATCGCTGCATGATATTTCATCTTCTAAAATTAAAGCAAACTAAGACACACATAGCCAATTCTTCAATGAAAAAATGAAATTTTGATTGCAAAGATACAGATGATACTAATGCTACAAAATATAAGCTGCAAACTACAAGCACCATAATATTACACCAAACAAGTTTTACAATATTACAAAATACACATGATATTCAAGTTAACAAGTTCATCCTTTTTAGTTTTCCAAAAAACAAGCTAGCATCATATTTTTACATAGCCAACTTCATATTTATAATAGGATACTTTCTAACTTGATAGCAAAAACAGCAATGCATTTCATTCTACCCACAAACATGCTCAATATGTAGCAAGGAACCTTTTCACCCATTCAAGCCTTTGGTCCGGTGCAAGACTAAAAAATACAAGCATTTGATTTGGATATTCTGGAAGCTTGATCAAAGCCATAAACTTGTCATCATATGCCAGCCCCTCAATCTCACTCAACTTACCCTCTAATTGCTCAATTTTTTGTTGAAGAGTCAATTTAGTCCCAAAACTTTTACTTATTTTTTCTCCTACCGATTCCAACTTCTCACCCAACATCATGGCAGCACCAAGCAAAGAATCTGCAGTAATAGGTTCACATGTGTCCATGTTTTTCCTCTTCCTCTTTGTTGAACCCATCTCTCTAGCAGAAGATATTTGAGTAGGGATAAAAGAGAAATCATTGTCTTGCAAATCAATTGGATTATCATCTTGACTGCCTTCCATTGTTCCACCAATGCCTTCAACAGATTCAGCATTAGACATTTCATAAACTATATCTGCACATGTTTGTGAATCTTTTCCAGTACCATGATCTTTTCCATAAATATCAGTAAATTCATTATAAAAATGAAAGCTTTTCTTTCTATATTGGGCAGCTTCTTTATGACTCTACAAAACAAAACAAAAGAATATAATAACAAACAGTTAATTGAAAGTATAAAGTGGAAAAAAATAAAGAATATAGCAAATTTGGACATACACTTAAATAAGCATCTCAAACATCATCTTCAGCAGTAACCATCTTCCTTCCATCATCCCATCCAAATCCACTGTTATTATTTGTGAACAAATCATGGACAATGCTCCATTCTTTCTTCAATGTGTTTATTCTGGACTCAATGTGTGGTTTACCTTTTATATTTGAGTTAGGTAATTTAGTTGCAAGCATTTTCTCTAACTCACTCAAATAGCCAGCTATAAATCCAGTGTCAGACTTTTTTGTTCCCATATTATAGAAATCAACCATGCAAGAAACCAACATAGCATCTTCTTCATGAGTCCACCTCCTATTCTTTACTTTTGAGCTTCCCGTGTCAGCAGTTGCCATAATTATGTGCTAAACTTGAAAGTTAACATAAATGTCATGAATTTAAACAAGCATACCAACTTAAACATAAGCAAATGTCATAGAGTTTTACATCAAATAAAATAGGGAAAACAAACTTAATAATTTAAACATAAACAAATGTCATAAGAGTTTTACATCAAATAAAATAGGGAAAACAATCTCATAAAAGAACACAAGAAATCAGATTCCTAACTATTCCATTGGTTGAACATTTGGTTTGCTAATTCCATTCTCCAATTGGTCCAAGCATCGGATGAATCAACTGTATTTATAGAATTTGTTTCACCTTCAACATGATCAAACGCATCAAGTTCACTTTCCATAGGATCGACTTGCATCACTTGTCTTATAAAATTGTGGAGCAAACAACATGCTATAATAATGTGATTGTGTGTCTTTATAGGGTAATAAGATGGGCTCCTAAGAATACCCCATCTAATTTTTAATAACCCAAAACACCTCTCAATCACATTACGGGCAGTAGCATGTTTCATATTAAAAAAATTCTTGCGGGCTTGTAGGTTGAGAACCTTGACGCCATTCATTCAAATGATACCTTTGACCCCTAAAAGGTGCTAGAAATCCCTAACAATTTGTATAACCAGCATCAACTAGGTAATAGCAACCTATATAAAAAGTATATACTACTTAAGTGACATAATTAGTTGACAATATCTATTATTCTATTTAATAATAAACTTAAACCTATACAAAGCTTACCATGTGGCACTTCCAATGCATGTGTCCTACTAATTGCATCACGAAGAACTCGACTATCAGCCACTGATCCTTCCCAACCACTTAGAACATAAACAAATTGCATATCAGGAGTGCACACACCTAAAACATTTGTTGCAATGTCTCCCTTACGAGTTCGATATCTAGGCTTATCAGAACTTGGCACATTAACCTTTATAAAGGTTCCATCTAAAGCACCTAAACAATTCTACACGAAATATTTAATATGATAATGTACCTTAAACCACTTCCATCGACTGTCAGTACAGTTTGCTAGAACGGGTTCGGGTGTTTTAAACAAATGACCTTGCAAATGCATTATAGCATTCAAGACTTTATGAAATGTCCGACTGATACCCTCACCTGACCTTCTAAAATTGTATTGAATGACTCGATTTTTAACATGATGGGCAAGAATATGTAAGAAGATTGCTACTTGTTCCTCAATAGCCATGTTCCCTGTTGGTTTTAATCCTCCTAAACTCTCTAGCATTTCACATAGTTTGGAAAAAGCTTGCAAATTCATCCTAAGTAGTGAAATGCATGACTCGTTATTATTCAAAATTCGTTGAACGTACTCTCATTTGTAATAACTATCAAGACAATAGTTCCTAATGCTTAGCCTATAACTATTGAGAGATGTTGCTGATGCCATTAAAAGTACTAAGGTACTAACAGCAGTATACATCTCTAAAAAAACAGTCAAAGCAGCCACAATCCTTTTTCTTCTTTCAGCAGTTCTACATATACCCAAACGAGCCATGATTGCATTAATAGTGAGGCATAATTATGACAAATAAAATAATATGGAGCAAGCAATACATACAGGAAAGAAACAAAACTAATATAAATATACAGTACATACACAAAATCTATACACAAAGTACAATATATATAGTAAACACTCAAGTTTTATAGGCACTCCCATTCATCAATGAATGAAATATATTATTTAGGATGTAAACAATGGATATTTATTAGTTGATGTGTAATTAAAATACTACACCACATGTAATAGGGGTCTTTAATGTGCAACGGAGTAACCTACTGAACCAAAAAAAAATAAAAAAATAAAAAATTTACTGCACACACAATCCCTAAAAATGTATAAAATTCATATGGAGTAACCCGCTGCACACACAGTCCCTAAAAATTCATATGTAGTAACCCACTGCACACACAGTCCCTAATGGAGTAACCCACTGCACACACAGCCCCTAAAAATGTATAAAATTCATATGCTCTGAAATCCACTGCACACACAATCCCTAAAAATATATAAAATTCATATGCTCTGAAAAAAACTACATACAGTATATACACTACATACATTATAATAATTGCTAGATAAGCCATTGTTCAATGTAATCTTTAAGCAATCAAACAAGGAACACAGATTTTGCTCATCTAAGGATTTAAATAAACAACCAATCTTTAATCTATCCGGTCACAAAATACAGAGTGAAATTAAACAAACGAAGATGTTAGAAGAAATCACTTACCAAAAGTGAGTTGCGAGATTGTTGCTACGGTCTGGGAAGAAGAACGAAGAAAGCGTCGCCGATGGGAAGAAGACCGAAGAAATCGCCGATGGAAAGAAGAAAGAAGAAAAAAGAAAAAGGCGAGAAGAGAGGAATGAGGAAACAGGAAGAAGTCAGGAAGAAATAACCCTAGGTTAGCTATTTATATGTATGTAATTAAAAGAGAAGTACAGGGGTAAATTGGTCTTAAAATCAGACTTTTTCTTCCCATGAGCGACGAAAAAAAAAATCCCAACTCATACCTCAGAATTTGTTTTCCTGTAGAACGAAGAACTCAACTTCCATTGGAATTTAAGTTCCAACCAACCAAACATGGGAAAATACCAAATTCCATGATTTTGAAGAAAACGCTTCCAATGGAAAAACTTTTCCTGCCAACCAAACATGCCCTTAGTGTTAATTGTAAGCAAATTTGTTATCTTAATAGCGCACCTAACTATTTTATTTAAATAAAATGCAAATTTAAATTTCTTCCCTCGAGTATAAATAATTGCAGTGGCCGGTAGTGAAACATTGTACGGTGAATTTGTGGTTTGCTCTCTAAGAACACCTATTAATATGCCTAGAAATGGTAATACAACTCAAATTTAAATTATTTGTAATAACCTTATATTTTATTATATAAATATAAATTTTGATTTATTTTTTGTTTTAAATTATTGATTTACTCCAATTATTTGTTAATTATTATGTACTTATTTGATTTTATTATCAAATTAATCAATACATGTGCGATATGAACACTACAGAAGGACGAACATATTTAAGTTGCGATTGTTTATGTAAGGCAGAATCAGACGGTGAAAATCTATCAAAAGTACACACTCCTGAATTTCTAAATAGTTTGAGATTGTTTGGACTCCCTAATCATTCATTGACATTAAAGGTTGGTGCACCTGTTATGTTATTGCGAAACATAGACTACCATCTTGGTCTTTGCAACAGTACGCGTCTCATTGTCACAAGATTGGCAGATCACATTGTCGAAGCAAGAATAGTTAATGAGACACATGAAGGAACCAAAGTTCTTATCCCCCGAATGTCTTTCACTCCTTATGATATGAGATTGTCCTTCAAGTTTCAGTGTAAACAATTCCCACCAATGCTCGCATATGCCATGACTATCAACAAAAGTCAAGGTCAAACACTAACTCATGTTGGGCAAATCGGTGTTTAATCACGGTCAATTGTACGTGACTTTTTTCCCGAGTCAACCATCCTGATGGTCTGAAGGTGTTAGCGCTAGACGAGGAAGGACAAGATTCTATTAGTACTACCAATGTCGTCTACAAAGAGGTTTCCAATAATGTGTAATTCGAACTTGTGATATTATATTTTTTATTTCAAAGAACAAATTTGCCCAAGTTATACAAATCCTAAACAATGATATATAAAATTCTCAAAGTTTCAGCACCGAATGCTTACATCTACACATTAGTTATTAATTCAGCAATTATTTGGTCAAATTCGTGCAAAGATAACATCCCAAAACATAATCGATCCAAACCATCTTTTCAATTGCACTATATAATATTTGGTGTTATAATCTATAATTATATACCGATCTAAATTTTTTAAAATATTATAGCAAATCCATTCCGTGCATCGCAGGTGCGAACACTAGTATTCTTAAAAACAAAAACAAATTATTATTCAATTAAAAATTCCAAGATAAAAATATGATTGAGTACATAATATTTATACATCCACAATCATTAAATATTTACTGTAAAATAATTTGAAGATAAAATTGTACAACATAGTGGGGAGATTTTACTAATTATGTGAAATTATTTCAATGAAGAAAAAAATAAGAATAAATAAATTTGAAAAAATAAAAATAAAATAAAATATCAAGAGCTCAGATGCGTTGTTTATTCAATTAAATATTCCAAGATAAAAATATGATTGAGTACATAATATTTATACATCCACAATCATTAAATGTTTACTGTAAAATAATTTGAAGATAAAATTGTACAACATAGTGGGGAGATTTTACTAATTATGTGAAAATATTTCAATGAAGAAAAAAAATAAAATTGAAAAAATAAAAATAAAAATAAAAAATCAAGAGCTCAGATGCGCCTGTTTATTGTCAGATCAAGCTCAGGCTCACAATGGCAACCTAATGACCACAACAGCGCAGAATGCTTCAGCGCCATTCGCCACTTCATATTGTGCACCAGCCGGGAATCGAACCCGGGTCTGTACCGTGGCAGGGTACTATTCTACCACTAGACCACTGGTGCGTCTTGACTTTTTGATAGACGTTGTTTCATAAACTAAGGGTCCGTTTGGAAAGCAGGAAAATGACTTCTGGAAAATGTTTTCTGGAAAATCAGTCATTTTTCGGAAAACAGTTTCATTTCCAGTGTTTGGATGTATTATGGAAAACTGTCTTTGTGTATTTGGTTCATTTTCTGAAAAATGGATAGAATTGTATAATTAAACATTGTAATTGTTTTATTTAAAATATAAAAAATTATAATAGTTATTAAAATAATGGTATTTAATAAAAAGAATAGAATTTATTAAAAAAAATAAAAATAAAAAAAATAAATGTAGCAGAGGTTTTCGGTGATTTTTCCACCTCCTTGGTCCATGGTCATGGGTGATATGGCTTGGTTTTGGTCGAAAACATGCGAAACAGCTATTCTAGCGATTCCGTAAAATGACTTACGGAAAAAAATTCCGTAAGTCATTTTCCAGAAAAATGAACTGATTTTCCCTGGTCAACGGAAAACATTTTCCGTTGACCACATTTTCCAGACTTTGCCAAACACAGAAAACTTGGAAAACATTTTCCGAAAGTCATTTTACAGGTTACCAAACACACCCTAAAATTCAGTTTCAGCACAAACCTTAAGCCATCTTTATCTCTTATTTTTTTTATTTTTTTAATGATGAACTTTTATGTTCAACAAAAAGTATATTTTACCTATGTAGTAAAAAAATAGTTTATTTTAGCTCCGTCATGTTGTCGCAAGGTTTGCATATTTTGGAGAAAAATAATTATGATAAGTAATTTTCTTCTAATATAAGACTTTAATTTAATATTAAGCCATTGTCGATGAATCCAATGTATGAGAACAATAGTTTTGAGAATAATCTTATCTATCTATACTATTAATAAAAACAAAATCCTTTATTTTAACTTCTCGCCCAAAACAGTCCTATATAGGGGTGTAAATGAGCTGAGCGGCTCACGAACTGCCTGGTCAAAGCTCGGCTCGAACTCGGTCAAATTTGAGCTCGAGCCAAGCTCGAGCGGCTCGTTTAACAATCGAGCTGAGCTTGGGCTCTAATATCTTACGCTTGTGGCTCGACGAGCTACTCGTGAGCCATATATATATATATATATATATATATATATATATATATATATATATATATATATATATATATATATATATATATATATAGGGTCATGTTCAGGTGTGGCCGTGCTCTCCCGTGCGGTTCACACCACTCAATGTTATGAAATACACCATTCAATGTTACGAAACACACCACACAAATATGCACTGTGGTGTGTTTCTTAACATTGTGGTGTGTTTCATTGTGGTGTGTTTCTTAACATTGAGTGGTGTATTTTGTAACATTGAGTGGTGTGTGACCGCACGGCCGCACGGGAGAGCATGGCCACACCTGAACCAATATATATATATATATATATATATATATATATATATATATATATATATATATATATATATATAATATTAAAGAGTTAATACCAGCCAAGGTCCGTCGAGTATAGTGGTTCCGCCATCTATCGTCTTAAACTTTCAAATCAACCCTCCGTCATCCTCATTTTTTTGAATTTGATCTGCCCTAGTCCTTTCGTTAATCTTCTTCGTTAGAGCTGTGAAATGTGAGGGCAAATGAGACATTTCACATTTTGCTCTCCCATTTTGCTCAGCCGATTGTTAGCTTCGTTCACTCTCTTTCCGCCTCCGACCTCGGTTGCATTGAAGGCTTCGCGAATGCAGTATTGCACGTCTCGGACGGTGGTCAGGTAGTGACGGAACTTGGATCCTCCGCCGTGATCGCAGTCCAGAACGACGACGCAATGGACTCCACCATTTTCGAAATCTGCGCCCGGAGTAGATAGGGGATAAGCAAATTAAATTCAAAGATTGCTAGAAGAAAGGGGAGGAAAAATGGTGTTCAACAGCTTACTGGTGGTGGGTGTGGCGAATGTTTCAGTAGATTTGTGCCAATACATAGCTTGCAACCCGGAACGGCTCAGCCGCCTCGCTCTCTGTCTCTAGGCCTTCTTCTGTTTCCCTTCTCCCGACCAATATCTCACTTCCTCTTCTCTGTCGTCTTCCTCCTCGGATTCCGACTCCGATTTCGATTTCGATCTCGAGGATTTGCACCCCCATATCCATTGATCTCCTAGGGTTGAATGTTTTATTGCCCCAAATAGAGGAAATATCATCTCCTCAGAGGGCAATAGAAGAGCAGTGATCCAGGGTGGAGTGCTTAACAATTTTCATAGTATTGCAGAACTCAAGCCTGCAAGATGAGTTTCAGTATTTCAGATTACCAGCCTGGTCCCATTGTTGTTAGAATTATATGTGCTTGTAAATGATAGTCAGTGTTGTAAAAATCCCGCCTAGGCGCCGATTAATCCCCGTCTAGGCGCTAGGCGCTGGTCGACCGTATAGCGTATCACATTAAATGGTGGTCTAGGCGGCTGGCCGGCTAGGCGACCGCCTAGGCCGCTTAGGCGCTAACCGCCTAGGCGTCGACTAGACCGACTAGGCCTTCTAGTCGGTCGATTAACTATTATTCTTTTTTTTTTTAAAATGGGTTATTTCACTCAAAACAACATCGTTTTGAGCGAAATAATCCTAAATTGTACAAACTTTAGATTTTTTTAGGTTAATATTTAATATTTTAGTATTAACTATTAAAGTATTATATAATTTATAATTTTTAGTCTTTAAAAAATTAAAAATACTTAAACAAATTTTTAAAAAATAAAAAATAAAATAAAAAAAAATACACGGACGCCTAGGCGCGATTAATCCTCGGCTAGGCGTCCTAGGCGCTAGGCGCTCCCCAAGCGCCTAGGGAGCACCTAGCGATTTTTTCAACCATGATGATAGTTTTATTTTCCTGTTTCAATGTGGTGTGGTCTTTACATGGATCCCTTGTGCAGTTGCTGTGAATCTGGATGTTCTCTTGTCATTGCTTCAATTCAGACCTAAATTTCAGTCACATCCGATGCCCAAATCATATTCTCTACTCGCTAGGTGTCGTTTTAGGGGAAAACCGGTGGTGCCGGCGAAGTGAGATTTAATTACACGTGTCAACATCTGGAGAGCAAAATGTGAAATGTCTCATTTGCCCTCACATTTCACAGCTCTAACAGAGAAGATTAACGGAAAGACTAGGGCAGGTCAAATTCAAAAAAATGAGGATGACGGAGGGTTGATTTGAAAGTTTAGGACGATAGATGGCGGAACCACTATACTCGAGGGACCTTGGTTGGTATTAACTCTAATTTAAATTAAAATTTGAAATACTAAAAATTTAAAATCAAACATGTTAAATTAGAGCTAGAAATTGAACTCGAATTTGTGTTCGAGCCTGAACTCGAGCTCGAGCTCGAACAAACGAGCTGCTTGTGAGCAGCTCGAAAATTGCCAAGCTCAAGCTAGGCTCGACTCGTTTGCACCCCTACTCCTATACTATTAAGGTTTGCGCAATATTGTAAAATATGGTAATACAACTCTTATTCATACTACAATTGTACATTAAAATATATTAATACAATTCCTAATACAATATATATTCTTTTATACTTTCCTATTCGTAATACAATTTTAGATTAAAATTACTAATCCTAATATAACTGTGCATATACTTCCATGCATGCAACGTAATCTATACCATTAAAAGAAACAAAATCCTCTATTTTAACTTCCGCCCAAAACAGTCATATACTATTAAGGTTTGCGTAATATTTTAAAATATGGTAATACAATTCATATTCGTGCTACAATTGTATATTAAAATATGTTAATACAATTCCTAATACAATATATTCTTTCATACTTTTCTATTCTTAATACAATTCTAGATTAAAATTATTAATGGTAATATATGAGGGCCTTTTGGGAAACAATTACAAAACGCTATATTGAAACACTGCAAAATGCAATATTTCAGTTTTTAACGGTTTGGAGTAAACCGCTAAGTTACCAATAACCAAACAAGTCCATAGTGGAAGAGTTGCAAGTCTTAAATCTATGGATAAACAACTCTCAAATAATTTAAACTTCATTACAATTCACATGCAAATTTATAACTTGGATGCAAAAAAAAAAAAAAAAAAAAAAAAAAAAAAAAAAAAAAAAAAAAAAAAAAAAAAAAAAAAAAAAAAAAAAAAACTTGTAGCGCTTAAACAAGTCATAAAGCATGTAGAATTGAATACTACATTAGATAGAAGATAGCTGCTCTAAAAAAATGTAACGAAGATGATTGTAGAAAGATTTCAAGTGAGGATAAAACACAACTGCCCAGCAAATCAAATTAAAAATTTGGAAACACTATCATAAATTACGAACGGTTACTATTGTTTGGAAATGTTTAATTAAATAAATAAAAGACATATTAACAAAAATTCAATGAGTATTTTTTTTTTTGAATACAACTGACCCTATTACATCTCCTCCACTGAGGCTCGAACTCATGACCTTTCATTTGAGGGAGGCCACTACATGCCATTTGAGCACAAGGTGCTTGGCAATTCAATGAGTATATAACATAGTATTTAAATTTTTTTTCAAATGCTTAGTTAAATACAATTAAAGAAACATTAATTAAAAGTGATTATAGTAGAGTTGTTATAGTTTTAAATTGTAATATAAATGTTATTTGGTCTACTCTTACTGTTAACATTTTGATTCTTTTAGTATTTATAAAAATAACATTAATGTTGTAGCAATAGTAATGTAAAAATGGATAGTGACAAAACGATAAAAAGCTAATGGATAATAATGAAGCAATGATGAGACCAAAACAATCCCTATTTGAAAAATAAGATTTAAAAGTTTTATTGTTATAGAGAAAAATCTCCTAAAATTATTATATTAAATATTTTGGATGATGATTTGGATGTCAAGTAAGCCTACCTGCTAAAACAAATAAAGAATGTCTAATTGTACTTTTTTCCCGTAAATTCAATGATCTCTTTAAAACTTTTTAAATTTAAGGATTCAATCCTATTTTACTAACAAGTTCAAAAGCTTATTTGACATGTATTTCATAATTAAAAATGATTGTGATTTTATAGGCTCACTTATGGATACATCATTACTTCATTTGTAGGTTGGAATGATGAATTAGCAATGTGTTCAATTTACTATATCACTTTGTGGCCGGAAAGCCCAAGGTTGGAAATAATAATTTATAAAATTAGTAGATGATATGTTGTCTACATATTTTTTTTTTCAGATTGAAGATAGAGTGACACTATTAATTCTTCCTACCTCTGGACGAATTGCAAGGTATTGAGGCTCACAAAGAACTTGAGACTACGGAGCTTAGCTTTAGAGGAAGATAGACAGACGATTGATTGGTTTTCAAAATGTATTACAAACATTGGAGATGGAATTGTAGGGGGTTGTATACAACGATTTGTCTGAGATCGATATTCTGGCACAGTTTTTATTGAAGTGTAGACCTGATCCCATAGTAACTATAGTGGAAAGACACTACTTTCCAAGCGTGAGATATAGTGGCATGCTTGATGAGTCACACCCAGAAGGTCGAGCGATCCTCTCTCCGACTTTAAATGTCGTTGATCAAATTAATCAGTACATGTGTGACATGAACACTGCAGAAAGACGAACATATTTAAGTTGTGACTCTTTATATAAAGTAGAATCAAATGGTTAAAATCTATCATACGTACACATTCTTGAATTCCTAAATTGTTTGAGATTGTCTTGACTCCCTAATCATTCATTGACATTAAAGGTTGGTGCACTTGTTATGTTATTGCGGAACATAGGCCACTCTCTTGGTCTTGACAACGGTACGCCTCTCATCGTCACAAGATTCGTAGATCACATTGTCGAAGCATGAATAGTTAATGTGACACATGAATGAACCAAAGTTCTTATCCCTCGAATGCCTCTCACTCCTTCTGATATAAGATTACCCTTCAAGTTCCAACGTAAACAATTCTCATTATATTGATGCTCACATATGCTATGACTATCAACAAAAGTCAAGGCCAACACTAACTCATGTTGGATTATTGCTGAAAAAATCGGTGTTTAAGTACAGTCAATTGTACGTGGCTTTTTCCCGAGTCACCCATCCTGATGGCCTGAATGTGTTAGCTCTAGACGAGGATGGACAAGATTCTGTTACTACTACCAATGTTGTCTACAAAGAGGTTTTCAATAATGTGCAATTTGAACCGGTGATATTAATTATGTTTTTTTTTTTCAAAGAGCACATTTGCCCAAGTTATCAAATCCTAAACACTAATATATAGCATCTCTAAAGTTTCAGCACTGAATGCTTACATCTACACATTAGCTATTAATTCAACAATTATTTGGTCGAATTCAAGCAATGAAACTATCACAAAATATAATCAATCCAAACTATCTTTTTAATTGCACTATATAATATTTGATGTTATAATTTATATAAACATATATATATATATATATATATATATATATATATATATATATATATATATATATATATCGATACAAATATTATTAAAATATTATAACAAATCCATTCCGTGCATCGCACTGGTGAAAATACTAGTTAATAATAATAACAATAGCAATATGTAAAATTCTAATAGCTCAAAATAATTATTAAGCGTAATTATTCAAATAATTATTATTTTAGTAAAAAATATAAAATAAATTTCAAAATAAATATAATGTTAAATAAATAAAACTAATTTATCATATGAATTAATCTAAATTAAATATAAAAATAGTTTCATTACCCCGGAGAGAACTGAGAATCAATCCTACCTATCCACTTGTTCAGATCTAACGGTTAGAAACACTATTAAAAAAAAAAAAGCAACGATATTTTCATAAATAATTGAACTTGTGCAAGTAAATTGTGTTGACAGTGCAAAGTAACAATCAAATTATTACCATTTTAGGCTTTTAGCTAAAATTTCCTAAGGCCTTCTCCATTTGTTAATTTTGACACAAAATTTTAGGCAAAAAAATAACCCACAAATTTTTTCACAAGTGGGAGATTGAGTTTTTTTGAGTTCTTTTCCCTGCAAATATGGTGTTTTTGCAGGAAAAAAGGTGGGCCCTGTCCAGGTTTGTGAGTTAAGGAGTTTTTTTTTTTTTTTTCCTTGTCGGACATTTGCTTTTTACCTTTTTTTTTTTTCTCTCCTGAGGGAACATAAAAACTTGTGCAAAAAACTTAACAATTGAGGAAGGTCTAAGTATGATACTTATAGTAATATCTATTTGGTTTAGCATAATATTTAATAATTAGATTCATTATTTAGAGAAATACATTAAGCGCAGAAAGCGCGTACTCGTATGTAATAAGGCGATACACTCATACACAGTAGGTGTATTTTACAATGATATAAATTGAGGGCAAAGTGTAAGATATCCGCCTGTCCACCTTTCTTGCTTCAGGTACCTCTCTATAATTTTTCTGTATCTTTCATCCTTCTGATAATGAATTCTGCTGCTCTATATATACTGAAATCATGCATGATTGAATCTTTGGTTTTTTTGACAAAATATATTATTGGTGATTGAAGAGAATATTCTTGTTCAGATTATTGTACAAATAATGGAAATGATTTAGTATTGTGGGCTTCATTGGATGAGTTGAGTGTATATGAATGCAAAGGCTGTATTCGATCAGTTTCTTGCATTTCTGAGATTGTTCTAACTGTTTCTAGCTTTCAGAATATATATATATTGTCTTTGGTATTGCAAATTTCTGAGATTGTTGTAACTGTTTGTAACTGATAAAAATGGGAGTGATGAGATAAAGAATTCTGAAAAAAATGATGCCATAGAGATCAAGATTAGGACAATGTTCTGCCACCAAACACAAACATTGCGAATAGTAGAGGTGGCCAAATCCCGGACCTGGGCCGGTCCCGGGCCGGTCCGGGCCTGGGCCTGGGCCTAGATTAGCACAGCCTGGGACCGGCCCAGGGTATTCAGGGCCGGTCCGGTCCCGGGCCTACCTCGGGCCGGCCCGGGCCTGGGCCCGGGCTTATTCTGGGCCGGTCTCGGGCTGGTCTAGAATTTTTTATTACTTTTTTTAAATATATAAATAATAATTATAAATTATTTTATTTTGATTGAAATAAGATTTGAACCCTTAAACTTCACAATTAATTATTAACTATTTAAGTTACGTTCTTTCCAATTAAGCTACTTCAATTTCTTTGTAAATTAGTAATACTTAATACATACATACATATATAAATTATTTCCAATTAAGTTCGTTTCAATTAAACTACTTCAACCTCTTTATACATCAATAATAATAATTATTATTATAAATTAATTTAAGTTTGTTTGAAAAGAGATTTAAATCCTAAACCCTCATTTTTAAGAATATAAGTTATTTTCAATTAAACTCTATATATTAATCTCTTCATACAATATTATTATATATATATATATATATATATATATATATATATATATATATATATATATAATATATAAAAAAATAAATTAAAAAAAATAAAAGAATATAATGTTGCAGCGTGCAACGACCAAAATTTTGGTCGTTGCACGCTGCAACATTAGCCTTGGGCCAGCTGCTTCAGCTGGCTCAAGGCTAAATATATATATTTTTATATTAAAAGATGGATTATGGGTGCAAGTGTCTTTAGTGACAGTTGCACCCATAATCCACCTTTGGACTCTTGAAGTGCGAAACGGCTAATGCATTTGTCCCCTGCCCGGGCCTAGTCCCGGGCCTGGTCCCGGGCCTGTGCTTGGGCCGTGCCTGGGCCGGTTGGGGCCTGGACCGTGCCAGGCCTGGTCCTGGGCTGGGCCCCGGGCTTTTTTTTTAAAGGACCTGAACCGGCCCTTATCAAGTGGTCCCGGTCCGGGTTAGGCCTACTTTCAAGCCGATCATGGGCCTGGGCCGTGTTTTTTCCGGTTCGATTCAGGGTTGGTTCGACTTTGAACCGGCCCGTGGCCACCTCTAGCGAATAGATAAACGTGTAAACACCTGCAGCCTGCCTGCCTTTTACTCTTTCTCGATCTTGATTATTCATATGCTTTAATTTCTTCTTGATTAGTTAATTTAATTAATTATTTAGTTTGGTATGATATGATAGGTTGGAGTTGGTGCGTTGAAGGAAGAAGTTATTTAGTTTGGTATGATATGATACCGTACGTATCCATGAATCACTCTATCTAGTGTTTGTTTTACAAGTTGTGAAAATTGATGATATCTGTAGTGTTTTTGTTTAATTTTCTGTAGTACTTATGTTATGTTAGATTAGAAGAATTGAATATATCAGATGTGGTCCCTAGCTAACATAATGAATTGAATTGAATGTACTAATAATATAGATGTGGAAGATGGTGACACTCTGCATCTCATTGTGACTACTACTTCTGATCCTCAAGGTTTGTTCTACTAAGCCCTCTATGATTTGTTTATTTATTTATGGAGATTAACAATTAATTGATGGATGATGCAGAGAGTTCTTCTGATGAGTTTAATTGTTCTCCTGCAGGTATATATATATATATATTCTTCATTTACTTCTTCTTCTTCTTCTTCTTTTGGTCTAATCTTTTTTTGTTTCAGGTAATAGCATTGAAGAAACAAATGCTGCTGCTGAGGATACAAGCAAAGATGATAGATGATCACCAGATGTATAATTCTCAGATTTTTTTTTTTGAAAGGAATTCTCAGAATTTAGTAACTAAGAATTGTCAGAAATATACAGGCTATGTGCATTGTTATAGTAATTCATAAGCCCCAAATCTCTTCAATGATAATACTTTTCCAGTGAATGGATTAGTTGGCTGAGTTGGTTAGTCTGCGTTTTTCTCTTCAAAAAAATAAATAAATGATACTTTTCCAGTATCCCCATCCTTGTCATTGGATTTCTTTCTACTTCCAATTTTTATCATACTTTTTAAATGGATTAATTCTACTTTTGGTCCTAAATTTATATGTGTCAATCCACTTTTAATCTTCTTTTTTTTAATAAAAAACATCTCCATTTGATCATGGTAGGTAAACGATTTAAGTCTCTTTTGCTCATTCTTATCTTTTTTTTTACCTGTCAAGGCCAAGCCTCATCGGGGTTTTGATGGACCATAATCGGCTAGGGTTTTGTGGACCCACCAATGTCAGTTTTTTTTTTTTTAATTTCTTTTATTATTTTATTTTTTGTTTGTCCGGCCAAGGACAAACCTCAACTCCAATTATTTCTTCTTCTTTTTTTTACAAATTTTTAGAATAGTGTTATGGAAATCTCACTTAACTTCTTACCTCCCCGTAGTTAAAATTCCGTATATTTTGGTAATTTAATGCTAAGATATTTTTAATGATGATATTTAATGGATCATGTCCACCATAAACTATGTTAATATAGAAAAAATAAGGTCAAGAAACAATGATGTATTACTAATGACCCAAAAAACTCTTATATAATGTATTTGGGCTAACAAGTAATTGTCCAAGGAACAAACCCTACTAGCTCATTATACAAATGACCCACTAGCAAACTAGTTGGAGGTTGTCCATTAACACTACGCAACAACCAATTGATAGACAAGAGAAGTTAGGTGAGAATTTAAGCTACGGGTGAGTGATGTCTATAAGGGACAAGTTGCTCCTATTTGTACTATGTTTGGAGCAAAGGTCACGAGCAGGACCAATAAAGCAGGATGTCTAGCCAACCACAACCACCCATGTACTCCTGCAAGCCACCATCCTTCCTGCAAAATTGCTACGTCGCCTAGGAAGTCAAAAGACTTTAGACTAACACCCATCACTAATCGACCACGCCATGGTCTAAGTGAGATCACACTGGCCAACCGAACCAAAGTAAAAGACCAGTCGACTAACCAATAAGCAAGGGCTAGATTGGCCCCTCGCTCATAAGTCAACAAAATGGCTTCCAACATTAATTTGCTAAGATTTGGGGAATCAACCCACTTTTGGGCCCCACCTTATTCTAATTCCACTCAAGCGCTCACCAAACACACCCTTAGTCCTTTGCTAGTTGAAGAAAAAAACCCAACAATGAATAATACCAATCATTATTGTGTGAACCATGGTCCACACAGCTGTGTGGACCATACTATCAAATAATGTACATTCAATATAAAAATAATGTACATTCAGTATAAAAATAATATACATTATATTCAAGGGATGTACATTATTTATGTACTGAATGTACATTATTTTTATAGTATAAAAATAATGTACATTTAGTATATTCAAAATGTATATTTTATTATGGTCCACACAATAATTTGCCGAATAATTCCCGACCTGTTTGGGATCAACTCCTTGGCCCAATCTCCATTTCTTTGAACCAGACTTGAGCCCCATCAATAACTAATATAAATTTTGATTTATAATTTTATTTTAACATAATCAATAATTATTATTATCATTAAAATAATTAATATTTTATAAGAAATAACTTTGTAATAGATTTATGTTAATGTTTTTAAAAATGAACCAAACTAAAAAAAAAACACATTTCTTACTTTTAGTGAAATAGAAAAAGATTATTTTATGAGATTCACCAAAACAACACTAAAAGATACAAATATTTTTTAGGCGAAAAAAATTAATGATTAGTGAGTCGAAATATATATTATGAAAAGTTAGGGTGCGATATGAATAATTCGTTATAGTTCATGATTCGAGATAACACTTTTAACCGTTAAAATAAATAAAAAGTACAAGTGGAACAAGCTGTTACACAAAAGCCCACCTGGAAAGGCTTCCCGGTGTGGCCAATTTTGCAATGCAAAACCCAAAGTAATATTGGATGGGTTTCGCGTCAGCCCAGATGGCCCATTTTCAAATGCAAAATGCCCCAAAGCCCAATGGCGTAGACAAGCGGACTTAGGGTTAGCAGACATAAAAGCTTTGTAGTTCCCCATCTTCTACTCTCTGTTGTATCGCTCTGGTTTTGAGTTGCCGGCTACCCTTCTCCCTTTACCCTCGAAACCTTTACTGGACTTGGTAGCTTCAGAATGGCAGAACAGGTATCTTCATCTTCCTCGTTTTCTGTGTTTATGTTTGTGTACATATTTAAGCCTTTTAGAATGTATATCCACATTCATATATATCGTTACGAGTTTATGTCGGAATCTCACGGAAGTACTCTTGTGTTGCAGACCGAGAAGGCTTTCTTGAAACAGCCTGGAGTGTTTCTCAGGTATAATTTAATTAAACTTACATTTATGCAATTATGCTGCATATAATGCATATGATAATGATAATGCTATGATGTAGGTGATTTTATATATATACATATAAATAAGACAATACGGTTATCTATGTGTTGTGAGTTGGAAACAACGTCGTTTAAGATTTGCATTTGGATCTTAATCTGCAGCTCGAAGAAGACTGGAAAAGGAAAACGGCCCGGGAAGGGAGGAAATCGCTACTGGAAGAGTATCGGGCTAGGGTTCAAGACTCCACGCGAGGCTACTGAAGGTTAGTTCTATCTATAACACTTGGCAGTTGACAGTGAAGTTAGGTGGAGAAGTTGTGATACTTTTCATTGCTGGTTTGTAATATTTTCTGACTTATGAGGCTCTGATCCAAAAATATACATTATTATTTTGCTCTTTGGTGTATTGTATTCAGAAAAGTGTTATTATGTTCATGTTTTATGCTCCATGTACTTGGTCAACAATATATATTTTTCAGAATTGTGAAATTACAATGGTAACTTGTGCTAAATGAATGTAGTTTCAAGAATATTTGTTAAATTTAGTTTCTAATTCAAGTTGCAATCATTTGTTTAGTATTTGGGATAGTAAATATGTAATTGCAATTATTTGTTTTCGAACACATACTTTCCTCTTAATAAGTTTGATTTCCACCTGCATAAAATTTATAGTTTTAGTAATGGTTTGTCATTGTGGTGCATCCAAAAGATAGAAGTCTATCATCTGCTTAACTTTTGGATTTAAATTACTTTCTGCCCAGCAGATCCTTTATTTAATTCATTGGAATCGCATATTTTGCCCTCTGTTCTTTTTCAAGCGTGTTATGTGATTTTTAACTCAATTGTCTATTCTTTTTACTTGTCATATGCTTTTAGTTCTATTCTTTAAGAGCTTTTGTCTATCTGGTTATAGGGGCCTATATTGATAAGAAGTGTCCATTCACCGGCACTGTTTCTATTAGAGGTAGAATCCTTGCTGGCACATGCCACAGTGCAAAGATGACAAGAACTATCATTGTTCGCCGCAACTACCTCCATTTTGTCAAGAAGTATCAGAGGTGCAAGGCTTGTCACTTTCTGTTGTTTCAATAGTTGCACGCTCTTTATTTAGAAAACAAGTGTGACGATGTGTTATTTTCAGATATGAGAAGCGACACTCAAACATTGCTGCTCATGCTTCTCCATGCTTCCGAGTGAAAGAGGGAGATCATGTTATCATTGGCCAGTGCAGGTGAAGATCAGAGCTTATTAATTCCCAATACCATTGTCTTCTGCTTTAGTATAATACAAATTTGACATTTATTTGTGTTTTAACAGGCCGCTGTCCAAAACTGTGAGGTTCAACGTGTTGAAGGTTATTCCTGCAGGGTCAGGTGGAGGGAAAAAGGCCTTCACTGGGATGTAAACTTGTTTCTCGTGTAGTATTGTTAAAGTATTAGAAGAATGCTTGGTATTTAGACTATGCAAAACTGAGTCAAAGTTTTCTCTATGTACTTGCCATGGAAGGCTTAAGTTTTTGTGCTACTTTTTTTTGTTTGTTTTATATAATCAAGTGTTTTCATGACACTGAGTTTCAGGAAAAATTGGTTGAAATCCTTCAAATTGGTAATGTGATCTATTATGGGATTGTTGTTTCTCCAGTGTGATGGCAAGAGAAATTTAAACCATCTACTAAAATGTCTGTAATGTACATTGGGCTGAATAATCTGGGGAGAGAATGGCTTACTATCTGCTCTTATTGGTTGGATTTTGTACTTATCTCCTATCTTGTAGAAGCTAGAAATTGGACCAAGTTTGGCATTACAAATATTGTGATGCTTCGTCCTATTTTGCTGTAAATTATCACCAAATCACCACCCCTCGGCCCTCCCCCCACCCCCCTCGGACATAATTTAAGTATTTTTGGATATGGGCATTTTAGATTAGAATACAAGCACTTATTCTTTTGAAGAGTAATTTCATTTTAAATTCCATATTTTATTTGATAATATATCAACAATTTGATATACAATTTTTGTGCTATTTTATATAGCACAATATATTTATATAGTCAATAATAATAACAATTCGATAAACAATTTTTGTGCTATTTTATGTTGTTTAGGTGCATTTAGCACCTATATGACTTTACTATTTGCAAATTTTCTCTACTAATACACCAGGGATATATTTCTTTTTTGAAAACAGGGATATATTTCTAATATAATACTTTTTCTATCTTATTTTGTTTGTATTTTAAGTATATAAATTTTACTTAATAATATTAAATTATCATTTTTGGATGATGGGAGTAACAAACCATAAGTATTGATAATAGCCTAGTCTAATTTCTGAGTGTGTTTGGTTTATGGATTTACACACTAGGAAGTGAATCAAAATTATAGTTAATGTTTGGTTGACAACTTTTTAAAACACAACTATAAGATTTGATTATCCCTTCAATTAGAAACCACATTTCCTAATTAAAAACGGGTATCATTCCATCTTATTGATAATCAAATTTTTATGTTTGGATTAGTGTATTTGAATTTTTGTTTTGATTTTTTTTTTTCATATTGGTGCTTTGGTTGCTATTGTATTAAGATTAATTGCCTTATTTTTATATTTTTAAAACTTTTATTCCCATTATTAGGTCATGCATAACCAAACATCAATATTGATAATCATTTAACATCAATATTGATAATCATTTCAAAATCCACTATACTACCAAACATGTAGGCTATGTTTGACAAACATAGCTGAAAAGGTAGCTGAAAGCTGAAAAGATATAAGCTCGAAGCTGAAATCTGAAGAGCTATTAAGCTAAATGTTATGCTTAAAAGTGTTTGGTGAAATTAGCTTTTTGATAAGCTGATAAATGTAAAAATACTAAAAATTATTCATAAAATTTAAATAGGTTTGTTTTACATATTAAAATATAAAATAATGAAATCAATATATTTTAATAAAATATAAAATAAGAACATATATTTGAAAATATATAAAGTAAAACAAAATGTTTATAATTCACAAAATTAATTTATACAGAAATTATTGTTCAAACACAAATGTCAAATTGAAATTACAACGAAACATATTGAAGAGAAAAACCCAAAAGAGTTTTAATCAATCGTTATACCCTGCACCACGGTGCACATAGCAATGTGCACCACGTACGTAAACGACATCGTTTCGATGTTAGTGGACGCAGACGTGAATGACTCCAGGAAATTCATTATCTATAATACACATAATTATTATCTAGAATACATAGAACGTTTGCCCAGAATACACAGAATATTGACACAAAATACACAGATGTTAGTGGACGCGGATGTGATGACTCTAGTGAATTCACTATCTACAATACACATAATCATTACCTAGAATACACAGAACGTTTGCCAAGAATACACAAAATGTTTGCCCAGAATACACAGAATATTAACACAAAATACACAGAACTCATCATCCTAATATTCGAATGCACAAACACATTACAACCTGTGTTAACAACATGAATACACAGAATATTGACACAAAATACATAGAACTCATCGTCCTAAACATTCGAATGCACAAACACATCACAACATGTGTTACTAACATGAATACACAGAACAGTTGTCTAGAATACACAGAACGGTTGCCTAGAATACACAGAATGATTGCCTGGAATACACAGAATATTAACATAAATACAGAGATCGGCCAAAACGGAAAAAGTGATTTCCAAAAAAACGGACGGTTAGTTTACAATGCTCAAAACGACGTCGTTTACATACGTGGTGCACGGTATAATTTGCCAATTTTAATTGCGAGGAGTAAATGATGTCATTTATTTAAAATAATAAGGATAAATATGGAGAAAAAAAAGTTAAGAAGCTAGTAGCTTATTTTTGAAAAACTACCTAAAGTAGCTTTTCAAAATAAGTTTTTATTTTAGGCTACTAGTTTATTTTGAGAACATTACCAAACAGAGTTTATAGCTTATTAGTAGCTTAAAATAAATTATAAGTTCGGACAAACAGAGCCGTAAAGTATTTTCACCAATATCCATTATCATTACTAAGTATTTAAGTCTCATTCTAATTCCAATTTCAGTTCTCATGTGCGAATCAAACACACTCGAGTCTTAACTTGTTTTCAAGCTTAAGAAGGCCAACATATAGCTTTTGGGCAAATTATGCTATGGACACGGGTCCACACTGCAAGGTGGACCCAAGTCCATGTTCAAAATTTAAAAACTCTATGATCACAATTTTAAGGGGGTGTATTCAATCATGACTTTTAAAGACTTTTATCAACTTTAAAAGTTTAGCCGTATTCAATTTAGACTTTTAAATACTCTTTAAAAGTCTACCGATATTGGATTCAGACTTTTCAAAACTTTTTAAAAGTATATTGGTATTCTATTAAGACTTTTATAGAGTCGTTAAAAGTCTACTGCTATTCAAAAAATTATTAACTTTCATAGACTCTGTCAGAATAGGATTTCTATAGACTTTTTCTTCATTAATATAAATAGATGAAATTCAGCCATCCGACCCCAAACTTTTCATGATTTTCTACAAATTTTTTTTCAATATCACATGTGACGTGGAATATCAATATCAACAACTTTGCTAGATGTGAGCTCGACTGCAATAAGTGTATTATGTACCTAGTTTTGTTCCGACCAGAACAATTGCAACATTGGGTGTAAACTGTAAACCGGCGAAGTTCAAGCATCCACTGAAAAATAAATTCAGAATGGCATTAAGGTGTTTATCAGATAGTTGAACCACACAAATACAACACACAATACTAGGTGGGCTTAAAAATAAACTTGTAACCTAGGTGAACTTAAATAATGTACTTCTGGCATGTAACAGTGGTTGCTGGGTTCATACAACACACAAAATTCCTATATTCATTAATTATTGTTGAGAAGAATCTATATATTTACATCTCTCTGGACAATGCTTTGAACAATATTTGTTGAGAAAACTATAAATAATATATTTATTGCTTATGAATTCAATTCAAAAAATGTTTGAATCAAAATTCCAAAAAAGTGGTAGAAGTTATAGAATGTTTGTAAGGGTGTATTCAATTTTGAGTTTTAATTACTTTTATAGACTTTTTAATATGAATTTTTTTTTAAAAGTCTATAAATGTTTGTCATACGGATATTTATAAACTTTTACAAAGTTGATGAAAGCTTAAAAGATTTTAGCAAAGTCTACAAGAACTCTACCAACATCAATTAAAATACATCACTTTAAAAGTCTTAATTGAATACACCCCCCTTAAATATTAAGATACAAAATTACATTACTCAATATTCACAATTTTTGAACTCTATATTCACAATTGTGTTATATAGATTCAAAAATTGTGTTATACTATTGAATATCGACTTATTAAATTGTAAACATAGAATTCTGTAATTGTGAACATAAAGTTCTAAAATTGTGAACATAGAGTATTAAAATTGTGAACATAGAGTACTAAAATTGTGAACATAGACCTGAGTGTACCTTGCAAGGCGGACCCATGTCTATGGCATAACAACTGTTCCAGAGAATTGGTAACTTCTTTTTGGACTTTGTAAGTGTATTTTTTTAAAAAAGAAGAATTCATTTAATAATTAAATACAATAATAAAAAAAATTAAATATGTATTATGTAATAATTTTTGTAAGGTAAGAAGTCTAATTTTCTATAAATATAAAATCAAGGCATTGGTTTCGATCATTGCCATGATTTCATACTAAAATTGCTCTTATATAACTTCCATACGTAGGCAAAATTGTACATAATCACCAAAACAAAGTAAATAAGAGCTATTTTGAAAAGGAATAAAAATAATACTAAATATTGAATAAAATATTTCATACACTTGTTAATCTTATCAAACTCTAATTACTACGCTTTTCTTGTCGGTCTGAGCTTTAATTTGAAAAAAAAAAAAAAAAAACCTATTTATCCTATCAAAATCAGTATTTGGCCTAACCCTTGCTTCTCATATGATGCATGCAGATACTTCAATTGACTCTAACTCTCTAAGTCCTTCCAAAATGTACAGAAATTGCTCCTAATTGCCATAATCAAGCCAAACTACACCTAATCACCAAAACGAAGCAAATAAAAACTCTTTTGAATGTGATAACTACATTTTAAATATACAAATGATACTAAATATTGGTTAAAATATTTCATATACTTCTTAATCTTGGCCTTGTTTTGGTAAATGACTGTTAACTGATAGTTGTTAGCTGATTGAGTTAAAATGTATAACTAATTGATAACATTAGCTGATTGTAGAAAAATGTTTGGTAAATTAGTTGTTAGCTCATAGTTATTTGGTATAATTTCTTTTCTCAAAAAGTTAATTGAAAAAGTTACTTTGAACAACTTTTTTAATTTTAGCATTTTAGGGTTACAAAAAGTTGATTAACCAAGCACTTATATTGGCCCTGTTTGGTAAATGGCTGTTGGCTGATTTGGTTGGCCGTTTGGGTTAGAAGGTATGATTTGTTGATAATATTATCTGATTGTAGAAAGTTGTTTGATAAATTAGCTGTTAGCTTATAGCTGTTTGGTATAATTTCTTTTCTCAAAAAGCTAGTTGAAAAGGCTGCTTTGAGTAGCCTTTTGAATTTTAGCATTTTAGAGTTGCAAAAAGCTTATTAACCAAACAACTAATAGTGGTCAAATAAGCCAAAATTGGCTGATAGGCTGATTATTTACCAAACAGGGCCATTGATTTTTTAACCAAGTCAAGTAGCAAATTAATAGTGGTCAAATAAGTCAAAATTGACTGATAGACTGACTATTTTACCAAACAGGACCTTATCAAACTGTAATTACTTGGCTTTTCTTGCCGGTTTGAGCTTTAATTTGAAAAAAAAAAAAAAAAAAACTTATTTATCCTATCAAATTCACAACTTAAATGTCATCTTAGAAAAGATAAGTTGAGTTATTATGAATGCTTTGACTATATTGCGAGTTAATAAAGTTCTTACTCCGTATTTAATAATTAAATACTACAATAATAATAATAACTGATGAACTAAATTTACACTTTAAAGTCAAGCACCTTGTGGTCAGATGGCATGTAGTGACTCTTTCATATGGAGGTCATGAGATCAATCTCAGTGGAGGCAAATTGACTGTTTGTGCTTCAACAGGTTGAGAAAGTATGTATGAATAGATCCTACAATGTAATAAAGTCACTTGTATTAAAAATAAATAAAAATCTACACTTTAAATAACTGAAGGACTTAAAATGACATTTTCTAATAATAATAATAATGACCGTAATTTTCAAAATGTACGAAAAATGCTCTTAACTTCCATAATTAAGCCAAGTTGTACCTAATCACCAAAACAAAGCAAATAAAAGCTATTTTGAACATGATGACTACATTTTACTATGGATGTTAACGAACCGAACATAAACGAACGGAGGCTGTTCGTGTTCGTTTGTTAAGGATTTTGGGGTGTTTGTGTCCGCGTTCGTTTGATAAGGTTTTTTAAAATCATGTTCGTGTTCGTTTGTTAAGCGTTCGTTAGTGTTCGTTAATGTTCGCGAACATGTTCACGAACGTGTTCGTTAACGTTAACGAATAAGTTCACGAACATGTTCGCAAACGTTAACGAACACGTTTACGAACGTGTTCATTTATGTTCATAAACACGTTTGTGAACACTTAATAACTAAGCACTTGCACATGTTCATTAACACATTTTGTTCGTGAACAATAAATAATCTACCTTCACGAAATATATATATATATATATATATATATATATATATATATAGATTTTTATTCAAATGTGGTCGCGCCCTTACGTGCGGTCATGCGGTTTACACCACTCAATGTTAAGAAATGCACCACTCAATATTACGGAATGCACCACTCAATAACATTGAGTGGTGTATTTCATATTTAAGAAACACACCACTCAATGTATTGAGTGGTGCATTTCGTAACATTGAGTGGTGCATTTCTTAACATTGAGTGGTGTAAACCGCACGGCCGCACGTAAGGGCCCGGCCACACCTGAACATGACCCTATATATATATATTTGTGTGTGTGTGTGTGTGTTTGTAAACATGTTTGCGAACATTATTAAACGAACACTAAACGAACTTGTTCGCGAACACTACTAAACGAACACAAACGAGCTTGTTCGCGAACACTTAGCAAACGAGCTTACCACTGTTCAGACTCTATTCGTTTATTAACGAGCTCTAAATTTTGTTTGTTAATGTTCATTTTACTTAATAAACGAACATAAACGAACGCTTACCGAGCTCGAACACGAGTAGTTTGTCGAAAGCTCTATTCGCTAACAGCCCTACATTTTACACATAAAATTAATATTATATTGGGTAAAATTAAAATATTTCATATACTTCTTAATCTTATCAAATTAAACTCAAATTATTAGCTTTTCTTTAAGGTTTGAGTTTAATTTGAAAAAAAAAAAAAAAAACTATTTCTCCTATGAAATTCATTCACTACTTAAATGGCATCTTAGAAAAGATAAGTTGAGTTATCATGAATTGTCCGACAATATTGCAAGTTAATAAAGATTTTATTTAATAATTAAATCCAATAGTAGTAGTAGTAAAAAAAAATGTTATATACTTTTACAAATATTTTTAGCCCAAAAAATTTAAACCCTACCACCGGGATTTGAAGGCTAAAATGTCATTGTGTAATAATACTACTAATAATAATCAAGAGTAAGAACGTCTTTTTCTTCCTTTTTCTCTTTCCTTTTCCCATTGAATTGCAATTCATATGGTGAAGGTATGAAACTATGAATTGTAATTCAACAAAGGGTCCGTTTGGAAAGCAGGAAAATGACTTCTGGAAAATGTTTTCTGAAAAATGAGTCATTTTCCGGAAAACAATTTCATTTCCAGTGTTTGGATGTATTATGGAAAACTGTCTTTGTGTGTTTGGTTCATTTTCTGGAAAATGGATAGAATTGTATAATTAAACATTGTAATTGTTTTATTTTAAATATAAAAAATTATAATAGTTATTAAAATAATGGTATTTAATAAAAAATAGAATTTATTAAAAAAAATAAAAATTTTAAAAATTTTAAAAAAAATTAAAAAAATAAAAAAAAATGCAGCAAAGGTTTTCGGCGGTTTCCCCACCTCCTTGGTCCATGGTCATAGATGATATGGCTTGGTTTTGGTTGAAAACATGTGAAACAGCTATTCTGGCGATTCCGTAAAATGACTTACGGAAAAAAATTCCGTAAGTCATTTTCCGGAAAAATGAACTGATTTTCCTTGGTCAACGGAAAACATTTTCTGTTGACTACATTTTCCAGACATTGCCAAACACAGAAAACTCGGAAAACATTTTCCTGAAGTCATTTTACAGGTTACCAAACACACCCAAAATGAAAGATTTGTAATTCGGTCAAATTTCAATTTCCTTCTACCAAACACTTTAATTTAGGTGATCAAAAAATTGTGCCATAATTAAATTGCAACTATATCCAATCAAACACAGACCATCGAATTGTTTTGACTTTGGAAATTGGTAACTTGTTGGACACGTAGGTGTATTGAAAATAAAAAAAATTCATTTAATAATTAAATTCAATAATAAAAAAAATTAAATATTTACTCTGTATTATGTAGTAATTTTAGTATGGTAAGAAGAGTCCAATTTTCAATAACTATAAAATCAAGTCATTGATTTCGATCATTCCTATGATTCCATACTAAACAAAACCATTGTTTCCTTCATCCATCATTCCACAGTTTCAACCGGCCGGCGACACTTTTCCAGGTTTATCATCTGACGATCGATCATGTATAAGGTTGCAAGCGCTTCGGAGTATTTGGTGATCACCGGTGTGGGCATCACCGACATCAAGATTTCCAAGAAAGCATGGGTTCTTCCCGGCCAATCCTCCACCGTCTTCGACGTTTCTCCGGTGAACTACACCTTCGAAGTCCAGGCCATGAGCGCCGAGAAGCTCCCTTTCATCCTTCCCGCCGTCTTCACCATCGGCCCACGCGTCGACGACGAGTCCAGCCTCTTGAAGTACGCCAAGCTAATTTCTCCCCACGACAAGCTCTCCCACCACGTCAAGGAGCTGGTGCAAGGGATCATCGAGGGCGAGACGCGCGTCCTCGCCGCGTCCATGACCATGGAAGAGATCTTCAGGGGAACTAAGGAGTTTAAGCAGGAGGTTTTCGAGAAAGTGCAGCTCGAGCTCAACCAATTCGGGCTTTTGATCTACAATGCCAACGTGAAACAGCTCGTTGACGTCCCGGGACACGAATACTTCTCCTACTTGGGTCAGAAGACCCAAATGGAGGCCGCAAATCAGGCTAAAATTGACGTTGCAGAAGCGAGGATGAAAGGGGAGATTGGGTCCAAGTCTCGTGAAGGGCAGACGTTGCAGAACGCTGCGAGAATTGATGCGGAAACCAAGATTATATCGACCCAGAGACAAGGAGAGGGGAAGAAGGAAGAGATTAAAGTGAAGACTGAGGTTAAGATTTTTGAGAATTTGAGAGAAGCGGAGGTGGCAGAAGCCAACTCTGATCTGGCGAAGAAGAAGGCCGGTTGGGCTAAGGAGGCTGAAGTGGCGGAGGTGGAGGCTAAGAAAGCCGTGGCGCTTAGAGATGCAGAGCTGCAGAAGGAGGTGGAGATGATGAATGCTTTGACTGTAACAGAGAAGCTTAAGGCAGAGTTCTTGAGCAAAGCCAGCGTTGAATATGAAACCAAGGTATGTAAGAAATTATTCATTATTGGTGTCATAAGACTATTTGGATTCAAAAAAATAAAATTACAGCCAAATAATATTGAAATTACTGTACTCAGAGCCAGTCCAAACATTGAAATTATTGTACTCAGAGCCAGTCCAAACATTTTAGATACTTCCATGAGTCTTAACCCGCCCTTACTCAGGACTGGCACATTACCTCGGCTATGATAACTTATTCATTTTAATTACGCATTCTTGTGGTGAAAGCATAGGTGCAAGAGGCAAATTGGGAGCTTTACAAGAAGCAGAAAGCTGCAGAAGCCTATCTGTATCAAAAGGAGAAGGAAGCAGAGGCTCAGAAGGCAATGGCGGAAGCCGATCTCTACAAACGCCAACAAATCTTAGACGGAGAGTTGTATGCGAAGCAGAAAGAAGCGGAGGGACTGAAAGCTATTGCAGAAGCTCAAGGCGTGTACTTGCGAACGCTTTTGGGTGCTCTGGGTGGAAACTACGCCGCCCTCAGAGATTACTTGTTGATCAGCGGCGGAGTGTTTCAACAAATCGCGAAGATCAATGCGGAAGCCGTGAAGGGCATACAACCTAAAATCAGTATTTGGACCAACGGTGATGCCGCCGCCTCCGCCGCAGATGGCGGTGCCTTGGGCGAAGTTGCCGGAGTTTATAAAATGCTGCCGCCGCTGTTCCAGACGGTGCAAGAACAGACGGGAATGCTGCCGCCGGCTTGGATGGGCAAAATGGATACTAGTAATACTAATAATTAGTCAGTGAAAGAGTTTATTTAAAAACCGTGGTATTATTATAAACTGAAATAACCTTTTTTTTTTTTTCTTGACAATTTAGTAGTAAAAATCTGTAGTGTGTTTTTATTTATGTGACAATTTTCAATAAAAGTTTTGTGCGACTCTCAATTCATTGTACTTGGTCTGCGGAGCAGGTTGAACTTATAATTGTACTCAAGACTCTAAGCATGGTGAATTGGGATTAGGGTTTGGAGGCAAATTATTGTGTGGACCATGGTTCACACAGTGCTGTGTGGATCATAACAAAATGTACATTTTTAATATATTAAAAGTATATTATTTGTATACTGAATGTATATTATTTGATAATATGATCAACACAACTGTATAAATCATGGTCCACACAATAATGAAACTGGTTGGGACCAACCTTGCATTAAGCAGGCCGTGTAGATTAGAATAGGGACCTCTTAATTATGTTATAAATATGTGTATAAGTAAGCTTGCATGTGTTAAAGGATTAGTTGAGGTGATTAATTTAATATATGTTGGCATTATTATTATTATATCAATCGAAGTGCACTGCTAGATTTGACGGTCTGTCAAATTCATTAGGACGTCATTTCATGTAATTTTTTTTTCACGTGACTCACTGTAATATATATTTTTATCATAGTTGCAGTAGGCGTTTGACGCTAGGTGAATGGTACACTAGCGCCTAGGCGGGAACCTATAAAAATAAAAAAAATAGTGCATGTGTGTGAGTGTATGTCAAATATTATATTATATAATATATATCTCTTACTTCTCTTATTTATATAAATAAATAAATTTAAATATATATAAATATAATAAAAAAAATTAACAAGGCCGACTCGCTCGAATTAACTCGGCTTATTTAGGGCGCTAGGCGTCAGTAGGTGGCTGCCTAGGGAACAATTCGCCTCGGTGTAGGGCGCCTAGCACCTAGGTAGCCTAGGTGACCGATTTTTGTAACAGTGATTTTTATAACTCATAATGTACATTATCTTACCCTAGGAGTTTCATTATTATAACTCATAATGTACATTATTATAACACATAAAATACATTATTATAACACATAATGTACATTATCTTACCCCAAAAATTTTATTATTCAAACACATATTATACATTATTCTAACACATAAAATTAGGTGACGTCGTTTTGGACCGTGATCCACAACTGTGTGGACCGTACACAATAATTTTCCCTCCCCAGTATTATATATGAATATATTATTATTATACGGATAAATACACCCTTTAGACCCCAAAAATTTTAAAGAATTTATTTTGTATATACTGTATTAAGTAGGTCCAAAACATTGTTTAAAAAAAGGTCCAAACCACATATTAAAATTCAAATTCACCAAATGAAAATAAATAAATTAAATCCTTTAAAAAAATAAATTAAATAGACAAATCCATAATTCTTTATTAGCTTACGGAAGGCATTAGTATTCAATTTAATTTCAAAAATTCAAATTTAAGGTATATACTTTTAGTTTTATTAGTTTATTAATTATTTAGTGATTTTTGTGTGTTTTATTATATATTTACACTTTTAGAATTTATATTTGTTAGTTTAAAGGATTAATTTTGAAATTGAAAAAAATTAATATTGATTCTTTAATTTTTTATCTTGGGTTTCATCCTCATCCCTCAAATTTTGAAATATTAAATTAGCTTAATCAATAAAATGAATATCAGTTAATTATCGAAAAAGATTGTTGTCAACAAAATAATTGAAAATTTTTATTTAATAAAAAAATGACAAGATTTAAATAAATATAATTGTTTTATTAGTTTATGTATTTTGTGTTAAGTTAAAAAAAAAGAGTACCAATTTGCACCACATTATCATTGAAAGTTATTATAAATAATATCGATCTGGTACAATCATGTATGGTATATATATTTATACTAGATATAGTCGGAACTAATATCGATTGACATTGTAAATTTCTTCTATAAGTACATCGTCCCCCTCACTCCAATATAATATTTTGGCTCTGCCTCTCCTACTTTCCTTTTTATTCAAGAAAAATTGACTGATTCTATAGTTGCAATTTCCATCAAATTTCCCTCTCTATGACAGTAGGCTCTGATGCAATTTTCTTGATATTGAATTGTAGCAATTATTTGAAGGCATCCATGAAATTCCTTGCCAACTGGCAAGCTATTGATATTTACCCAAAAAATAATAATTAGTCCCTCAATTAATCAATTATAAACATTTAGGACGTGTTTGGTAACCTGAAAAATGATCAAACTTTGAGTGTTTGACAACCTCCAGAAAATGTGGTCAACGGAAAACATTTTTCGTTGACCACAAAAAATTAGTGTATTTTTCCAGAAAATGACTTCCGACAAAAAGTCCGGAAGTCATTTTCTGGAAGGGAAAATGGCGTCATTTGAGAGAGGGATGACCCTCCCTCCCTCAGTCCGGCAAACTGGTTTCTGTCAGAAACCAGTTTGCCGGCTCTGGTTTCCGGCAGGGCTGAAACTAGAGCAGATCTGCTCTGATTTCTGCCGGAAATCAAAGCTGCGAAGGTGTATGTTTTTTTTTTTTTTTTTTTTTTTTTTTTTTTTTTTTTTTCACTCATTTTCCGGAAAATGAACCAAACACACAAATACAATTTTCCAAAATGCAACCAAACACTAGAAATCAAACTATTTTTCAAAAAATGACTCATTTTCCAGAAATTATTTTCCTGCTTTCCAAACACACCCTAATGAATTTAATTTTTCTTCTCCCAAACATAACTGCAGATTTTTAATGGGCTAAAAACATGATTTCAGTATTAACTTAAGGACCAAAAAAAGAAAGCTCCAACAGTTGAAAATTAAATATACTATATTTCCATAATTGCAAGACTATGCGTTCATAATTAGAAGATTTATCTATTTTTATCGAGAAAAAAAAATAGAGAACATATTTGCTTGTGGAATAAGGTTCAAATTGGCCACTAAACGTAACTTGAAAGTGCAATTAGGCCACTGAACCAAAAAGAAGTGCAATTAAGCTACTGAATACTCTAAATGTATGCAATTTCACCTGCTGCTGGTTACTATTCATTTCATTAGGTTACTTGCTTAAGTGAACGATGAGTTGGCATTTTAAAATAATTTTTAATAATAAACTATTAAAATAAAAATTAAAATAAATAATAATAATAATAATAATAATAATAATAATAATAATAATAATAAACACACACTTACGCCCACCCCTTCCCCTTAATAATACCCTTACCATCTTGATAGAAACATGTGAATGAATCAAATTTAATTAATTAATTAATTACTTTATTATTATTATTATTATTATTATTATTATTATTATTATTATTATTATTATTATTATTATTATTATTATTATGTACGGAAAGTAAACTTCTTTCACAAAACAACTTTTGCTTTATTATGGTGTGTGTGTGTGTATTTTTTTAATTTTCTTTTTAAATTATTTTAATTTATTATTTTAATAGTTATTATTAAAAATTATTTTAAAATATCAATTCATTGTCCCCGTAAGCAAGTAACTTGATGAAATAGATGGTAACCTGCTATTAGGTGAATTGCATACATTTGTAGTGTTTAGTGGCCTAATTGCACTTTCAGGTACGTTCAGTGGCCAATTTGAACCTTATTCATTTGCTTGTTTTATTGGAAACACAAAAATAGATAATGAATAATAAAAAAATAAAAATGAAAAACACAAAACTAAGTATATGTAAATGTTAACCAACTTGGTTGGCGTGAATGGCCGTACACTCTCGTCCTTTAAGAGAGGTTGAGAGTTCAAACCCCCTCTCGTATGAAGAAGTCAATATGATCAACAATTTGCCACTTAATTTGGTCGATTCGATGCGAAAGTTAAGGTCTACTCAAGACACTGCGTGGTCTGACAAAAAAAAGGTATATGTAAATGTATTTTACTTGTATTCAAATTTCTACCCGAAATTTCCCCTAATCGCTGGGTTCATTATTATAAAGAGAATTGCAGGAAGTCAAAATCTGCCAAACAACAATTTAATTAGTATTAATTGGTCATTAAACAAGGGCTGTGGTATTTCCATTGATTTTACGGAATATTAAATTAATTTTAATAGCCAATAGCATATTGCCACAACATTTGTACTCACTCTAATCTTATCTTATTGGTATGTAAATAGTCAAGGTGGTTTACCAATTCTTCATACATTGCTTTCCAATTAAGAGTTTGAAGTTTAGTGGGGCCATTATTAATTAAAGATAAACTCAAATAATAGTATAAGAGAATAAATTCAGTTAGGACTGTTAACGACCCGAGCATAAACGAACGGAGGTTGTTCGTGTTCGTTTGTTAAGAATTTTGAAGTGTTCGTGTTCGTGTTCGTTTGTTAAGGTTTTTAAAAATCCTGTTCGTGTTCGTTTGTTAAGCGTTCGTTAGTGTTCGTTAACGTTCGCAAACACGTTCACGAACGTGTTTGTTAACGTTAACAAACACATTCACAAACATATTAATTTTCGTTTACGAACACGTTCGTAAACACTTAATAACTAAACACATGTACATGTTCATGAACACATACAATTTGTTCGTGAACAAGAAATAATCTACGTTCACGAACAAGAATCAAACAAACAACACAACTACAAAACTAATACAAATAATTGAATAAGTCCACTCGTAGCATCTAATATCAAATAAAAATCTAAGTCCACACATAATTTGTCTGTTCACATTACATGCCAAAACATAAAAACATAAAGAGCAAATTGCCATTTTGGTCCACTGACTATAGGGGTCCTATTAATTGCAGTCCACGACTTTCAAAACTGTTAATTGCATACCATGACTATTCAATTTTTATCAATTTTGGTCACTCCGGTCAAATTGACGGTCAAATATCGCCGGAAAGTCTTAAACCCTAAATTAATGAGGGTATTTTAGTCATTTAACGCATCTTCTTCTTCTCCGGCGACGTACGACTTTTTCCGACGACGATTGTTTGTAGAAGAACTCGATTAATCCGATGGCAGTGAGCATTTCACGGCGATCCAGAAGATGGAGAGCGATCCAGAATCCGAAGATGAGGAACTGGGTAGCGATCCATAATCTCGCAGATTTCACGGCGACCGTCTACGATGTTCTCTATTTCCACTCCCCTTCTCTCCTCAACTACGCCTACACTGCTAGTCTCAATCTACGCTTCTACAAAAGGGGGGAGAGATAGATAGATAGAGACAGAGAATTGAATGGAGTTGGAGAGCAAGAGAATGGCGAGTGGAGGAGGATATGGTCAGGGAGTTGGAGAGCGAGAGAATGAGTTCAGTATGGATTTAATGGCTACCATTGGGATGAAGTTTAATGGCTACCATTAGGATGAAGTTCCGATTCTAGACTATGCTCATCCAACACAAGTCCGTCAAAGGTCAAAGCTCAGATCTAGGTCACCGCCGGCCAAATAATTTGAATAATGACAGCCAGAAAAATTTGCACATTGCCGGAGAAGATGAAAGATGCGCGAAATGACTAAAATACCCTCCTTAATTTAGGGTTTAGGACTTTCCGACGACATTTGGCCGTCAATTTGGCCGGAGTGACCAAAATTAATAAAAATTGAATAGTCATGGTATGCAATTAACAGTTTTGAAAGTCGTGGACTGCAATTAATAGGACCCCTATAGTCAGTGGACCAAAATGACAATTTGCTCAAACATAAATCATAAGATATTTAAATTCTGCATCTGTCGTCCCAAAAGCTTAATACCAAGCCTAATACCATCACTCCATGTTCATTCCAGTGATATCATCTTCACATCTTCAGTAAACTACATTAAATGATATATATTGTTATATTACATATAAAGTAATGAAGATAAATGATATATATTAAATAAAAAAATTGACAATACTTACTTTTGGTTTTCTTTTCATATCATATAAGTTACGCAACTAGTCACTTCCACAAAGTAGCATTTGAATAGTATTAGTCCCCAAAGATGCTCGATATGTATCAATAACCCTACCACCAGCACTAAATGTTGACTCTGAATCAACTGTTGTGATTGAAATTGATAAGATTTCACATGTCATTTTGGATAATACTCTAAATTTCAAGTCCATTGACTTCCACCAATCCAATGCATTAAATTCAGTAGAACCTCCTTCACAAATATAAACACCCTCCTGTAAATAAGTATCTAATTTAGACTTCACATGTTGGACGATATCAACATTTCTCACAAACTTATCAAATTTTGCTCTCCCAACTTATCCCTTCCCTTTCCAACTAGAAGTAACACCTTTTTTAAGAAGTATTCCTTGCTTGAGAATCATTGTCCATTGATTGGTTTGAAACTGTTGCATGTTTATCCAAATAAATCCTGTATAACTCATTTAAAGCATCACGCACAATAGCAATTTGTCTAGTAGCTTCATGCTCAGAATAAATGACTGGAAAAGCAAATTCAATAAATGTCATCTTATTCCTAGAGTCTAAAACAGCAGCAATATAAAGCAATAGATTGCTACTACCCCAATACTTGTCAAACTTTTGTTGCATCCTTCGAGCCATGTTTTTCGTCCAAGGTTCTAGACTTTCAGACTTAAGACAGAATTTCTTTGATGTTATATAGTTCAGGAAGAAACAAATTTTCTGTTGGATATTCAGAACCTATATTCAAAAAATAAATAGTTTAATTATATAACAATCATATATGATAGTTATAATATAAATAGTTAATACCCAAAATGGTCCCTCGACTATAGTGAAATTCACAAATTGGTCCCCAACTATTAATTGAACCCAATTAAATCCTTAACTTTCCAATTTTTACCTAATTTAGTCCACAGTTAGTTCCACGGTCTACTGACCGTGAAATCCAAGGATATATATGTAATTTCACAAGCTACTTGTTTTCTTTCTTTACCTGGTTGTTATGAGATTTAAAAGAAGCCATAATTCTTCTTCGAGCGTATCCTATATTGTTGAAGTGTGGAAGATACTAACGAGTAACGCTTCCTGAGAAAATGTTGCGATGCGAGAGCGAGTGAAGACTGAGGCGGAATTGATGACGGTGGCAGTAATGGATGTCAGAGTAGATGAGACAGAAAGACGAGCTCGCTTCGCCGTGCAGGTGGCTTGAGGAAGAAGAGGGCGATGGAGAGTTGGCCTCCGCCTGCTTTCGGTTGCGAGCTGGTCGGCGGAGTTTGCAGGTCCAACGCCTTTTTTTTTATTGTTTTTTTTGCTGACTTATGATGAAGTAAGCAGCCGTTTTCAAGCAGTTTCAAGCAGCAGCACAGCTCAGCTCTCTTCTTAGTTTGTCAGTTATAACTGACAAACTTCTTTCTGTTGCAGTTAGTTTCTATTCAGTTAGTTTCTTTTTCATTCAGTTCCTCTCCTGTATAAAAACTCTTCTTGCCTACTACTTGAGGCAATATAATCATTCTGTTTGTAACACTTTCACTACAGCAATACAAGCTTAGCTTTGTTCCTTTTACCATGTATTGAGCTATTCTATCATGGTATCAGAGCAGCGTTACCGCAGCTATGCCGCAGCAGTTGTGGCAGAAGAGGTCGAAGGTCCTTCGACTGAACAACAAGCTGGAGTTTTCTCGAGCCAGAATCCGATCCAGCGCAATGATGAATTCAACGATCCTATGTATTTGCACATCACCGAGAATCCGAACTTGATTCTCGTCTCGCCGCCTCTAACCGAAGTCAACTACGCATCCTGGAGTAGATCGATGAGGATAGCATTGGAGGTCAAGAACAAGTACGGCTTTGTAGATGGTTCCATTACAAGGCCAGAAGAAACCGATCCTAGTTTTGCAGTCTGGAAAAGATGCAACAATATCGTTTGCTCATGGATATTCAAATCACTCAGTTCTACGATTGCAGAAGGTGTTTTGTACCTTGAAGTTGCAGTGGATATCTGGAATGTCCTAAGAAAGAGATACTCTCAGGTTGATCCTCACAGAATCGCAGAGTTGCAGAATGAAATCTACAAATGCTCACAAGGTAACCTATCTGTCAATGAATACTTTACTAAGAGTAATGCCTTGTGGGTGCAATTAAATGCTATGAGGCCAATACCTGATTGTGAGTGTGTTCCCAAGGGCTCGTGTAGCCTTGTGAGTAAGATCCAGAAAGAAAAGGAAGAGGATCAGATTATTAGATTCCTAGAGGGCCTGAATGAAGAATATGAGAACATAAAATCAGGAATTCTTGTCATGGAACCTATCCCTATCATGGAGAAAGTTCTGAATATGACCTTGAAGATGGAAAGGAAACTTAAGAATTCAATCAATGTCAAATGTAATGATCTGATTCAAGCCAATGCAGTACAGAAAAATCAATTATCCTCAGTTGATGAACAGTCCATTGTGGCAGCAGCAACTTCATACAACAAGAAAAAATTCAATAATAGCTCAGGGAAGAATGTACCTAAATGCATATTCTGTGGGATGCAAGGTCATACCATTGAAAAGTGCTATAAGAAGCACGGTTATCCTCCTGGTTGGGTAGCCGGTTACAAAGGGAAAATGAGACAAAGTCAAGAAACTTAGCAGAACCCCAACACCTATTCTTCTGTCAACCAAATTGGTGATATAGGGATTTCTGCTGAGCAACTTCAGAGGCTTTTCTCTTTGCTGCAAAATCATAATCAAGGCAATCAGAATCAGAATCAGGCTGCCACCAGTGATGCTGTTGCAGTCAACACTGGTCTCAAACCCAATTTCAGAGATTATGTGGAAACAACCACCAACAATGAAGGCATGTTCATTCCTAAATCTTATGTCAATTCTATTCTAAATGCCCCTGATATTTGGATCTTAGACTCAGGAGCAACAGATCATATTGTTTGTTCACTGGAATATCTTGACAATTATCATGTTGTGAATGGAATTCTGGTTAGATTGCCTAATGGGAACACAGTACAAGTTACTCACATAGGACAGATCAAGTTGAATATGGATATAATTCTGGAAAATGTTCTGTTCATTCCATCATTTACCTTCAATATTATTTCTGCTAGCAAATTAACAAGGCAGTCCAGTTATGAAATTGTCATGAGGGCTGACTCTTGCACACTTCAGGGACATCTTGGGATAGTGGATGGTTTTGCTAGTGAGAAGGATGGATTGTACCTGATAACCAAACCACCTGTCAAGAGAAGAGCTCACTCCTCCAATGCTGGTTTTGATTCTGTCTGTAATAGTTTTTCTTTGGAATTATGGCACAATAGATTAGGCCATTATCCTGTGAACAAAATGCAATTGTTGAAAGGAATAAAGATTGCATTTCCCCACAAAAATCCTGTATGTGATACTTGCCATTTTGCTAAACAAAGAAGATCTAATTTTCCTACCAGCACTACTCAAACAGAACACAGTTTTGATTTAATTCATATGGATGTCTGGGGTCCATTCTCTGTGGCTTCATTAAAAGGAGAACACTATTTTTTGACTATTGTGGATGAACATAGCAAATTTACTTGGTTACATCTAATGAAGCACAAGTCAGAAGTAAGGTCCATATTCCAGAATTTTTGTAACTATGTGTGGACTCATTTCACAGTCAGAATCAAGGTGGTTAGAACAGATAATGGTGGGGAATTTATGTTGAGCTCCCTCTTCAATGAAAAGGGAATTACACACCAAAGATCATGTACCTATACTCCCCAACAGAATGGGGTGGCAGAAAGAAAACATCAGCACATTTTGAATGTTGCTAGAGCCTTGAAATTTCAGTCTGGACTGTCTGATGAATTTTGGGATAACTGACAAACTAAGAAGAGAGCTGAGTTGTGCTGCTGCTTGAAACTGCTTGAAAACGGCTGCTTACTTCATCAACTTATTCTCTCTCTGTTTTTTTTTAACTCAATAAAATTTAATCAATTTCAATCCAAGTGTAGGTAATACTCCCTCCCTGGATGGTTCTTATCCTCATCAATGCATTTTTTTCTCTTCAGGATCTCTTTACTTCCGATATTCAAATTATCGTCTTTACTCTGGTCAGCTGAATGAAGCTGTGTGGCCTGCTGCGTGTTTGGTTTGTAAATTTGCTACTGCATGTTCATATGCATGTACGAATTGAGACCAATAAAAACTTCATATTTACAAAGGTGATTTGGAGATGGCAACGTAGCATTGTCCTGTGGTATGTTCCACTATAATATAATGGCTGATGATAATCCTAGGCATCACTTTTGAATTACGGAAGAAAGGAACACATCATGCATCCACCAGTTTCAGATCCCTTTCTAAGTGATTGTGATGGAGCTACATACTACTCTTTGTCTCTTACAATTTGTCTCCAAGGCTATTAATAACTTCTTAGAGTTTGACTTTACAGGATACGGTTCAACAATGGGTGTATAGTAAGGAGACACCCGCTTCAAGGGTCTTGAAGAGACCACATGAGAGTCCTGCGATCTAGTGATGTCTTCAGGGGCAATACATTTCTTTGCTCCACGAACGTTAACATTAGCCCAATGATCATATGACGATAACTACCTGACTAGAAGTTCAACTTTTTATGACAAGTATCAGATGATAATTTATGTGATTTTAGAGAGCTTCAAAATTTCCAGAACCTTTAGGCGGCAAAACCCATGATACTTTCTCAAGTGATTAATTGCAGCCACCGAATAACAACAAATTTTATAGCAGTCCTTAGCTTCGGGGATCGCAGCAGCAACCAACGGCAACACAGTATGATTTCCTCCCCGAATAGCAACAATACAAGTCGTAGTAGCGGCAGGATTATATTCTCCTTCACTTAAGGACTAAATACGAAAGGAGCGTTCGTTCAATGGTGAAGAATTACCCCTGCAGTCAGCGAGTTGTTCTTGGCAGTTCGGCGGTGCTATTCTGAGTAGCAATTGCTCCATGTTGACAGCAACTAAGACTTTGTTGGGTGATAATTTGTGAGGCGAGAATTAAGTCCTAGTGATTTGGGTGGCAAGCATAATCGGCAACAACAAATTTTGGGCAACATTTCGCAACACTCGGCGTCGATTCACCTGGCATTTATGTTGAATGAAATGTTTTTCACTAACGCTGAACAACATAGGAAGAAGCGGATGTTGAGCTATGAACAAAATGAAGAGAGAACACATGTAGCTTGTGAAATTACATATATATCCTTCGATTTCACGGTCAATAGATGGTGGAACTAACAGTGGACTAAATTAGGTAAATATCGAAAAGTTAAGGATTGAATTGGGTTCAATTAATAGTCGATGACCAATTTGTGAATTTCGCTATAGTCAAGGGACCATTTTGGGTATTAACTCTAATATAAAGTTTAGGATTGTATAATAATTTACCTGAGATAATTTTGGTAACTTCATTAAAATGCACCAATAAAGGGCAAATCTCTTCAACCTTTTGCCAATCATCCTCAGAAGGCAAGCATTTGTAATTTGGATCTCGAAGTTGATACCGAGGAAATACTTGCTTGAAATCCAAAGCAGAAGACAACATAGCAAACGTTGCATTCCACCTAGTGCAACAATCTAAAATCAACTTCTTGTTATGCACTTGAAGCTGTTTGCAAATCTCATTAAAACTATGCAACTATTGAGGTGATGCACTAATATACTTCACACTATCTCTGACATTTTCAATGATAGACTTAATCTCTAAAAGACCATCTTGCACAAGAATATTCAATATGTGTGCACAACAACGAACATAAAACAACTTACCATCTAGTAGCAAAGTTGTATGAAAAGAAAGAGTGTCATGCAACAACCTCACAGCTGAATCATTATAGGAAGCATTATTCATCGTGATTGTCCACACTTTCTCTTCAATACCCCATCCTTGCAAGCATTTGAATATTGCATCACAAACACATGTACCGGTATGCGGGGGAAGCACTTCAACAAAGTTTAGAACTCTTTTATGAAACTTATTATCCATGTCCACAAAATAAGCAGTTATCACCATGTATTGAATGTTCTGATTTGATGTCCAAATGTCAGTTGTGATACTAATTTTGTCAACTGAATTCAACAACCCTTGTACTCGTTTCTTTTCTAGCTCATAAGTTGACCAACAATCTTTTGTGGTTGTTGTTCGACCAATTCGCTCAAAATATGGACTTGGAGCTTGCATGACTATGTTAAAGAGTTCATACTCAACAAAAGAAAATGGCAATTCATGAACCATAATCATGTGAGATATATATAACCTCCCTCATCCTTGCTTGATCATACTTCCAACTCTGAACACCACCAACACTCTCCGATTTTTGTGTTGATGGAACCATACAAATATTCCTTTGCCCTGAAAGATTGATTCTGCGTTTTATGCAATTGTCTAAATGTATTTTATATTGTATATATGGTTGTGCCATCCTTTTGCTTTTTCAATTTGATGTTGTAGTGATTGCATTGCATTTTTTCTTCCCCATTCTCAAGTCGCAACACTGTCATTTCCTGCCAAATAACTGATGATTTTTTCCTTTGCTTCTTCTTATAAGGTTCACAATCTCTTTCCACTTTTTCAACTTCTCTACCAACGTCCTTTCCAACATCATCTTCCGTTCCTTCCAATCCTATGATTTCCACATTTGGTGTTGGATTTACTTCTTCCATGTCAATTGGTATTGTTGAAGAACCAACACTTGGACTTGAAGGTTCATCACTTGTGTTGAAACCTTCGTAAGACATAACTATTATACATAATATAAACAAGTAATTAAAATATGTAAAATATTATTTCAATAATAAAAAAGAAGAAGAAGAGAATACGGAATACTACCACATTGACATAGTATAATATGTTATATTGTTCTTCTTCATTTTGTCCAGTTATCCAACAAGCTAAAGAAGAAAATTCAAAAAATAAATAAACACACAAATACAATGTCAAAGTGGCATACTAACTCTAAAGTCAAGCTAAACTCAATAATATTAATCTGGAAAAAAAATAAATTAAAAATACCGTATTTCTAAAGTGGCTTCACGCCTTCGAGGAAGTCTGAAACAATAGGTAAGGCAAGGAATAAGCGGACAACTATATAGTACATTGGTTAGTGAATCACAAATTACAAATATAAATATAAATTAGAATTATAAATATATATGTATAGTTGTGAGTATTGGATTTTTTTTCCAGCTTATTCTCAGACTGTACCCCTATAAGGAGAATTAATTCTGCATCTAGGCTTTCTTTAGTTAAGTCAAAGTGGTCTTCTTCTACTGATGAGATTGTGGGTGAGAAGACCATAGAAGTGATTATATGAGCAAAATAATAAATTTCATCTTTAACTGCAAAAGCTCACAAAAAAATCAATTAAAATTGTCCAAATATGAGACACTTACGAAAAAAGTAGATAGCACGAGGAAAAACATCACTAATGCAGCATTACTAAGAAATAAATAACTTGAACAAATTAAAAATATAATGCAGCTGGAAAAAATAAACCAAAAGAATATCTATAGTAAAGGAGTAATGCACAGAATATATATATCAAAAATGAGTAATCCACACAACTCAACAACTATAAGATCATCCAAAGGTTGTAAAGGGAGCAAGCACAGTAGGCAAAAAGAACAAGCACCTTAAGTGATCAAAAGATCATCACAGATTACACACCAATTATAACTTAATTATATGGACATCTTCTTTTCTAGCTATCTGAGTTAATTCTCCAATATTAACTTAGCAGCCTAAAGCAGGATTACTAAGTTGGTTCTTTGAACAAAATTATAATCATATCAAGTTCCATAGGTGTCAGTGTAACCAACAGATAGTGAACAAATTGGCTACAAAGGAAGTGTTATATATATTCTATTAGTTGTTTTAAGAAATATGGAAGTGGGTTTCATGATTCACAAAGCCACAAACTAAGCACACACCTGAAAACAAGGAATGCCCTATTTTACCTTGGTAAAATAGTTAACTTATCACTTATCAGTTAATTTTGACTTATTTGACCACTATTAATTGTTTGACTTAGTTAAAAAATCAATATAAGTATTTAGTTAATAAGCTTTTTATAACTCTAAAATGTTAAAATTTAAAAAACTGCTTAAAGTAACTTTTTCAATTAATTTTTTGAAAAAAAAAATTATACCAAACAGCTATCAGCTAACAGCTCATTTATCATACAACTTTCTACAATCAGCTAATGTTATCAACTAGTTATTATATCCTCTAACCCAATCAGCTAACCCAATCAGCTAACAAACCATTTACTACACAGGACCAAAATTTTACTTTAAGTAAAATGTCAAAATCATTAAATATCACTTCTGATGTATTCTACCGGGACAATTCCAAGAACCATCAGCAATAGCAAAAGAAGAGTTCTACTACATGGTCCCAAGAAAAGTGTCAACATCAAACTTTTGTATGATGAGTAAAAGTAGGGAGTAGAACTTGTGAGTCTAAGTAGTATTTTCCGCAAAAGAAAGAGTCCAAGTAGCATTTTGTAATTGTGATTAGGAAAGATAAAATAGGAGGGGATGAAAAAAAATAAAACAAATCTAATATTTAAAAAAATATATAAAACCAGTGTTGTGTCAGGTGCGTCTGATGCGCCAGTGCACGCGCCCGGTGGGTGTTGATTTGCGCGTTTCGCACACAGCAATCCTTGTTTCCAAACCCCACCTGTCAGCCAAGAACCCAATCTTTGCAGAAGTTCCCCATTTTTCTCTCTCCAACTCTTTCTCTCCTCCATATGGACTATGTATCTAACATAAACAACTAAATAACCGCGGATGATTATGTTCTAAGTCATGCCAATTTTGTCAACATCGTCAGACCCAACTTTGACAGAGTATGGCCGCCGAGCCCCAATTGTCTATAAAAATGGAAATGTTAAATTAATTTTAAATTAACCATAACAGTAATTGCAAAAACATGAACTGCCAAAATTAAATCCAGTAATTTAAGTTTTGCTAGTTACAAAGTTTGAAAGAACTGAAATTATTTTAGGTTTAAATGTCAATTAAGCCCTCAAAGTGGTCAAGATAGTGCAATTGAGCCCCTAAAATTATTATTATTTTTTTAAACCTTCATTCAGGCCCCAAAAGTAGGCAAACGTGCAATTAACTCATTTAGCTAGTTAACAATCGGTAAAAAGCTGATTTAACAATAAATTATTGTTAAGTTGGATTCTTTGTGTATTTTTTTTTTTTTTAAAAGTCGGTATTTGATGTGGTGTTAATTTAGTTGACTAATTTTTTTTAAATATTAAAAAAAAAGTAAAGTAAAAATAATTGTCTAATAGAGGCCGACGAAGACAATCAGGTTGTACGTCTTCCTTATCATTTCAAATTTAGCATTAATTTATCACCAATTCAACTTTTGCAGTTTTACCCGTTGTTAACATGCTAAATGAGTTTTTTTTGAAAACAAAAGAATAATTCGATTAATGCAGCAAAGCAGAAATAGAGTCAGGAGGGACAGAGTCCCAGTACAAGGAATTAAACTGCAAAAAAGCCGATGCGGCAAGTGTATGTGCTATGACATTTTCCGTTCTAGGAACTAAACAGAAAACGCAACTATGAAATAATTGAGTAAAAGCCCTACATGCCTGAATGGCATAACCTGCATGTGAGCGGATGGAATAACCGTGTAAAAGGTGTGACCGTAGCTGTGAGCAATCCGTATGAACCACCACCGACGCCAGCCCTTTATCGCGCAGCCAAGGAAGAACCAGTTTGCATGCCTCCGCCTCCGCCATTAATGGTGAATAGCAAACGGGCAGAGGCCCTGCACAGGCTGCTAAAAACTCCCCCTCTGCCGTGAGTAGATCTGCTCCATATGTTGCCTTGAGCGTGGATGCGCAGAACCCAGCATCGAAGAAACATTTTGGCTGCGCTGTGATCGAGTGATCCGAAACGACATCTGTAATGGACGCAGCCTCGGATGTGGATGAGCTGCCGTAGTGAAGAGCCTTCCATGCCTGCAGCGCAACTTCTGCTGAGAACTTCACCTTCCTCGGCAGTGGAAGGATGCCGTCCCAAACAGCAGAATTCCTTGCACGTCAAGTGTAATATAACGCAGCTACTGTCAACGCAACTTCGTCGTCTGAAAATCCATGCAAAACAGCTGAGAACCACACACTAAAAGACTCACCCACGTATGGTACAGTAGGTAAATTGAGTTCATGCCAAATTAATTTGGAATAAACACACGAAACCAATGCATGCAAAACATTCTCATGAGCTATACCACACTTTGGACATGTTGGGTCTACATCTACCCTCAAGTTAGTGGTAACTGGTAGGGAATCAGTTAGGGCTCTCCAAAGAAAAGCTTTCCATTTGGGGGGACTTTTAGTTTCCATTGTGAAATCCATTTGCCAAATTCACCCTCCGTTTCATTAAACTCACCCATGATCGACCTATAACCACTTTTCACAGAATAAATGCCCCTTGGGTCATCATGCCAAAACCACCCATCATGATAGTCTAGCGATATAGGCACCCTACTAATGCGCTGAACATCGTGCTGATTGAAAATGTCATTGAGAATAGTGATGTCCCATGTGCCACTTTCAATATCAATTAAACCAGATACAACCGAACCCCTTAGGTGTGGTAGCATTGGTGTTTGAACCATTGGGGTTGGATTGTCAGGCAACCAAGGGTGGCCCCATATTAGAGTAGTCTTCCCATCTCCAATCCTGCGTCTCACACCGCTACAAATAAGGTCATGAGCAGCCATGATACTACGCCAACAGAAACTTGGAGAACTACCGATTGATGCCTCAATAAAAGATGTTTTGGGGTAATAACGTGCCTTATATATTCTTGCTACTAGAGAGTCTGGCATAGTTAGAAAACGCCAGGCTTGCTTTCCCAACATAGCCAAATTAAATGCACGGAGATCTTTAAAACCCAACCCTCCAAACTTCTTGGGTTTGCATAAGCGATCCCATGCTTTCCAATGAATTCTTCTCTCAGTACCCGAACCCCACCAAAACCTATTCATCACTCTCTCAAGAGACAGACATACTGAGTCAGGTAGCAAAAAGACACTCATTGAGAAAGTAGGCATTGCTTGAGCCACACTTTTCAACAAGATCTCCTTTCCAGCCTGCGATAATAGCTTCTTGTTCCATGACCCAATTCGCTGCTTAATCTTGTCTTCAATATAAGCAAAGGCAGCCTTCCGATTTCTGCCCACGAAAGCAGGCAAGCCTAAATATTTCCCGAAATTTTGGGCTTGAACAACACCCAACACTGCTTCCACTTCCTCCCTCTGCACCTCATGTGTGTTCCTACTAAAACAAACACTTGATTGAGTTAATTGCACTTTTTTGTCTTGAATGATTTTTTTTTATTATTTAAGGGACTCAATTACACTATTTTAACTTTTTTGTCCACTTGTGGGTAATGAAACTTTTTTATTTTTAAGGTGCTCAATTGTACTATTTTGACTACTTTGATGACACTTTTATCCCATTAATTTAATATACAAAGGATGTTTACAACAGGTTGAACCCAATAAGTAGACCAAACAGAAGGATTGATCACTCAGACATTAATTCAAGCCCAACTTTTGGAATCTCATAATATTAATCAAAAGAATATTTAAACAAAAGCGTAAAAACAAAAGTGCACACACCAGCACAAATAGGTTCACACATCTCTGGGCCAGCACCCGTGTCTCCCGGAGTGAACGTGAGTGGACCCGGACTGTTAAACGGACAGAGAAAGATCTGGTAAATTTACCCAAAAAAAAGTGCACACAAACACGAAACACAACAGAACAAAACATCAAATAAAAAATGAGAACATACCTCCATTAACGTACTCCATGTTTCAGAAAAAAAAAAAAAAAAAAAAAAAAAAAAGGCAGAATAATCACCAAACAAAATATGCCTAATGGTAAAGAAATAAGAATATATAATTCTACCAAAATTAAAACACCTAAAATCATATCATATCATATCAAAAGAATATCATAATAAATTAAAAAAGAAGAAAAAAATTACATAAAAATTCCCATTAATTAATAATATTTAGAACAGAAAAAAAAAAAAACAAGGAATAGTCTCAGCCATAAAAAATTCAAAGATAGATGATCCAAATCAATTTTTATTTCTCACCATTGTCTCATTTGATTAACCTCTCTCTCTCTCTCTCTATATATATATATATATATATATATATATATATATACTTAACACTTTTGGTTGCCGGACATAACGTATGGCTAGGAGAACTCGCCGGTCAACTACCGGACTAAGTGAGCAGTGCTGTTAGGCATTTGATTTTCCAGCAACAGCACTTGATTTTCCAGCTAGGAATGACTATGATTCGAACGGAACTGGTATAGTAGAAACCGAACTAGAACCACCGTTTCTGGTTCTACAACTGTCACTGCCAAAGTACCAAAGCCGTGGACTAAAAAAAAAAAAAAAAAAAAAAAGTACCAAAGCCGTGTTTCACGGCTTTGGCGGTAGTGGCAATTTGGCAATCTAGGCCATGGCCTAGATTGCAGGCAGCCAGGCACGCCTGCTTGGTGCCTACTGCACTAGTTTTTTTTTTCCCGAAATTCTAGGCTTTTTTTCTGAAAATTTTGAAATTTTTTTATATTGACTGTATATAGTGCATGTGCATTCTGCACTACCAACGTTCATTATATTCCATTTTCAATGTAGACATACAACATTACACTCCATATTTTCACTCTATAATTTAACAACTTAAGCTACTTTTTTTTCTTACCTAACTCATCAGCAACTAACATGGCTGTGAGGAGCTCCTATCGGCTGCAAAATCTGCATATAATGGTATAATGCATACTGAAAAGTTGTTGTTTCCTTTTATACACAATTCTTTGGTTAGATTTTCACCACATCTTTCTCTTCTTTTTCTGTCTTTTCTTTCTCCGTCAAAGACTCTCCCTCCCGTCCAAGACTATCGCCAAATGGATGCCCATCACCCGCAAGTCGGTAGCCACGACTGCTTAGCAGACCGCCGTTGGCTCCTCAGATCACGCACGTGTTCAGTTTCGTGGCGGATCTGCGGGCTCTACTCAACATCCCGCCGTGGTCTTCCTCTTCTCTTCTCTAGAAGCCGCAGATGAGAGAGGTAAGTTTTATTCTTTATTTTTTAAAAATTCAACTCCCCTCCTTCGTCGGTTGTTCCTCTGCCAGAGACCTTATTTTGAATTGAAATCCAAACAATGAAGGAGAAAAAAGTCCGGCTAAAGTAAGGAAACACCGCCCAAAGTTTTAGAAAAAGCTAACACTCCTCCACTACAGTAGGAATGTTAGGAAATCGATGGTTAATTTTTTTAAACATGATTAGTTATAAATAATTAGTTATTAATGTTAGGAATGATTAGTTATTAATAAAATAAATTTTTTTAAACATCAATAATTAGTTATTAACGATTAGTTATTGATGTTAAGAATAATTTGATAGTAATGATTAATTGATGATTAGATGAGTAATTATTTTGATTGTATGATTTTCTAATTATTTAGATTGATGAGGATAAAATTATTATTTTGTCATATTTGTGTACAATAATTATTATTGTGAGTTAATGATAAGATAGTAACTCTACAACTTGTACGATAAATTTCGTATTTCAATTAATACAATTCAACATATTTAATATATACATCTGTAAAATAATGCACTTCTTTCATCCAAAAATTTAGTAGTGTCCCCTGCAAGTTAAGTTAATGAAATTTTGTTAAAAACAATAAATATAATGACAATATAAATTAGGAGAATTGCATATATATATAATTGTACCGACGGTCGTAATGCCATGAACTAGTTCTACACAATGTTGGGCGACTGAGCCTCGTTGATTGTTGTTGCGGTTGTTGTTGGTTCAGCTGAGGGAGAAACTCATCTATTGACGGTGCTCACCCCTCAAAGTGCCCTTGCCTACCATCTTGACTGGATGACTCTCTTACTTAAATGTCATATATTGGGTGGTGCGAAGACATATTGTTGTATATAGAACGAGCTTCATAATTATGGATGTGAGGTACACCTTGTTGATAGGATGACCCAGGTTGGATAGGGTTGTGCACTGCACTCGCTAGGGTCGTTTAATTCTCTCAATCTGGACGCCTGGATGCATAACACGTCCACGCCTACCGTTACGTCTCGCACGCCCATGCCTCTATTCCCTATTGCGATGACGACCTTGAAACGGTCATTTGGATTAGAGGCATTTTCAAGCATTTCATCAAAGACATGCGTTATATATGCCAACGGGGATGATTGTATCAAGTCAAAAACCCGTTCCGTCATCTCTACAATAGTACCATTACTATCACTATCAACGATTGAGCGCCTCCCTGTAAGACCTAGGCTCCGCAACTCATATAGCTACGTTACGATAAATATATAACATATCAAAATCGTATCATAATAATATTAAACATATGAATGTTTAAAAACAATACATACTAACTAATTCAGTATAAGCGGCGAACTGTGGCTGATAATCCTCACGTACACTATGGACATGATTACCAATCATGCGGCGCCTACACAGGTGATACCATCTCTCGTAGGCATTGCTTACAGTACATTGACCCTCGGGCACTTGCATTTGGATGACACGGTTCAGTTCATCATACCATTACATCAAATAATCCATATGTTTATTTATCCAATTTGAGATATATCTCCCTGACCATCTGTCCAAATCGTTCAAGTCCTTACAGTATTGAACTGTACGAGGTACGTTTTGAAACCCATGAAATTATCTGGAGAAGCGGTAAAGGAGATAATGCTCAGCAATATAAAAAAAGATGAGCGGTACTTCTGCAGTTCATATATATATATATATATATATATATATATATATATATATATATATATGTTTACAGGCCTTGTAATAGTCGGGCAAAATAGTCATAATTTGTCGTACGAGGTGAACATAAACTGCAAAAAAACAAAAATCAATATCACAATTTTATAATAATATTTGTTATGTAATCTAAAATCTGAATATAATTTCATAGTATAAATAAACTGTTATAGAAACTTACGTTTCGTTCGTATGTACGATAAAATTGGTCTCGATATGCTCGGACCATGTGTGCGGTCACATCAACATAGACATGTGAACACACTCTCTTACAGTTACAAATACAAACTTAAATTAAGGAAACACTAGATTATCAAATATAATTTGATTAACATATTTAATACAACTAATCTCGCGTTGAGCGGCAGATCACCCAATTGCTCAACAGGTAAAATACCTTGTGGCCTAACCATGGGCAACCACTCCCATGCCACAAATGCAATAGAACCATGCAGCCGCATACCGTTGCAGTGTTTTTTGTCTAACTGAACCTCTACATCTGTGCTCTCGTCGGTTAATTCTCCGACTTCAAATATAGCTGCAGACAATTTTATTTCCTCTAATTGAAGCTAAAGCTGGAGTAAAACCTAATAACTCAGCACCTACTTGCTGCCAATACTCTGGGTCATCCCGTTCGCTCCCGGTTACAGCAAGACCTGTAACCTACAAACCAGATAACACTTCAACGTCTTGAAGTGTTATGACCACTTTGTTGAAGGGCATATGAAATGCATGGACCTCAGGACGCCACTGCTCTAAAAGAGCTGAAATAAGTCCATGATCTATTTCAATTGATGCTAGTGTAGAAACACCGTAGAAGCCCGCTTGTCGCAAGTACTGTTTCATCTTTGGATCACAGGTTTGTTTGTTCCTTGAAATCATATCATAACGAGCAATTTGTACGACGACAGGAAATTTACATCACTCCATACTGCTCGCGATCTGTGGGTGCTTTGACACACTAACAGTGATGGATCTATAGGTGCAAGATGAAATGCACGTTCTTCTCTTGCCATATCTCAAAGAAATTGTTATTTATTTAATAAAAAGCTACCATGGCGCCATCAAGGCCGTGGTAGCTTTTATTTCTATTTATTAAAAAGCTACCATGGCGTCAAAATCGTCGTGGTAGCTTTCACTAAAAATCAAATTTATATTAAAAAAAATTGTTCGTGAAATTATTAAAATCATAATTATTTAAAATAATAAAAAGTATTTATAAATCAGATAAAATATTGAAACTAGTAGATATTCAAACTATAACTATTTTATCTGTTAATATTTTATTCTTTAATTGTAATTCGCGCCGTCGAAATAAAGTATTTTAAATACTAACAATGGAAAACACTAACCAAATTAAATGCCTATTACTTCAAAACTTGAACCAAACAACTAAAATATAAATTAAATACAAAAAAAAAAAAGAGAGTAAATAATAGGTCAAAAGAAGTGTTAAGGCATTACGTTTGGGGTTTACATGTAGTTGAATACTTGAATCACATATTGTGATTTGTGGCAAAAAACACTTTCATAAATTTAATCTGACAATCATCTTTATAATTTGCATGATTTAGTTGTGTGAATCATTTTTTTTTAATATTAAAAAGCTACTACGGCGCTACAAAAGCCGTTGTAGTTTTTTAATAAATAAAAAGAACTACCGCGACACCACAGTTGTCGTGGTAAACAACTTGAATTACTTGTTTTTTTTTTCCTCTATTTTATGATTTAATACACGTACTTGAAAATAAATATATAAGGTAACTATGATCACATAATTTCATTATAAAAATTATGTTTTTTTTTTCACTTTTTTTATGAACATGATTTTTACTTCTTATTTGTTCGAACTTGAGTTATAAATATTCTCTAAACCATGGGTAGATGTATATATTCATAAAAAAATAAAATCAAAAAAATTTACTTGTTCTATATTGTTGTGTAGTAGCTAAAGAAAAGCTTTGTGAAATTTCTTTTGTGCTAGAATGGAAAAAGCTTTGCCAAACTTTTCAAACTAGGATATGTAAAATGAACTATGACGCAAAGATAAAATATATGGAGATGCAATTTGAGTCTGAAATGCTATGGTGGAAATTGCTTTTCTTAGAAAATCATTGAATTGAGAAAAGCAATTGCTTGCTTTTTAGACTAAAAAGCAAATTACTTTTCAGCTTGAAAAGCTGTGTTGACTTCGGGGAGAGCTACTAAGGCAAAGCGCCGTGGTAGTTTAATTTTATTACTATTATTTTTTTTAAAGAGCTACCATGGCGCTTGTAGCACCATGATAGCTTAATTTTATAATTTTTTTTTTAAAGAGCTACCACGGCACAAGGGTCGCGGTAGCTTTTTTATTTTATTTTTTAAAACTACAATAATATTTTAATCAAAAGGATACTTCAAAAAATAAAAAATAACCTTACTGATTCCTAACAAATAACGGGTATACATATGAAAAATCAATTTCATTAAATTCATTTTGAACCATCGTTTAAGTATACAGAAGCTGGAATATCATAACTAAATAAATGATCGCGTATGCGTTCAATTCCACACTTGTCAAATATAACTACGTATATAGTCCTCAGTTCGAGGTTGAAGAACACAAAAGTCTGCCAGTCCCAAGGGTTGTTCTCCGTAAGGATAAGTTTAAAATGTTCAAATGATTCTCCATAATTGAATTCTCGACTATGGAAATATACTTGTTTATCTGCGTGAAAAACATTAACACCTTCATCTTCAGACTCAATGTTGTAGATGATGGTTAAAAGTCGCCAAGGATCGGATTGTATATTGTCAACTGTAACTAGCAACGACCTGCACTTAGACAGAATATCGAGTCCAAAAGTTCTAGGTATGCTTGACTTTGTATTGATCCATATCTGATCAAACACTTTACAATACACAACGTACAATAGTTGCGTTAAATGTGATAAGAAAATATGATAAGAAAATGTACGATACAAACAAATAATAATAAAATATAACGAGCACTTACTGTCGCCAGTCAAAAATCTTTCAATACCATCACCTTTAGCATCAAGAATTGTAAGATGTTCATCATTCCAGAAAATAAAAAATTGAAATTTAAAAAGACCCTTGTGTCGAAACACAATTTGACTATAAGGCTTTATATCAAAAGCTTGGCATAATTCTAAGCACCCGGTAGTGAATCGCATTCCCTGAACATTTACTTCCCACGGAGCATTGTTTCCAATGAAGATTGAGTGGTAAAATATACATGCTCAATCAAGTGTTGTTGTATGCATATTGAAATTTCGTTGTCAATAAGTCCCACTATAAACCAAGCAATTGTAGAACTAGTGAGACTATGATAATGTATATCCGAGACCCTTGGGGGTGATCACTGTCGGCATGCTAAATACAAATTTAAATATATAGCATTAGTAATATTGTAAAAAAGAAATTAAAAAAAAACTTTTAAAGTTTAAATAAAATTTCATCATACTATGATTTCTAGGTAAGTTGAAGTAAACATCATATTGTTCGAGATACTTGCTCGGGGTACTGATAATTTTGTTGACGACTCTACAAACTTCGTCATTTGTGCGTATTGAAGTGGGATACATAAATTTGAAGCCAATTACATCGCACAACAGTTGCCACCTCAGAGCAATTTTAAACGTAACATCGGTACCATCAGCAGATATTGATAGAGTAAAAGTATGGAGTATTTTTCCATTATATGTGTGGATAAAATAGTGAAATGAGCGCTAATAATATTGGCTACTGTTAACTTGAAGTGAATGATGGGGAAAATACATTCATGTTTCAACTATAGAGAGTGAAGAAAAATGGTATGAAAAAACTAGTAGATTTGCTTTGTAAAAGAGTGAAGAATAATGGATTTGCTTGTTTATGGATGTTTTTTTCCCATCATTCCCTTCAAATTAACAGTAGTCAATATTATGAGCGCTCATTTCACTATTTTATCCACAGATATAATGGAAAAATATTCCTTATTTTTACTCTATCAGTATCTGCTGATGGTACTGATGTTACGATTGAAGTTGCTCCAAGGTGGCAACTGTTGTGCGATGTAATTGGTTTCAAATTTATGTATCCAACTTCAATACGCACAAACGACGAAGTTTGTAGAGTTGTCAAAGAAATCATCAGTACCTCGAGCAAGTATCTCGAACAATATGATGTTTACTTCAACTTACTTAGAAATCACGATGAAATTTTATTTAAACTCTACAAGTTTTTTTTTTTTAAATTTTTTTTACAATATTACTAATACTATATATTTAAATTTATATTTAGCATGCTGGTAGTGATCACCCCAAGCGTCCCGGATGTGCATTATCACAGTCCCACTAGTTCTACAATTACTTGGTTAATAGTGGGACCTATTGACAACGAAATTCCAATATGCATGCAACAACACTTGATTGAGTATGTATATTTTACCGCTAAACTCTTCCTTGGGAAGTAAATATTCAGAGAATGCGGTTCACTAGCGGGTGGCTAGAATTATGCCAAGTTTTATAAGTAAAGCCTTATGTTCAAATTGTATTTCGACACATGGGTCTTTTTAAATTTCAATTTTTTTGTTTTTCGGAACGGTAAACGTCTTACAATTCTTGATGCTGAAGGTGATGGTATTGAAAGATTTCCGACTGGCGACATTAAGTGCTCGTTATGTTTTATTATTATTAGTATTTGTTTGTAACATACATTTTTTTAATCATATTTTCTTATCACATTTAACGCAACTATTGTTGCATATTGTAGTGCTTGATCGGATATGGATCAATACAAGTCAAGCATATCTAGAACTTTTGGACTCGATATTCTGTCTGAGTGCAGGTCTCTAGTGACAGTTGACAATTTACAATCTGGTCCTAGGCGACTTTTAACCTTCATCTACAACACTGAGTCTGAAGATGGAAGTGTTAATATTTTTTACGAGAATAAACAAGTATATTTCCATAGTCGAGAATTCAATTATGGAGAATCATTTGAACATCTTAAACTTATTCTTACGGAGAACAACCATTGGGACTGGCAGACTTTTGTGTTCATCAACCTCGAACCTATGATGACTATATACGCAGTTATATTTGAAAAGTGTGGAACTGAATGCATACGCGATTATTTATTTAATTATGACATTCCAGCTTCTGTATGCTTAAACGGTGATAAAAAATGAATTTAATGAAATTGATTTTTCATATGTCTACCCGCCATTTGTGAGAAATCTATAAGGTTATTTTTTTTTTGGAGTATCATTTGATTAAAATGTGATTGTGATTAAAATAAAATAAAATAAAATAAAAAAGCTATCACAGCGCTTGTGTCGCTGTGGTAGCTCTTTAAAAGCAAAATTAAGCTACCATGGCGCTTTGCCTTTGTAGCTCTTCCCGAAGTTAACACATCTTTTCAGACTGAAAAATTATTTTTCTCAATTCAATGCTTTTTTGAGAAAAGCAATTGAAATTGTTTTTCCTATACAATAGCTTTTCAAACTCAAATTGCATCCACATATACTTTATCTTTGCGCCATAGTTCATTATACATATCCTGGTTTGAGAAGTTTGGTAAATCTTTCTCCATTATAGCACAAAAGAATTTCACAAAGCTTTCCTTCAACAACTAAACAACAATATAGAACAAGTTAATATTTTTTTTAATGTATATATACATCTACCCATGGTTTAGAATATATTTATTACTCAAAACAATTAAGGAATAAAAAACATGTTCATTCATAAAAAGAAGGCAAAAAAAAAAAAAATTTATAATGAAATTATGTGATGATAGTTACCTTATATATTTATTTTCAAGTACGTGTGTTAAATCATGAAATAGAAAAAACAAAGAAACAGATAATTCAAGTTGTTTACCACGGCAGTTGTGGCGTCGTGGTAGTTTTTTTTTTTTATATTTATTAAAAAGCTACCACAGCTTTGGTGGCATCGTGGTAATTTTTTTTAATTTGTATTTTAGTTGCTTGGTTCAAGTTTTGAAGTAATAGGCATTTGGTTAGTGTTTCCCATTGTTACTATTTAAAACACTTTATTTGGATGGCGCTAATTAAAATAAAATATTAACTAATTAAATAGTTATAGTCTGAATATCTACTAGTTTTAAAATTTTATCTGATTTATAAATATTTGTTATTAATTTAAATAATTACGAATTTAATAATTTTACGAACAATTTGTATTAATATAAATTTGATTTTTAGTGAAAGCTACCACGACAATTTTGGCACTGTGGTAGCTTTTTAATAAATAAATAAATAAAAATAAAAGCTACCACGACCTTGATGGTGCCGTGGTAACTTTTTAATAAATAAAAAAAAACTACCATGATGCCAGTAACGTCGTGGTAGCTGTTTAAAAAAAAAGTAATTGGAACCAATAAAAATTTGCTGATTGTAATTGTTTTATTTAAAAATTTCTTAGAGATATGGCAAGAGAAGGACATGTATTTTATCCTGGACCTATAGTCCATCACTGTTAGTGTGTCAAAATACCCACAGATCGCGAGCAGTATAGAGCGTTGTAAATTTTCCTATTGTTGTACAAATTGCTCGTTATGATATGATTTCAAGGAACAGACAAACCCGTGATCCAAAGATGATATAGTACTTGCGACAGGCGGGCTTCTATTGTGTTTCTATACTAGCATCAATTGTAGTGGATCATGTACTTATTTAAGCTCTTTTAGAGAAATGACGTACTAAGGTCCATGCATTTCATATTCCCTTCGGCGAAGTGAGCATAATACTTCAAGACGTTGAAGTGCTATTTTGTTTGCAGGTTACAGGTTTTGTTGTAATCGAGAGCGAAAGGGGTGACCCAGAGTATTGGCAACAAGTATGTATTAAGTTATTTGGTTTTACTCCAGCTTTAGCTTCAATTAAAGGAAATAAAATTTTTTCTGCAGCTATACTTGAAGTCAAAGAATTAATCGATGAGAGCACATATGTAGAAGTTCAATTAGCAATGCATTGGTTTATTCTTCATTTGTTAGGAGGATTTTTTTTTAACTGAGACAACGAGAAGAGATGTAAAGTTGTATTTCTTACATTTGATTGCTGATTTTGAAGAGTGCGACAAGTACAGTTGCGGTTCAGCAGTACTAGCGTATTTGTGAAGGAAGATATGTCGATGTTCTAACTACAACAATGCAACGGTATGCGGCTGCATGGTTCTACTGCAATTGTGTGCATGGAAGTGGTACCCATGGTTAGGTCACAAGGTATTTTACCTGTGGAGTAATTGGGAGATCTGCCGCTCGGCACGAGGTTAGTTGTATTAAATATGTTAATCGAATTAGATTTGATAATCTAGTGTTTCCTTAATTTAAGTTTGTATTTGCAACTGTAGTGAGTGTATTCACATGTATATGTTGATGTGACCGCACACTGCACGTGGTCCAAGCATATTGAGACCAATTTGATAATACGTACGAACGCAACGTAAGTTTCTATAACAGTTTATTTATATTATTAAATTATATTATGATTTTAGATTACATAGCATATATATCATTATAAAATACTGATACACATACATACATACATACATACGTGTATGTATGTATGTGTGTGTGTGTATATATATATATATATATATATATATATATATATATATATATATATATATATATATATATATATATATATATATATATATATATATATATATATATATATGTATATATGTATATATATATATATATATATATATATATATATATATATATATATATTGTAGTTTATGTTACTCTGTACGATGAAGTTATGGCCATCGTTGAGCATTATTCCCTAACCACTTCTGCAGACAATTTCATGGGTTTCAACACATACCTCATCCAGTGCAATACCGTAAGGACTTGCACGATTTGGACGGACAGTCAAGGAGATGTATTTCAAATTAGGTAGATAAACATATGATTATTTGGTGCAATGGTATGATGCACCGAATCGTGTCATCCAAATGTAAGTGCCCGAGGGTCAACGTACTGTAAGCAATGTCTATGAGAGATGGTACAACCAGTGTGGGCGCCGCATGATTGGTAATTCTGCCCATATTGTACGTGAGGGTTATTAGCCACACTCCGCCGCTTATATGAAATTGGTTAGTATGTGTTGTTTTTAAACATTCATACATTTAAGATTATTATGATACGAGTTTTGATGTGTTATATATTTTTTGTGCCGTAGCTATATGGGGTGTGGAGCCTGGGTCTTACAGGGAAGCCCTCAATTGATGATGGTGATAATAATGATACTGTTGTGGAGATGACCGAATGGTTTTCGACTTGATACAATCATCCCCGTTGGAATATATAGCGTATGTCCCTAATGAGATGCTTGACAATGCCCCTAACCCAAATGAATCGTTTCAAGGTCGTCGTTAGCGGGGGCGTGCGAGACATAGCGGTAGGCGTGGGCGTGTTATGCATCCAGGCGTCCATGCTGAGGGAAATGCATGGGCCGATCAAGCTAATGAAGAGGAAGATGATGAGGATAATGAGGGTATGAATGATTGTGTTAGGATGAATAATATGTTGTGCGATAAGTTGCTCTTTTCACGAGGATCAGTTGGGTCCTAGTAGTTCGTATGGAAACATTTAAAGAAGTTCAAATGCCGATGGCTTCCCTACTACTAGTTTCAACCAAATTCCATCATTGTATACCTAGTTTGGGGAATACTCACAATACGCACAGTATGGGGATGTTTCATTCGCTCCGCCTTCATCTCAATTTCAAAATTATACGACCCCAACGAGTGCAATGTACAATCCTACCCAACCTGGGTCATCCTATCAACAAGCCTTACCTCACATCCATAATTATGAAGCTTGTCCTATATACCACAATATGTCTTTGCGCCACCCAATACAGGACCTTCAAGTAAGAGACTCATATGATCAAGGTGGTAGGCAAGGGCATTTTGGGGGGCAAGCACCATCAATGGATGGGTTTCTCCCTTAGCCGAACCAACAGCAACCGCAATGGCAATCAACGAGGCGCGACCATCCAACACAACTAGAGAAATAGGATGTCATCCTAGAACATCAACCAGCCAGATATAAGGGTCCATATTCCATAAAATTGACAACCACCGATTGCAAAACCACCATTGGACTTTAGCCGCCCAAAACAACTACTGTTGCCCCTTGACCGTCTAAACATCACTGGTGCATTCCAAAACTGTAGAGTATACGGGACTTGCCAAAAACCAGTCCCATATTGGGAGACAAACCAAAACTGCGAAGAAAGAGGGCTGTACCACAGGTAGCAACACAACAAACTAAGGTTGGAAACCAAAAACGTTTGCACGCTGAGGGACGGCAACCACATCTTATGCAAATAGAATACAAATACATGGGGCATACCCCGGAATCCTGCAAGAAGAAAAGAACCATCCAAAGATACAGAGAAGCCAGAGAGATCATAACAGATCCCAAACATAGAAAACAAACCAACAAAGGAAGAAAACGGTGTAGAGGGAATGAAAGGATCAAAGAGACCGAGGATATCAAGAGCACTAACGATGTTGCCTAATACAAAAGGATGCCTAGAAAAGGGGAAATCGGGACGAAAGCCACGAACACGATTATTATTATTATTTTTTTTAACGAAACAGAGAAAAACCCAAAAGGGGAAAAGAGATAAAAAAAAAAAAAAGCCTAGGCAACCAAGAGCCAAACAGACCCGAAAATAACAAAGGGTGGAGGGAAAGGAAAGAAACAAACCGCAAATTATGCCCTGGACCCAGGTCCACCTTGCAAGGTGGACCTAGGTCCAAAACGACGTCGTTTTATGCGTTTCTAAAATTATTTTTTTTTGATAATTAACGCCGTTAACGGAGCTTGGGAACAGCAGGCGGTTGTCCGATTCTCGCAAAACAATTAGCGCTTTTGATTCGATTCACCATCATCTTGCAATTCTTCACTCATTGCAATTCTTCACTCATTCATCATCGCAATTCTCGTTCGATTCATCATCGCAGTTCTCCTCCGATTCTTCATCGCGATTTTCATTTAATTCACCATCGTAATTCTTCTTTGCAATTCTTCTTCAATAATGGCAGAGGCAGATGAACTAAGTTTGCACGTTGATGAATCATCTTCGTTTGCATGTTTTAAGTTTAGATTCATATTTGATGAATTGTATATATTTGTGTTTGTGTTTTTCGAATTTAAGATTTGTGGTTTAGATTGATTGTTTACCATGCATTTTGAGTTTTTATTGTGAATCATTGTCAAAGGTATATGTTCACAATCATGTAGCTGTACATTCACATTTACAGAGCTGTAGATTCATAATTATAGAGCTCTACATTCATTAATAAAAAAGCTCTGTACTCACACACGTATGTTTTCAATTAGAAGTATTTAGTCAACAAAACAGAAGCTTATGTTTCCCAAATATAGAGCCATATATTCACACCTTGTTATCTTTATGTTCACAGTCTGTGAGGTCTATATTTACAATTTAGAATTTTGGAGGTTTAGGCTAAAGGTGTTTAGATTTAGGTGTCCTAATGCTTTCTTCACAACTTTAGATCCCTATGTTCACAAATTGTTAACTGTATATTCACCATCTGTTATATCAGTATTCACAATTTGTTAACTGATTCCCTTTGTTTTACAAATTCACAGCTTTAGTGGTGTATATTCACAGTTTATATATTCCATATTCACAGTTCTTAAACACCATATTCACACATCTTAGGACTTCAGATTCACTATATGTATGTTACCTCTGTTACAGATTCACAGCTTCATAATTTTATATTCACATCTTGCATACTTAACATTCACATTTTTTATACTCCACATTCACAAAATTTTAGGGCTGCATTGCTAACTTCAAAGCCATTTTATAGATTCACAAAAACATAGTACTAACATCATTCTTTGTAGCCTAAGTTCTAGAGTAAGTTCTACAGTTTGCTAAGTAAAAGTATTCCATTACCTATCGAAATCATCAATAGGGGAATCAGCCCTTCCAAAAGGAACTCTAATCACACCAGGGGTTGAAAAAGTTGCATCTTCTATGGCTTCCATTGCAATTCTATCCACCAGGGCATCAATCCCCGGTTTCCCTGCAACACCCTCTGTCTCCTGCTCTTTCTCCTTCTCTTGTTGCTGCTCTTTCTCCTTCTGTTGTTGCTGTGCTGGTGGTGGTGTTGGAGTCAGCCCCAAATCCCTCTCTTGTTGCTGTGCTGGTGGTGGTGTTGGAGTCAGCCCCAAATCCTTCCCTTGTTGCTGTGCTGGTGGTGGTGTTGGAGTAAGCCCCAAATCAAAGCTAGGAGCATCTACTTGGTCTGATGGATGTGGTGTTTGAGATAGTCCCAAGTCAAAACAAGGGCCATTAGGGTCCATTTGTTTCCTTGTCTTCTCAAAGGCTTCGACAAGGGCATCCACAGTCGTAGTGAATCTTTCACTACCAAAGAAGATGTCGTCTAGTTGCGAGGATGTTGGGGTTGAAGTGGCTTCCATGGTGCTGGCAACATTAAGCATGTTAGATAAGCCCGAAAATGTCTTCCTCATCACATTGACGGGTGCTCCTTGCTTTCCAATTTCAGTCATAGCCTCACCAAATTCTCCTACCGTGGAAGCCAGCTTTTGTAAGATCCCTGCCACTCTATCTGCACTTGATGATGACACATTCAATGCTGGTTCAGCACCAACAGGAGCTTGATCATTCTGCTTGGAGGTGGCAGCAGCAACATCAGCAGGTTTTGATATTCTGGGGATAACTGTCCCCTTTCCAAACGACCCTGATTTGTTTTCTTCTTTAATTTTTTTTCTGGCAAGTTCAGCAGTCCACCCAATGATGGTTGGGTATGTTCTATTCACTTGCATCCCCTTGAACTGTACTCGGTCAAAGTACACAAGCTGCATAAGACAGGGAGTTAGAACTGAAGTCCATATTCACACATTTCAGTGATACTTGTTCAGTAATTATATCACACATTCACACATTCAGTACTGTATATTCACATATTCAATACACTATATACACAGATTGAAAACTCCACATTCACACATTTCTGTAATTATATTACTATCTGTTCTACATTCACACATTCATTTCTATATATTTGTGACACCCCAACCTCACACAAGCTGAGATAGGTAAAATCTCAGCACAACAGCTGCTTAACTCAACCAAACAGAATATAGCGGAAGCGAATTTAAAACCTAAGGGCGTCATGCCACATCTAGGTATAACACAGCCTAGATGCACAGGCTAAACATAAGAAACGAGCTAACTGTATAAACGATAATACTCAATTGAGTCTAACAACATCCAAACACTAGTCAAGAATATATATATACAGGTCTCAAATGGCTCACAGGCCAAAGCAGAAATCTAAAAACATAACCACTATCTAAGCCTCCTCAAACGGGTGTATC